>CM073571.1:137711913-138044553 GCA_037074715.1 Magnolia kwangsiensis
ACCAGGTTTCGATTCTGACATCTTACAAAGAGAATTTTTAGGGTAACTTTTTTTTGTAAAGGAGCATAAACAAAAGCGTACCCAAGTTACAAAACATCATCACCACATATCCACGAAAATAATCTTTGATTATAGTGTTGAAAGAAAAATACATGTATAACAAAACTTCAAAAGATCGGGCACATGCTTTTGCCTCAATGCTACTACGGTCTATCATAACCTACATGTATTGAATGTGCATAAGCTTACTAAGAATCTTAGAGTATGTGTGTGTGTGCGCGCGCGTGCGCAATGCATGTGCCAAACATACAAATATCAGAGTAAGCAGAAATGATGGAAAGCTAAACTAATAAGCACATAAATGATCTTAACCATACCAAGGTTAAGCAATGCAAGATCTACATGCCTGAAGTCATACGCTAAAGATGAAACACAAACATGTTGATCCTCAACTAGTCCATATATCAGAACAGTTCATCATTGAAAATATCGTTGGGGTCTAGTACACTCCAACATTGTCTGTCGCCCCATCGCACGCATGACCAAGTGAGTGGAAGAGACCTCACTATCTGCCTTTCTAACGGTATGTCAATGCCCACCTGGCTTATCGATAGCGGACCCATTTATGAGTTGGTCAAATTTAACCTACCTTACAGCTCCCTACCCACGGGAGGATAAGGTCACACCCCTTTTCAATCGACCACGACATAGTGGGAGATCCGACCTATTAGTATTCGGCACTCGGGCGCTCATGTTATCCACTCGGTCTCGACGTTTAAGCATTCTACTCATGCCACAAGGGTTTAGGGGCTTTCACCCAAGGACATCTATGAAAGTGCACCTATTACGTGCCCTGGTTTGTCAATTACGTTGTAAGTTGAGTCAGTCAGACAACAGCGCCTAACAAGAAGATCAAGTTAAGCGTCTGCCTCAAATGGATGTGTGGAAGCTCGCCATAGGTAAATCATAGCCTCACATCCCATGTTCCAAAACACCAGGTGATTAAACCCTTAAAAAGACCTAGAACATCTTAGGGTTTTAAGTGTAAGAAATCTTCTTATCAAAAGGAAAATCTCTAAAGTTTTTCTTACACTGTCGATTATATCGATAACCCCTTCGATATAATCGACCAGCTCTATCGATGTCCTTGGGATCTCAATCGATATAATCGAGTGATAACAAAAAGTGTCCAGCAATCAAACAATCTTCTGGACGATTTATCGATATATTGACCTTCGAGTCGATATCATCGATATTCGAAAATCGATCATATCGGAAGTGGATCGATAATATCGACAGACTGCTTTCCGGCGCCCCTGTTTTTCTAAAGAAAACTAACAAATGCTTCGATATATCGATGACTGTCCGATTCAATCTGAACTTAAATATCGATCATATCGGGAGTCAGTCGATCATATCGATTATGGGATCATGTTCTCACCAGCATGAATTTCAGGTTATTTTTTATGATGATCGAGGTGCCAGTCAATAAATTGATATTCATATATCGATTATATCGAGACCTAGTCGATTGGATCGAGTCAGGACATAAATCATCCAGCAAGCTTATATGTAAGTGTATACGATTTATCGATCCCATCGACAAGGTCTCCGATATGATCGATGTACAAATTTTGATGACATCGACTGCTTCCCCGATCATATCTGTAGAACCTGAAATTCTTCAAGGCTTCTCTCTTATCTTTCACCTGTCGATAGATCAAAAAATCTGATAACATCGATGTGTGTCTCGATCCCATCGACCAGTTGGCGTAAGGTTTCCAAAAGTGAAATGACAATTGAGTTTGTATCATCGAGAGGTCTGCCGATACAATCGAGAGTATACGCTCGATCATATCGACGACTTCTCGATGATATCGAACTCTGTCATAAATATGACCGTTTATATCCGTTGGAACCTTTTACCTATAAATAGAGAGAGTAGTCTTCATTGCTGGTAGAGAAAGTGGAGAGTTCTTTTGAGAGTTTTAACCTTCCTATCGTTTACCTTAAGCCCTTTCTCTCAAGAAGTTCATCCTCCAATCCACCCTCATCATTGATATTTCATAGAGTGGATTGGGGAATGAACTTCCACATTCAAGGATCCTTCAACTACTACCTTAATGACATATCATGAAGCTGGGATGCCTTGAATGCATAGATGATGGGAACCACTCTATCTTCCTTATAGAAAAATCTTTAGAGAATGGTATTCCATCATAGCCTTGACCCAACCTAAGCTTAACATAGATACATCTTTGTGTTGCGGATCAAGGGAGATGAAGACTCGTCATAAAAAAGAAGGAGATCTTCATCACTGCGCTAAAAGGGATTCATCAACTTATCTGAAAGTATTAAGAGTCCAGAGGACACTTGTGATCATTCATTTATAGGATTGGGTTTTAAGTGTTGCTCATCATTTGAAGTCCTCGAAGGAGGCCTCCGATGGGAGTGTACGTGCGGGGTGTGTTATGTGGACCCTTACTCTGTGGAGAGCATAAACATTTGATTAGGAGTACGCCAGCAAAACTCCAGAGTTAGAGGTGAACCGAGTAGAAACCTCAGGGTGTGTTGTGTGGACCCTTGTCCTGTGTGGGCATAAACATCTGGTTAGGAGTATGCCAGCAAAACTCCAGGGTTAGAGGTGAATCGATTAGAAACCTCCGGGTGTGTTGTGTGGACCCTTGTCCTGTGTGGGCATAAACATCTGGTTAGGAGTACGCCAGTAAAACTTCAGGGTTTGAGGTAAACCGAGTAGAAACCTCTGTAAAGGTTGAAGGTGAACCTGATTTAAAACCTTAGGTTTAAGGTGAACCATGAAAAACCTACTTAGTGAAATTCGGTCACTCAAGGGTTGAGTGTGGAAGCCGGGAGTAGAGTAGGCAAGTCGTCGAACCACTATAAAATGACTGTGTTTGAGATTGATATTGTCTTTCATTTATGTGATTGCCTTGCATGTCTTTATATATGATCACATCCTATGCACACAGAGTCATATCCATCACAATCTCATCTATATATTATTTATCTTTTAAATAGTTTGTGATTGGATCCTCTATCAGGCTTGGAAGCCAGTAGAGTTAATTTTGAGTAATCCTAATCAGTACTCTATGATAAGATTAGTGTGATAAGGATTTTTAATAACTTATAAAAACTTTAAAAAGTCCTATTCACCCCCCTCTAGGATATATTGACATATTCCTACTTCAACTTAAGTGGTCTTCACCGCTATTTCAATTGGTATCAAAGTGGGTCTCTCTTTAAGGGTTTCACCGCCTAGAGAGGGATCTTGATTGAAGTAGAAATATGGCCAAAGGAGAGGGCTCGTCCGTCACTAGACCTCCAGTATTTGATGGATCCAATTTTCCTTACTGGAAGGCTAGAATGCACTACTTCCTGAGATCTTTGGATCATGAAGTTTGGATACAGTTGAAAAAGGATACGTGGTACCATCCGAACAAATTGTACTTGAAAATGAAACCACAATCACTAAACCCAAACCTAATGAGAAGTGGACGGCGTTTGACAAGGAACAGCGAAATGCTGAAGCAAAAGCAATGAACGTCATCTACTGTGCCGTGTCCCAAGATATATTCAATCAAATAAGTATGTGTGAGACATCCAAGGAAGCATGGGATTTACTGGAAACAACCCATGAAGGCACAAGCACTGTGAAGAGGTATAAACTACAACTCTTAACTTCACAGTTTGAAAATCTCAGGATGGAAGAGCATGAGACATTTATGGAGTTTTTCACAAAATTAAACATCATTTATAACTCCATGGGTGGATTGGGAGTGAAGGTTCCGACACCTAAAATATATAGAAAAATCTTAAGATCCTTACCGGAACGCTTCAATCCCAAGGTAACAACAATTGAGGAGTGTAGGAATATTGATGAAATGAAAGTAGAAGAACTAGTAGGTTCCCTACAAACCTTTGAACTACACTTCACACAACCCCAAAAATCTAAAAACACTGTCCTAAGAACCTCTAAGAAACTAAAACATGAGGAAAGTGAGAGAAAAAGGAAGATGAAGATGAGGAAGTGGCTCTGCTGGTATAATGATTCAGAAGATTCTTTCAAAGGAATCGCGGCCGTCCCTCTAGAGGTAGAAAGGTGGATGACAAACCCTCAGTAGACAAATTTGAAAAAAGGAACAAAGAACCACAATGTTATGCCTGTCATGAATATGGACACCTATCCACCGATTGCCCAAATAGAAAAACTAAGGGCAAGGCGATGGCTGCCACATGGGATGATACGGATGAGTCAAAATCAAAAGATAGTGACTCACAAAGTAATGAAGATAAGAAATTCTTGAAAATACTTATGATCTCCACTACTTCGATCATTCCAACTGAATCTGAGGAAGAACAACAAGCCAGTGAATCATTTTCATCTGACAATGAGGAAGTTGAGGAAGAAGAAGATAAAGAGCAAAATGAATTACAAAACGCTTACAATCAACTTTACATCCATAGCGTTAATATTGTCAAGAAACTTGGATTAGTTGAAAACAAAAAGGAAATACTGCAAATAGATCTGGATAAAGCTTCAAATATTAATACTCATCTAATCAATGATTTGCAGCAAAACCATTCAGACAATGATAGACTTAAAAGAACTAACAACTCATTGAAATCTGAGTCAAAGAAATTAGAGGAACAAGTCAAAGAACTAAATGAGGAAAACATGATTCTTCAAAATAAAAATTATACACTTCAAAATGATCTAGAAGAATCTAGAAAAATTGCTAAAATAAACTGTAAATTTTCCCAGAGTGTTGAGAAATTAGAAAAACTATTAGGAATGGAAAAATATGGAGAGGAAAAAAAGGGATTAGGTTATGGAAAGGGTAGAACAAAAACTGATGCACAACCAATTGAAATTTTTTTTGCATCCAGTAGTAACACCAAACCTATCCCAGCTCATTGCAAAAATAAGGAGTTAGTTTATGAGCTAAATAAAAGAAGTGTGCAATCTTCACCACTTGAGATAGTTGACAGGATGAAGGAGCAGTTAAGTCATGTGGACAAATCAAATAATAAGAACAAATCTATCACAAGTAAAACTCCTGTCATAAAGTGGGTGATTAAGGAAAAGACTAATTGCCTAGTTACTTAATCAGATCATTTATCAGGCAATATGACTAAATGGTTCCTGGACAGTGGTTGCTCAAGACACGTCACAGGTGACAAGTCTCTCCTTTCAAACTATAAGGATCTTCACAAAGGGATAGTCACCTACGGAGATGGAACCACTGCTGAAGTAATTGGTCAAGGAATTATAGAAGGAATGAATCTATTTAAGAATGAGAATGCTCTTTGCATAAAAGGCTTGACACATAACCTATTAAGCATCTCTCAAATCTGCGATAATGGGCATGTGGTAAACTTCAACAAAGAAGAATGCGAGATTCTAGATCAATCAGGGAAATCAATTATGAAAGGTCTTCGCACAAATAACCACTGCTACATTATTGTAGGAAAATGAAGGGATGATATTGAGAAACACTGAGAGAGAGAAGAAATTAGTCTAGGTTATGCATCAAAACCTGAATATTTGGTGAAATGATGGAATTTTTGCTAAGTCCTCAATGTTACATCTAAGGTTGGAGACCTCTAAATTTTGTATATAAACATTATCATGTTTATATTTGTACAAAACTGGTGCATTTTTTTTTTAAATATACAATAGCGTGTTAAAATTAGGAAAAAATCTGAATAGCACATACTCTCAATTCAAGTGATGGTCTTTTTCGATTTCATCGACTGAAGATCGATACAATCGACGGCTGCTCAGAATGTGAAAAGTCATGTGACCATGGATAACATCGACTGTAGTCTCGATAGCATCGATCGACAACCTCTTGATACAATCGATAGGTTGGACGATATGATCGACATATGGCGCCCAAATAAAAAGCTGATTGAAAATTTTTAAAAGGGCCAGCTCTCTGCCTTGATCAGTTCCTTTGTTTGATGAGCTTGAAGTCCAACTGAAATCTCGGCACCCAAGTGATAAAAGGAAGATGGTTAAAGGAAAATGTAAGGCTCTCTCATCTGCAAAATCTTCCAAGAATAAGAAAGAGAAATATTCTAGACCCCCTCAAAACCAGTCAGATTGGGAACAAGTCACAATAGTCGATCATACTATTCTCTTTAGTACTGTCAAACTCTATGGGGTGGATCTCATGATGAAAACCATTGGATGGAAGAATATGTTTAATATGGGTGGGCCATATCAGTTTGAAATGATCCAGCAGTTCTTCAACTATTGTCATGTTGCCCAAGATTACCCACCTTGGATATGTCTGAAATTCATGCAGCACACCAAGCACATTACTCCATTAGTTCTTGGTCATGTTCTAAATATTGAAGTGACGCAAATCCCTGTCACTAGCAGAAATCTAAACGATTTGGGTAGATGGGGGGGAAATTACACAAGCACTGTGCCAAGGTAGGACAATTCCTAAAAATGATAGCAATATTCTTCCAGTAAAATACCTAGGAATCTCGTTCCGACTCCTTCACAGTATTTTCAACACGAATGTGTACCCATGTGATGCAAATGACACATATCTGAGTCCCATTGCACTCAACATTCTGTATGATGTCTATCAAGAGATCCCTGTATGCTTACTGACTTTCATATTAGACCAGCTAATAAAGGTAATCAGAAGTGACCATCGTGAATTTCTGCCTTTTCCATCTCTTATCTGCAAGCTCGCACACTGGGCAAGTCTGCCAGAAACAACTGATAAGGTATATCCTGCAGTTTGGTACGACCATGAAGCAGCGTAACAAGTGTATGTTTCTGTCTTATCAGATACGAAGATTTTTCCACCTCTTGAAGATAGTGGCCCCGTGCTTAATGAAGAAATTCTTTGGGGATCCAATCGAACTCCTGATTACAGTCCTGCTTCTGTCACAAATCATCAGCATAATGTGCTTGAGCACCAACTTTTAAACAATCTCACTAGAATTGATGAGCGACTCCAACACTGTGAACAACGACTATCAGGAATAGAAAACAGGATGGAAGCTCTCCAACACTCTGTGCAGCAGATTCTTGAGCTTCTAACAACTGGCGAGCTTTCAAATTGATAAGAGGAGACAGTTTTGGTAGAGCCTTACGTCTAGTCAAAAACATTTGATTTTGCATCTATATTTGCTTACTTGTTTTGGGTATCCTTACACTTCTAGACAATGAAATCTTTTTGTTGATATGGATGAACTTAATTCTCATTTTACTGCGATTCCTATTTACTTATACAATGCCTGTGCTGACTGCTTCATTGATTTATGTTCTGGTCTTCATTGATGTATGCTTTACACTTCTCTCATTTATATACATCTATCTCTTTGTGGTTGTCCCATATGCTTCAATCTTCAGTCAATATCACGTCTTATACCTTTGCCAATGACTGACAAAAAGGGGGAGAACAATTCAAACACCCTGAGCAAAAATTGTATATCTATGTTGTAGGTGTTAGGGGGAGCAGCCGCAATAAGAAAGGGAAAGTTTTTGAATTAAGGGGGAGAATTTTATTGGTTGTGTACATGGAAGTTTAGAATTTATAAAATTGTGTTAATACATGTACACACAATTTAAGATGTATCTGTCCAGATATGTTCCTAGGGTGTTTTGGGTATTTTATCACATAATTGACAAATGGAGAGATTGAAAGTGCACCTACTACGTGCCCTGGTTTGTCAATTACGTTGTAAGTTGAGTCAGTCGGACAACAACGCCTAACAAGAAGATCAAGTCAAGTGTCTGCCTCAATTAGATGTGTGGAAGCTCGCCATAGGTAAATCATAGCCTCACATCCCATGTCCCAAAACACCAGGTGATTAAACCCTTAAAAAGACCTAGAACATCTTAGGGTTTTAAGTGTAAGAAATCTTCTTATCAAAAGGAAAATCTTTAAAGTTTTTTTTACACTATCGATTATATCGATAACCCCTTCGATATAATCGACCAGCTCTGTCAATGTCCTCGGGATCTCAATCGATACAATCGAGTGAGGACAAAAAGCTTCCAGCAATCAAACAATCTTCTGGACGATTTATCGATAAATCGACCTTCGAGTCGATATCATCGATATTAGAAAATCGATCATATCAGAAGTGGATCGATAATATTGACAGACTGATTTTTGGTGCCCCTATTTTTCTAAAGAAAACTAACAAATGCTTCGATATATCGATGACTGTCCGATTCAATCTGAACTCAAATATCGATCATATCGGGAGTCAGTCGATCATATCGATTATGGGCGCCTGTTCTTACCAGTATGAATTTCAGATTTTTTTTTATGATGATTGGGGTGCTAGTCGATAAATCGATATTCATATATCGATTTTATCGAGGCCTAGTCGATTGGATTGAGTCAGGACATAAATCGTCCAACAAACTTATATGTAAGTGTATACGATTTATCGATCCCATCGACAAGGTCTCCGATATGATCGATGTACAAATTCCGATGACATCGACTGCTTCCCCGATCATATCTGTAGAACCTGAAATTCTTCAAGACTTCTCTCTTCTCTTTCACTTGTAAATAGATTGAACCATCACTCGATGGAATCGGAGTTCGAAATTCGATAACATCGATGTGTGTCTCGATCCCATCGACCAGTTGGCGGAAGGTTTCCAAAAGCGAAATGACAATTGAGTTTGTATCATCGAGAGGTCTGCCGATACAATCGAGAGTATACGCTCGATCATATCGACAACTTCTCGATGATATCGAACTCTGTCATAAATATGACCGTTTATATCCGTTGAAACCTTTTTCCTATAAATAGAGAGAGTAGTCTTCATTGCTGGTAGAGAAAGTAGAGAGTGCTTTTGAGAGTTTTAACCTTCCTATCATTTACCTTAAGCCCTTTCTCTCAGGAAGTTCATCCTCCAATCCACCCTCATCATTGATATTTCATATAGTAGATTGGGGAATGAACTTTCGCATTCAAGGATCCTTCAGCTACTACCTTAATGACATATCATTAAGCTGGGATGCCTTGAATGCATAGATAATGGAAACCACTCTATCTTCCTTATAGGAAAATCTTTAGAGAATGATATTCCATCATAGCCTTGACCCAATTTAAGACTAACATAGATACATCTTTGTGTTGTGAATCAAGGGAGATGAAGACTCTTCATCAACAAGAAGGAGATCTTCATCACTACGCTAAAAGGGATTCATTAACTTATCTGAAAGTGCTAAGAGTCCAGAGGACACTTGTGATCATTCATTTCTTGGATTGGGTTTTAAGTGTTGCTCACCATTTGAAGTCCTCGAAGGAGGCCTCTGATGGGAGTGTACGTGTGGAGTGCGTTGTGTGGACCCTTGCTCTGTGAAGAGCATAAACATCTGGTTAGGAGTACGCCAGTAAAACTCAAGGGTTAGAGGTGAACCGAGTAGAAACTTCAGGGTGCGTTGTGTGGACCCTTGTCCTATGTTGGCAGAAACATTTGGTTAGGAGTATGCCAGTAAAACTCAAGGGTTAGAGGTGAACCGAGTAGAAACCTCTGGGTGCGTTGTGTGGACCGTTGTCCTGTGTGGGCATAAACATCTGGTTAGGAGTACGTCAGCAAAACTCCAGGGTTTGAGGTGAACCGAGTAGAAACCTCTGTAAAGGTTGAAGGTGAACCTGATTTTAAACCTTAGGTTTGAGGTGAACCATGGAAAACCTCCTTAGTGAAATTCGGTCACTCAAGGGTTGAGTGTAGAAGCCGGGAGTGGAGTAGACAAGTCGTCGTACCACTATAAAATGACTGTGTTTGAGATTGATATTGTCTTTCATTTATGTGATTGCCTTGCATATCTTTATATATGATCACATCCTATGCACACACAGTCATATCCATCACAATCTCATCTATATATTGTTTATCTTTTAAATAGTTTGTGATTGGATCCTCTATCAGGCTTGGAAGCCAGTAGAGTTAATTTTGAGTAATCCTAATCAGTACTCTGTGATAGGATTAGTGTGATAAGAATTTTTAATAACTTATAAAAACTTTAAAAAGTCCTATGCACCCCCCTTTAGGATATATTGACATATTCCTACTTCAACTTAAGCGGTCTTCACTGCAATCTCAATCTATACGGCCCTAATGCTAGAAAAAATATTTTCGGTATCCAATCTGGCCATCCACGATATGTCTGTGGATGCCATAACCCTAATGTCGCTAGGTTGTAAAGTGATCGTGACATAAAAGATGTGAAATGCATAAGTTATACCATCCAAGTCATGCACCAAACCTGCGTGTATCACATGATAATGTGGAGCAGCCTTATCTCATATGGGGTTCCCTAAGTATCTCAGCCCAAAGGCTACTATGATCAATCACCATCCACAACATGTATACAAATGATGTGTATGGGTATATATCTGGGAATCATATCATTATACTAAGCACATTCTGAGTGTGCCCTACTAGGCCAAGTACATTAGCATGTTATCAGACATATCAGGCAATAAGTATCCTTAATTGACACATCATATACAGAGAGTGGAAACTGAACAACAGGCCCCACTAGAAATATAGAAGTTTATGTGGTGTAGTCCATGTTAGACTAACCTCAACTCCACATGTAGCCTACAACACATGAATTATATATATATATATATATATATATATATATATATATATATATAACCTCAGCTCCACATGTAGCCTATAACACATGAATAATATATATAAGGCGGGGTCCACTAGGAGTGACCTGGGTGTTTAGTGACCCGAATGGACACCCACATGCACAACACGTGTCACTATGCTACCAATCCATTTAGGCACATGACCCACCAACGATGTCCCAAAATAATCAGATTATCAATAACATTACTATAATTACTTTAGTAGAATGATCTGCACTGTCTGATCATTGTTAACGTAAATCGACGGTTCTGGATTATTCGTTAGTCACTGGGATGTGACCTTATGCTCATGGCCCATCTAAGTTTTAGGATTTCATGAGTTTTGGTAAGTATATTCTTAAATGGATTTAATATAACCATAGTTTCAATATTCACACACATACTAATTTAGGGATTTGAATCCAAGATGTCAAACATAACCATATATACCAAAGGGATCCCGATTACAGGGATTGTGAAGTCCAAGGGATCCGAAAACTAAGGATTTCCAAGTCCAAGGGATCCCAAAACTAAGAAATCTCAAGTCCAAGAGGTTTTCACCCCCACTTTTCCTTGTGGTGTGGCCCATCTTAGATCTGTATCTGCCTGAATTTTGGGCCCATAGCCTAACACGATCTGATAAGATGGATGAATGGAGTGGATAGGTGTGGGCTCCACTTTCATACCCAGCATGGATGTCCGCCCACCCACTGGGTGTTGTCATTTTATTTTACCCTTTTTTTTTTCTCTCTCTCTCTCTTTTCTTTTTTATTTATTTATTTATTTATTATTATTTTTTTATACAGTATCAGTGCAGGCCCCATGTGGATCTTCTACTCCATTCACCGCCTAGTCCATCACGAGCGAGTCTAATGGGCTCTTATTTGGAGAAATAAGGACTACACAGTGGGCCTTGGAAGATTTTAATAGTAATGGTTTGTCACCCTCATTGCGGCCCACTTGATACTCAAATATGATTCATCTTTTGGCCCATGGCCTAAAATGATCTTGAGAAGTTGGTGGACGGTGTAGATTCAATATAAACATCAAAATGGGGTCCCACTTGTCCAACCCAAAATTGGCCAAGGATGGGTTACCGTCCACGTGCATAACATTCATGAATTTTATTTTTTAAAATTATATTTGTTGTATGTTTTGCATACACTATTAAGGTGGGCCTCGAGTGGATGATCTATTCCGTTCACCATCTTGGCCATCTAGAGTGAGGTCCAATAGACTCTGGTTTGGGCTGATTTTGATGGTCAGGGACTCCACAGCGGGCCCTAGAAGGTTTCAACGGATGGACATTATTCCCCTTAGTACGACCCACTTGAGACTTAGATCTGCCTTAAATTTTAGTCCATGGCCTAAAATTATCTGGGGGAGATGGTGGACGGTGTGGATTAAACACATACGTCATGGTGAGGTCCACATGTGGGGGTAGTCCAAGGAGGCTTCCACCCTCAAGTCACTGGGTAATAATGTCCTAGTTACGCCTTCCCTTTTATTTTTCCCTTTATTTTTTTTATTTTTCCTGTTACGTAGGGTCCACGATTAGATAATTTGTAATGCCCTGAAAATTGGGGGTCGAGCAGAAGCTCAGGTCCCGAGTTTCAATGCATCACTTATGCAACATAGATAATGATGATTGAATATTTTTCATATTAGTGCATAAAAAATGAATGAGATTGTACCAAATCAGCATATCATACTCCAGAGACAATTAGATTACACAAGCGGAAGACTGTGATAGATATATAAAGCATATAAGTGGTAAGTCCCCAGAATATTAACATGTTGTCAGGTTAAATAATTACATGTATAGTTCTAAAATAAACAAAATGATTAAGTGTAATGTCCTCTAATCCATGTCCTTGTAGCCTTGGTGATGCAACTCCAGGTCTACATAGACCTGCCAGAGAATTGCATGTAGGAGAACTCCTCCTCATCATCATAAAAGTCAGGCTCCGCCCCATAAGCATTGTCGTCATCTGAAACTAAAACAGGGTCTGGTTGGTATTTTAAAATACCGTCCTAGAGTTGGAGTGAGTGATCAACTCAGTGGATCTATAAGGCAAAGGTTAACATGTTATCAATTCAGTCAAGCAGTAATAATAAGGCAGTACAAACAATCATATCCTAAGTACTCTTGTTAATGGATAAATGGTATGTGATAATGATGTATACCCTCACCTACACTCCCTCATCGATATCATCTCACGATCACAACATGCACCACTTCGTACACGTGCACCTCCTCGCCAAAGCACATGCAATGCATGTATAATCATATTAGCCCAATTCTTAATTAGGTTTATTCAAACAACATATTTGAGAAGCTAAAGTACCTCCCTTTATATCATTTACCCAAACAATGATTCATCTAGGGTCGTCAATCATAGTTAGTCTCATACGATAGGCAGTTCGAGAGTTACACTCTAAGTCATTATGAGAGGCTCGTAACCATCAGTGTAGGCGTATTTTGTACTCGAGGACACTTCACCAATGTCCTATCAACTAGCAGTCTATTTTTTAAGGCTCATCACCAACCCGACTTGGGACTACAGCCAGGCTGCGCCAGTGTAGGCTGAAAGCTCGAATACAGTGTCCCATACCACCGTATTCGGCTCATGAGTTTAAGTTGCTCATTGGTCACAATGGGGAGGCTCGTCACCCAAGCGTAAGCTGACAACTTGCCACGTTGTCCCATACCACCATGCCCGGCTCATGAGTCTTAGTGGATCGTGGTACCATGGTTGAAATGGGTCGTTACATTGGTACGAGCGTACACCAAAATTAATTAACATGGTACCACAGTCGATAATCATCATACAACTCAGATTCACCAAACACATCAAATGTGGCGAGACTAGTTCGGCCACTCAATCAGGATCCGTTACCGATTGCCTGGACTAGGTGGTAGTCCCAAACTTACTCAGATGTAATAAAGAATCACATACGTTAATCATAACAGCATGTTATAAATAATTTAAATACAATAATCATTTAAGCATTTTATCCCACACATTGCACATGTTATTATACATAGGCATTTTATACATATATTACATAATAGTAATTTACATTATATGAAGGAAACTATTTATATGACTAAGAAATGTAAGAATCATGTCCTAATACACTCAATAAGTACAATCCATCAACAAAATTTCATTCAAACATTTTAACAAACACTTACATTACACATTTCCAAGTATATAGGTTAGACTTACTACGGCATGAATTATGACAATTCATTCCACCACATCAATCATAAAGTATATAACATACGTGCATCTAAGATTAAAAATCATAATAAGTACAAATCAAGATTTTTCATTCATTCAAACATTTTAACAAACACATAGAATGCATTTCATATTTACATAGTCCACACACATATATTTCATCGAATACATTGTAACTAGGGTCATATGGCAGAAATCAAGTCAGACATAAATCATTACTGACATTGAAAGCCTTGAAAACCATAACCTAAATGTTTATAGCATGCACCTTTCGCCGGTAGACTCGTATCGAACTCGGTTCGAATCCTACGCACCCGAATACGGAATAACAATACCTAAATCATCGAAATAGGTTAGCTATTACACTGATTATCATATTTGGACTTCTAAAACAAGATTAGGATTAGGATTTCTTATCCAAATCAAAGTTAGAACAGATGATGTAGCGATGGTGGGGAGGCGAAATGACGTGTGGAGTCGTGGGAATGAATCCCAACAACAATCTCCCTATCTCTCTCTCTTCTCCTCATTCTTCTCTCCTCTTTTCTCTTTTCTCTCTCATAGGGTTAGGAAAAATCGTATGGAATGAGAGAGGGGTGGTTTAAGGCCCTTATATAGGCCCAGAACTGACCTCAATGGCCCTAGGGCCATGGTATACTTAGGTTATAGCCAAAGAGCGGTTGTTTCGGTCTAACGGAGCTCATCTGGAGGCCGCTTTTTTACATACAGTTTGGAAAAAGTTTTCTGATATTGGATCTAGGTCAGGTTAAGATTTTGGTCTGATCGGATTTATAGATCGACAGTGGAGGACCAGTTTCAGTTCAACGACTATCGTTAATCGATCAAGGCCACAAGTACATCGACCTGTGTAGGGAAATTTTCCTGATCCGAGGGTGTAGTTGGGTCAAAATATGACGGTCTGAAATCTTAAATTTTGCCTACAAGTAAACAGCCCAACTCACTTAAGTTTGAGTCTATTTTCTACAAGTATTCATGTTTCTCACACACTTCGCTTAGGGCTCAAGTTGTGCGTTTCAGGATACTATTTGGACTTAATTTTTGAGATGGTTGTCAAGCCTAGTAAAGCGGTCATAAATGTATAGTTTTACGGTAATCAAACTTTTGACGTGCGGTCCGAGTCTAATATGGAGTTTTAATGTGCTCCCATGACCAACCGGGTTTAGAGATTTATCCTAGGTTTTTAGATAATGTAGCATTAGTGATTCTACTAGTTTTGGGTCTTGCAGTTTGTATTGAAAGTGTTTCATGCTAATTCCACAGATGATTTAGTTTAACACTTAGTAAATCTTCATATAATCCCCAAAGGATTTGGTCTTGAGTGATTTCTACCTAAGGTGGTACTCGGGTCTTTGTACGGATTTTTCTAGGACGTTACATAATCCATTCCGTCCATTATGTCAAAGAGCTCTTAGTAGACCAAAGGAGTCCAATGTTGGGTATGTTCCATCACATACACACAAAAGTAGGCCTTAGAAAGTTCCAACAGTGGGACTTTGTTTCCCTCGTTGCGGTCTACTCAGGACTTAGATCTGTCTCATTGTTCGACTCATTGCCAAAATAATATGGAGAAGGTGGTGGACGGCGTGGATTAAACAAATACATCAAGGCGAGGTCCACGGTTAGGACACCCCCACCCTACGTCTGCATGGCTAACATGAAGGGGTGCTCCCACGCTTACCATGGGTTGTGATGTGGTCCACCCGATGGTTGGATCGGCTTGATTCTTGGGCTCCATGGCTAAAATGAGCAAGGAGATGGATGGATGGTGTGGATATATATATATATATATATATATATATATATATATATATGCATCATGAAAGGGCCCATAAGGGAAGCCCACGTGGTGGTTTTGGAAGGTAAATGGTGCTGACTGTGTCTCTGGACTAGAGGCATACACGAGTCAAGTTAGCTCATTTGTTCGCTCGAATCGACTCAGAAAAGCTCGACTTGACTCAGATCGAAACTGTGTTCGAGCCGAGTTGAGACGGTTTTATTAAGCTTGAAACATTTCAAGTCGAGTCCAAGCTGGACCTAACTCGACTCGACTCGACTCGACTTAGTCTTGAGCTCGAACTCGACTCGGTTTGGCTCAAATAGATTTTTTGAGTAAGTATATATAATATATAATCTACCCAGTCACCTAAAATAGGTTTTTTTTTTTTTAAAAAAAAAAAAACCATAATCTTAACGCCCACACTTGTCTCGGTCATTCGCCTAACCCTAAAAACCTTAACCCCACTCATCTCCCTTTCACCGTTCTTCAGCACCCAAATGGTGACCGGCGACCAGTACCACTCTCCTCTCTTCTATTTCTCACCATTTTCCAGTGCCTGACTGACAATTACTCTCCTTCCTCTTCTCTCTCTCCATTTTCTAGCATTTGTCCAGACGACCGACAACAATTGAAAGGTGAGTCTCCTCTTCTCCTCACCTCATCTCATCAGTCACATTACCTTTGCCCTCCGGCCGGGGTGTGGTGAGTGGTGAGCAGTGTCCGTCTGATTAGCGGACCCCAATCGACCACTAGCCTGGTGGTTATGGCCTAATCAGACGGTCAAACGACTCAGACCCCACCCGAACTCAAACTTGAACTTGTCTCAAACTAGACCGAGCTGCTGACCGAGCCAAACCAAGCTGCCAATCCAAGCTCGATGACCGAGCTCGACCTGAGGACACTAGCTGCCCGAGTCGAGCCGAGCTAGGCGAAGCTCAACTCGGATCACCTTGTGTACACCTTTACTCACTGTTGAAAGTTTCATGAGGGGCCACAAAAGTTTTGGTTCAATCTGATATTTGTTGTTCACCTATTTGACCTTATGAACAGGTTGGATATTAAATAAACATCATGGTTGGCCCTAGAAAGATTTTAATGGCAGGTATCATTATCATCGTTGTTTCTTGGGGTGTGGTCCACTTGAGCTCTGAATGTACTTCATTTTGTGCCTAATACTCTAAAATGATAGGAAAAATGGATGTGCTTCATTTTTTACTAATACCCTAAAATGATATGGCAAAATGGATGGATGGTGCTAATAAACTCATACATCACGGTGCATCCCTTAAAGCACCAGCCTGTTCTGAGCCGGGACAAGCAGGGGTAATACCCAATCTGCATTCAGTCATCACAAGTAGGTTAAGCTCAATGGATAACTCTAACCATCATTACCTTGGTTGAATTTAGAGTAATGACAATAAACATTTCAATGGCCTAATTTGAAAAATCAAAGTCAAGTTAAAATTAACACTAAAAGATGATTACAGGACAATAGCTTATTTATTTGTCCATACTATGTGTTGATGCAGTTTTCCAGTAGACCCTCCTTGTTAGACTCTTGAGAACCTGCACACAGGAAAAGAGACAGAGGAGACCTTTGCAAGTACAGGGGCCCTCCGATGACTAAGTCAGGAACTTGGGTCTTTAAAGGAGATGATCTCTTTAGAAAAGAGTCACTAGTCGTGTTTTCTATAGAGTATGCATACCTTTTACCGGTTAAGGGTTCCCCTATTTATATGAGAGGGAAGATCACACTAGAGAGGCATTCCTATTTAGGGCTACTAATACGTTGGAGATCCTCCCGTATGGATCTCAAGATCTGTCGGGGATTCTTTGAAGATCTTAAATGTCACAAATCCTTAGGATCCAATCCTATGGTTATGGGGATCCAAGATTCTTAGGATCTGATCTTTTATCTCCCAGAGATCTTGGGAGAGATCTTCGGTCGGTTGCTCGGTACAAGGTCAGTTGACAAAGACAGATGAGGCTTTAGAGGTGGGTAATACCGAGCTGTTCAATAGATCAGCCTTCACCTGAGTCAAACCTCACTAGCTATCGTCCTTGTTAGAGATAGGACCCGACCTATATCTATGCCAACCTAGAGCCGACCTATAGCTATGTCAATCTATAGCTGACCTATATCTATGCTGACCTATATCCAACTTACGGTTACACTGGTCTATTAAGTAGATCAACCCATTGGGTCCATGCTGGTTGTAGAATTTGCTCATTTTATAGGTCATTCATATTTCCCCAAATAGTAAGCCTCGCTTACTTTGCGAGTCAATTTCATAAGCTTAGGAAGTAAGTTAGATGTAGCTTAGGTTAGGTTATGTTGTCCTAAATGCTGGGTATGGCGGCTAGCACAAAAGTAGAGGTGCGCCAACAATCATGTACGGCGTAGTCGAGGTGGTATAACGTGGCTCGAAGGCACGTGGTCAGCCAAGTTTTCATTTCTGCGTCAGACCAATGAGGTGATGACGCGTGGCCTATTTCTCGATTTCATGGTCGACTGACGCGTGGGGTCGCAACACGTGTTGAAACGGGGTAGTCGAGGGGACGTCATACGGAACCTTCATTAATGAGCACAGTCAAGCGTTGCGATGTGGCTTTCCTATATAAGGAAAGCCCTGAAGCGTTTAAAGCGGTCCATTTGCATTTTTCCCCTTCTAGTCATCTTCCTTAGCTTGACAGCGGTGATTTTCGATGACTGTACTCACTGGCGGCCAGGAAACATCTTCTCCCTGGTGAGCTCCATTTCCTCACTCACCCCCTCTCTTTATTTTTCCTTTGTAATGACTCTCAACATCGATAAAGACAGACACCATGTCTGACTCTTTAAGTTCATGGGAGGGGGTCTCCTGCAGTGACAATGGGGGAAGTACCCTTTGCACAATGTCGAACTCACCATCGTCGTTGATGATGATGGGCGACGCTGATCTCTGGGCATCACAGTCATCACGGGTAGTGGAGAGGTCCCTGACAGAAAGAGCAGTGGAGCGTAACCTCTTTGACGAAGAGGATGTAGAGGGATCCTCTGGCGTGGAAGGGTCCTATAGCCTCCACCCTTACTGAGGCCGACTTGGCTCTGATTAGGCTCGGATTAGGCTAGGATACCATATCCCCGAGTTAGTGATTCTTTGGATTCCTCTGCCGGACGAACTTCCTGACCGTCCTCCAGAAGGAGATGTTGCGATCTTCCAGGTCGCCCTTCAATGCGGCCTTAGGCTCCCTATGCAAGCTATAGTATGGAGGGTGCTTTCTCATCTGGACTTAGCCTCGAGACAAATGATTCCCAATGGATGGAGGGCATTGATCGGGTCTACCATCCTATGGTCCAAGCTAGAGCAGCCTGAACTTGCCGTCGAGGAGTTTCTTCACCTATATCAATTGAAGCTGAACAAAGTCCATATGGGCTGGTATTATCTTTCTGCTTGGTGGGGGACAGGTGGAAGCATCATTTTAGACCCCTCATCATCTAATAAGATCTTGAGGGATAAATGGTTTTGGGGATCCGGTTGTTAAGAAGTGGCTAACCTGACCTCTCATTGTCACTTAGTCCCTTCAGCGTTCACCAAACCAGGTTGGCATTCCTCGACCTTATGTAACGCCCTGAAAATCAGGGGTCGTGTAGAAACCCAACTCCCGAGTTCCAGACCATCACTTATGCAACAAATATACTTATAATTAAATGTTTTCTGAGTTAGTGCATTAACATGAGTAAGATTTTACCAAACTGCAATTCATAGTCCAGATCCAGAGATAAAACGCAAGCGGAAGACTGAAAGATATATATATCACTGTATGTAAAACAAAATAATCTCGAACTGTCTCCAAAGTATGAATATAACTCTTAGTCACAAATACATATAACAAACCAAAATCAAAGGTATGTAATAGTCCAACTAGCAAAATTTCGCTAATCCAGGCCACCTATGCGAAGCCGTCAGAAAACTGCATGTACGAGAACTCGTCCTGGTCCTCGTAGTAGTCCAGCTCCAGCTCCTGAATCGCCTCACTATCTGCATCTAAGACAGAGTCTGGTAGGTGTTGCAAACACCGTCCCGAAATGTGGGAGAGAGTGATTAACTCAGTGGAATCATAGAGCAAAGATTAACATGTTATTAAATTAATCACGCGATAATAATAAAGCAAACAATCAGACATTCCTAGATACTGTTATTAATGTAAGGATGAGATGCGGTAATGATGCATGCCCTCACCGACATACTCCCTCACGCGACACCATCTTACGTCCGCGGCATGCTTTCTTCCCTCAGTGCTGCACATCTTTCAGGCACATGCAGTGCGATATGGATATGATTACTGAGTTGTTATTAGTCCTTTCAAACATTAGGATCGGGAAACTAAGGTACTTCCCTTATATCAATCTCAACATAGATCCTGTCTAGGGTCGTCACTCCTAGTAGTCTCATACGATGATATATTTCTAGGTCACTGCAAGGGCTGTCAGGGCTGTTGCTCGCACTCGTTGCACCGCTCCCCCATCACCTTATCAATACAGGCCTAGTTGTATTCTTGTTTCTATGGAAGGTTCGTCGTCTCACGTAGACTCAGAATACGCTTGAGGTCACTACAAAGGGCTCGTCACCAATTAGAGTAGGCCAACAGCTCAAATGTAGTGTCCCATACCACCACAATCAGCTCACGAGTTTGAGGTACTCACTGGTCACTACGGGGAGGTTTGTGGCCCCAGCATAGGCCAACAGCTTGACCACGATGTCCCATACCACCATGTCCAGCTCATGAGTCTTAATGGATCAAGGTACCATGGTTATCAAGGTTATCACTGGTAAGTTCAGTACCCTAGGTTTAAGCAGTTATGACCAATACAAGGTGAACATACAATGGTCAGTCGGGTTGCTTGACTGGCTCGACTAGTACGAGCGCATCTCAAGATGAACGACATGAAGTGTATAAAATACCTCGTGTGGCCTAACCACTGCCGTCAACCCAAAGCACGACTTAGGTTCGTCGACGCGTCCTTCGTGGCGAATAGAATCCAACCACGATTTCGAATCTGTTACCGACTGCTTGGACTAGAGTATATCCCTAAACACTTGTAATCTACATCAAGGATCATATGAGAGTGACAGAAATGGAGCACAAATAATCTAAGCATGTTAACAACATGTTATAACATACAACATAAGCAAATCAACCAAACATAAGCATTTCATATGTATAAGGAAATCAATTCAATATAACAAACATGGAGGAAATTATGTGCATCATCATATTAGTTGAGAATCCAATCTCAAAACTAATATACAACAACATTTACTCAATACTTACTAATACATACTTGTATACAAACACTTAGTCTACACACATTTGTCTACATAGCGAATGTCGACCCAAAGTGTGCGTTAGGGCGAATCTCTTCGCCAAACAGATCATACACGCATAACTTGTATAATAACACGACAAATACTCATGGCAATCATATCGGCAAAATACAGACGTATACAGTATTTCCTACAAATACCTAAAATACCCTATATCTCATATTCTCCATACATAATCGAAATGAAAAACAGACGGCATGTTCTACATGTCAAACAACATTCTTGTTGATAATATACTATTAAACGACATTGAAAGCTTTGAAAATAGATAACCTAAGCATTTAAAATCCTCACCTTACGCCGTAGAAGCGTATCGAATCGAATAAGAACTCTACGCTTCGTCAACGTCGATATGACGACCTATACCACAAGATAAGTCAGCTACTTCGCTACTTGTATCGATGGAATTCCTAAAACAGGTTAAGGTTAGGGTTTTCTTACCTAGAATGAAGTCAAAATCACCGAAAGAGTGATTAGAACACAATGACTAAGCACGTGTAGTCGCAGGATCGAGTGACAGGAACCTTTCCTCACAACTCTCACAAAATCTCTCTCTTTTCTCTCTTCTCTTTTCTAGGGTTTTTACAAATTCGTATGGGAGGGGTGTGAGAGGGTTTAAAGTCTTTAAATAGTTTATAAAGTCAGCTATTTAGACTTTAAACCAAGGTATACTTGGGTTATAACCAAATCGGGTCCTTTCCGATCCAAAAGAACGTTTTTGGAGGTCCCCTGACTAAATGCGGTCAGACTTAAGCTCATGGATGTTGGATCCTGATTACATTAAGTTTTCAGTTCTATCGGGTTTCCAGATCGCACGTGGCGGACTAGTTTCAGTTCAGCGGTCACTGAGACTCGATCAGAGATTCCAAGTACACTGACCTGAGTGGAAAATGTTTCCTGATCTGAGGGTGTATTTGGGTCAGATTCTAATGGTCTAAATGTTTATACTTAACCTGCAAGTGACACGTGCCAGATTTATTTAAATCACATTTTGATTTATAAAGAATTTCACTCTTTCTCACACTCCCTACTCCAGGCTCAATGAAATAGTCTCAGAACATCAGTTGGGTTTGATTTCTGGGGTGGTAGTCAAGTCCAACTACGCGGTCATAATAGTCTAAGTTCATTGCTACCGGACTCACGACGCGTGGTCAGAATCCATTACAAAGTTTCAAAGCGTTCCTAAGAACAAATGGGTTTGAGTTTGATCCTAGGTTTCAGGATGTTATAGTATTAACAATTCCACAAGTTTTGGATCTTGCAGAACATATTTAAAGCAATCAGTGCTAATTTCACAGCTAATCTAGCATAGCGCTAGTTATCTTACGCTTAATTTCTAAAGGAATTAATCCTAAGTGATTTCTGATCGAGGTGGTACTCGGGTCTCTATACGGATTTTTTTGAGACGTTACACCTTAGCTCTTCCTTAGTTCTTCTTTAAGTGGTCAGACTTTAAGTGTTATTGACTTGTTTGCACATGTCTTCCTTCTTGCTGCAGTTGTTCCTAAGCATCCCCCTCTGCTGGACGCTGGATCTCTTGCTCGGATCAAGGGAGTAAGATCACTAGGGAAGGAGGAGAGGTCTTAGAAAGTCCTCCTTTAGCCCGAGCTTTTTCTTAAGTCGGGTTTAGACTTTTCTCTCACTAGGTAACATCTTCAGTATGGACTTTAACCGATCGATAGGACTTAGAAGATTTTCATAGGATTTCATAATTCAGTTCCTCCTATTGTGATGCATAAATGCCTGAAGATCATCCTTTGTTGAGGCCCATCTTTAAGCGCCAGGCCCCGCCCCCGGAGGAAGTTATCACATCAAAGAAGAAGAAGAAGAAGAAGACGACCTCCAAAAGTAAGGGGAGGGTCAACCCTTCATCTTCTATCATTATAGAGGTCAGAGATGAAGAGGCAGCAATGGAGCCTACCCCTATTACTACTGAGGCGACAGTCGAGACGGTCGTTCATGAGGAGGCTCCTTCTACAGAGGTCTAAGGGACCGTTTATCCTTCTTTCGAGGCTTAACCTGTAGAGGCTAAGGGGGCTAGTAGGCCGACTACTGGGCCTTATGAGATTCGAGGGTAAGAGGAATGTCCTCCCAGGACCATTTGAGAGACGATCAAGGAGCTTCTTCCTTGGGCTGAGCGACATATGTCCAAGAAGGAGTTTTTCCATATACTGGATTCTCCTCTAGATGCAATCCTTCCATCCGTGATGAAGGCTCTTCTTGGGGTGAGAAAGTCTTTCTAAGTATATTCCTTTCCTCTTTCTTTATTCAATACTGAATATTCGTTATTATTGTTTTTTGGTAGTTCACCCCATGCATGCTGAAGGTGCATCGAGACATTGCTCAGGTGCGAAGTTAGGTATGGGAAACTGAGCAAAAGCTTTCACTAAAGGGAGCTGAAGTCGATTAGTCTTGCACTGCGAAAGCTCGTGCTTCTTCTCTGGAGGCTGAGCTTTTTTAAAATGGTGTGTTCATTCGTAGAATTTTTTAAGTTACATAGATCAGACTAGGGTTGAATTCGGTAAGTGAGTCGGATCTGGTAAATAGGTCGGCCATAGGTCAGATCTTGAAGGGAGATCGGTTGTAGGTTGAATCTTGAAGATAGATCAGGCGTAGGTCGGATCTTGTAAATAGGTCAACCATAACAGAAATCATATTGTAAAATTTTTATTTACACCATCTTGAATATGATCGGTGTACAACAAACTTCTAATCAACTTGCTGAGGATGATAGATCTTAAGATGTTCAAGGTTCTAGGGATGAGGCAAGAGCTGACCGTTCAGATCTTCTAGGTGGTACGATCCAGGTCGGCTTGTACTTGTTACCACGCAGGGCCCTTTCCAATTTAGGCCCAAGGTTCCCGACCCCAGCTCCTTAGTGTTTTGCAAGGTTATTCAAAAGACTAAGTCATAAGTTCGGAACCTCCTAATATTCACCCTAACATTGTAACAACGTGTCACTTAATGTTGATGAGTAGCTATTCGGATCTGAGCTAGTTCTCTCCTTTCCTCAAGAAGGTCGAGACTTAACACCATTAGCTCAGAGTTTAGTTGTTCGTTGAATTCCTCTGTTCGAGTTTCTAGTAGCCCAATTTCCACTGGAGTGACTGCCTCTTCCCCATAAGATAAAGAAAAGTGAGTTTCCCCAGTGGCGATCTGAGTGGTAGGTCGGTATGCCTAAATGACATCAGGGAGCTCCTCGACCCATGATCCCTTAGCTTTTTCGACCTTGGTTCCGATGTGATGCTTGATAATTTTTTTGACCACTTTGACTTGTCCATTGGCCTGCGAGTGTCACGGTGAGGGGTAAACATTGCGAATTTTGAGGTTTTGCACATTCCCTGGAATTGCTTGTTATCGAACTTCTTTTCGTTATCGGAGATGATCATGTGAGGAATCCTGAACCTGCATATGATGTTCTTTCAAACAAAGTCTATAATCTTTACCTCAATTATCTTCACCAGGGGTTCGGCTTCAACTCATTTTGTAAAGCAGTCGACTGTGACCATGATAAACTTGGTCTGACCTTTGCCGGTTAGGAGAGGACCAATGATGTTGATTCCTCACTAGGAAAATGGCCATGGCCAGGTCATATGCATGAATTCTTTGGAGGGCTACTGAGGTACATTTGCGAAATGCTAGCATTTGTTACATTTTTGAGCGAACTGCTGAGCATCGGCCTGGATGGTTGGCCAGTAATATCCTTGTTGAATGACCTTGTGGGCTAATGCTCATCCTCCTAAGTGGTTTCCATAGATGCCCTCATGGGTTTCCCTTAGGACGTACTCTGCTTCATCTAGTAGGAGACATCTTAGATAAGGGAGATAACCCTTTTTTATAGAGGACATCGTTGACCATGGTGTAGCGAGCTGCTTTGTTCTGTAGCTTGTGTGCTTCCATTTGGTCTTCAGGTAGCTTATCTTCCTTGAGTTACTTGACAATTCGATTTATCCAAATGGGTTCCGAGCTTACTAACAGAGCTAAGGCAAGGTTAGCCTTGTCAATGCTCAGTTTAGTAAGGAATTCAATTGGAACGGACATCGGAATATCATTTGCATCTGTAGTGGCTAGCTTTAGTAACATGTTAGCCTTGGAATTTTTCACTTGTGGAATCAATCTACGTTACATTGTTGGAATCTTTTGATCAATTCTTTGGTTTTTCGTAGATAAGCTTTCATGTGTTACTTCTTGGCTTAGTATGCTTCAACTATTTGATTCACGATCAACTGGGAGTCACTGAAAATGTCTAGGTGTTGAGCTCCCATATTGGCTGCTAACCTAAGTTCAGTGAGCAAAGCTTTGTATTCTGTTGTATTTTTTGAGGCTTGGAATTCGAATCTTAAGGCATATTGCATGCATATTTGATTTGGGGTCTCCATGACTATTCCAGCCCCATTTGTCTTAGTTGGATGAGCCATCAACATAGATGGTCCACTTCGGTAGATCGAGATTAACTTGGGAGTCGAATGCGTGATCAGATAGAACGTTTGGGATAGGTTCTAACCTAGGTAGGTCAGTTTCTTATCTGGATGAAGGAGTTAGTTCGACAATGAAGTCAGCCACTGCCTAACGTTTAATAGCTGTTTGGGGTTGATATTTGATATCAAACTCATTTAACCCGATCGCCCACTTGGTCAGCCTTATCGAAGCCTATGGCTTTTAGAGCATTTGACAGAGTGTTGATCGGTCAAGACGATAATTGTGTGAGCATGGAAGTACGATCGCAATCGTTGAGAAGATCTGACCAATTTCAACCCTAATTTCTCTAGGTTTAAGTATCTGGTTTTAGCCAAAGCTAAGGCTTTGCTGATGTAGTATACTAGAAATTTCTTTTCTACTTTTTTAAATTAAGGCCGAACTAACTGCTGCATCGGGAATAACCAAGTATAACAATAGAGATTCTCCTTGCTCAGGTTTGAAAAGTAATGGTGGTGATCCCAGATATTTCTTGAGCTTTTGGAAGGCTATCTAACCTTCTTCTATCCAATCCACGACCTGTTTCCTCTTCAACTATTTGAAGAAGGGGAGACATTTGTCTGTAGCTCGGGCCACAAAGCGATTGACTACGGTGATCCTTTCTATAAGCCGTTGGACGTCTTTCGCCATCTTTAGTGAATCCATGTCAAGCAGAGCTTTGATTTTTTTATTTGGATTTTCTTCAATTCCTTATTAACTGACCAAGAAATTGAGGAAGTTTCCTAAGTTAACCCCAAAGGCACATTTACTTGAGTTCAACTTCATCTTGTATTCGCAAAGAACTAGGAACATTTCCTCTAAATCAGAAGTATGATCTGTGGCCTTGACGCTTTTGAGGTGCATGTCGTGAACATAGACTTCCATGGTTCACCGTATTTGGTGGGCGAACATCTAATTGACTTGTCACTGATAAGTCGCTCCGACATTTTTCAATCCAAATGGCAAAAGTCAGTAACAATAAAGACTTTTGTCAGTGATAAAGGTTATTTTTATCTTATCATACAGATGCATTATAATTTGATTATAATCAGAATAAGCATCCATAAAGTTAAGTAGTTCATGCCCTGTAGTGTTATCGACAAGCTGATCAATTCGAGGAAGGGGAAACCTATCTTTGGGACAAACCTTGTTCAGGTCCATGTAGTCAACAGGAGGTTATGACATATACATTTACAAACTTTTGTTTAAACATCATCAGTTCAATGTAATATTTGGTTTCTCTCTCCCATCATTCATAATGCCTGCGATTGTGATTTGGACCATTTAATTGTACTGATATTTACATCACATGAATAAATAAAAATATATTTTTATTTTTTATTATAATGCATTGATACATCGGGAATTTTGTACATGGCATGGATAATCACCGCACGAAATAAATGTGGTCTATTCAGTAACTGTGGCTTGATATAATTAGAAGAAAGGTGATGAGTTAGAAAACTTCACCTGATTTTTTCACAACCGTACACTTGCTCAATTTTTTATGGCCCACCTGATGTTTAGATAGACTTGATTGTTAAGATAAGGAATGTTAGAGTAGATTAGTATAATATGGGAGATAATAACTATTATCTCCTACATTATATTAATATAGTGTAACAAGATTTAGTAATGGTACTGTTTAGATGGATGGCTTGGATATTGTGCTAGCCCACTAGGTTGATAGTTTTTATTTAATGTGGCATAATATGAAGTGGATTATTGTGTTATAAATTATTTCTCATCTTCCATGAGTTTTCAGATTGAGGATTACTCAAATACATACTAGTATCACAATATAATACAATGGGACTGTTGGGTGCATGCAGAGAGCATGAAACGTTATATTTCAAGTATTTGTAATGAATTGAGCAACATGGTTAAACATGATACTCATTGGCCCACACAAATCAACAACACGTGGGAAAACAATCTAATTCACCTTCACGATCTGACAACTAAAGATGGAATGCCAATAACATGGTTCCGGTTAAAAGTAGGTGGATGGACACAACTCTATGTCTCATTTCTTCTTTCTCTCACCTCTTAGTAAAACAGAGAGGAGGTATTTCTTCTTTCTCTCACCTATTATTAAAACAGAAAGGAAGCGTAAATGTAGCAGCCCAAAAAGAGGGGACACATAATATGGGATACAAGGAGCATGAGAATGCAATCTACAAGATGGATATGTAAGTATGCAATCCACTAGAAGGGAGCGTATGTATGAGTGGTCTAAAGAGGCGTGTGCATTGCACAGTCCAAGAGTGGCGAGGCTTGTTCTCAACTCTAGGTGTAGGGTTGCGATGTAGTAATAACTCGATGAGACCGAGGTCGATCTATAGGGACTGTGGATAACACAACTAAAACTAGTATATCATGGGATCCACTTCCAGTCAATCACAATGTCTAATCACTACAAGAAAATAGAGCAAAGCCATTAGGGAGGGGATCCTTTTTCGGTGCTACCTAAAACCGGTCATTAAAAAACAATCCATATAAATATATAAATAGGAGATAAAAAAACCTTAACCTATATTTTTGGTGGTTTTGTCCCACCCCTGACTCTCTCCCTCTCTCCTCGCCCCCATTTCTCTCTCTCTCTCTCTCTCTCTCTCTCTCTCTCTCCCTCTTTTTCTCCGTCTTCCTTGTTTGGTAGCATGGATTGCCATTGATTCCTCCATCGATCTCCTCCATGTTCATGCCCCTCCCATCCTCCGTGACCACTGCCTCTTCTTCCGATTGCAGAAATAGGAGTTTCTCTCTCCCCCTCTCTCGTATCTGATTCTTGAATTAATCAGATTATGTTGTTATTATGTCCCAGAAGATCACATCATACCTAGTCCTATCTCAACCGATGCATCTGGAGCATCAGCGTAGGCCCTCAGGGAGCAACCCAGTGCGGAATGCTTGTTACGATGTATTAGTTGACATCCCCTTCCCACTACAGAAGGAGATGTCTGTAAGTGCTATGTTATCTAGCTCCTATGATTGTCAAATTTTTTTGTGCTAAAACCTCTTGGAATCTGTGTCTTCTGTAGCTCATCTACATATTTAAGACTGTGCATCTCATGTATAAGAACAAAGGTCTTTACCTCAAGAACTTCAAATGAAAGATCAAGAGATATACATGCTCAAGTATAATACCATGGGATAGTTCACTCCTTCAAGCTTCAAAGTTCATGGTTTCAAAGCTTCATCTAAGGCAAGACAATAGTCTTTACTATGGTACTCAAAGCTCAAGGTGAAATACAACTTAAGTACCTTAAGCTCAAGCTTCAATGTATTTTAAATTCAAGCTTCAAAATGTCTTAAGTTCAAGTTTCATCATATGTTAAGATCTCAAGCTTCGTGAACTTCAAAGAACAACTATCAACTGAATAAAAAGAAGATTCAATGTTCATATATCGCTTAAAAGGTATGAATGACCCTAGATTGATCATAGGATAGGTCATTTTGAATATATAATTTAATTGGGTCACTTTATAAGTGCATAGTCTATTTTTCGACTAGCCGTAGATTATGTTAGACTAGTCTTAGTACTGGCTCGATCGGTCCAAGAAATTCCTCGACCAGTCCTAAGTTTATTACTAATTTTTGAGATTTTTTTAATATTACCTCGACCAGTCCTGGAGACTACTCGACTGGTCGAGTGAATAGTGCTCGACCAATCTAGTAGACTTGACTTAAAGTTCAGTAACTAAAATGAGTTCCACACGACCAGTCGTAGATAGGACTCGACCGGTCGTGAAGGCCACTCGATTGATCGAGCAGGCCCTTCGACCAGTCGTGAAACGGCCTGATCTTATCGCGTCCAAAATTTTAAAAGTTTTTTGGTCCTTTGACCAGTCGAGCTGTCCTTTGGGCCAGTTGAAGGAATGATTTCTACACTTATAAATAGAGCACGATTTTCAGAGTTTGATATCCAATTCAAGAAAAATCAAGACACCGATCTGAGAGATAAGTTAGTGATATTCTTAAGCTATTTAGTACTCATTTTATATTCTCTTTAATTAACTTTTTGCATTTGATTTTGTAATCTACATTCCAATCTTATTTGAAAAAGGGATTGAAATTTTCTAATTTCTTGGAATCAAAATCAAATCAAGCTAGCTCAAGGTGATTTAATCTAAAATCTATTTAGAACTTAGAACCATTTCATAAGTGAGTTTGAATATTGAACATCTATGTTAAACTTCTACTTCGAATTGGTTCTACCGGGCCGCAGCAAAGGAGAATATCTAGATAAGTATTTTACGGTTTTGTAAATCAATTATTCTTTTGGTTTCTTTCAGATTGTGTAAGAAAAATCTCTTTCTTTTGGTTTGTCTAAGGTGATCCAGAAAACTCAGAGTGTGGAGTTTTTGAATTGTGTAAGCCCACTTGAAAGACACAATTGTGAGGGTTTTAAGTGAACCTTGAAAAACCTATTTCATAGTGAACGCTAATATCCACTATGTGAGGATATTAGGAGTGGAGTTGTTGTGTGGCTATTTTTCTTAACAGTTGGTGTACACATATGCGAACCACTATAACTTCTAGTGTTGTGGTGATTATTTGATTGTGACATTGTGTGGATGTTGTAATTTCCCTTTATGCATTTACAGAGAATGTTGTAATTCTTTTTATGCAAGTGTGGGAATGTTGTAATAGCTTAGTTTCTTTCTTTGCTATTTTATTATTTATTCCTCTGTATTGGTTTGAGAGTTTGATACACAGACCGTTCTAGGAATCAGGTTGTCCTACCATAAGTCATTGGTTTTTGGTATAAGGTTGTCCTTATAACAACATATGTATCAACCTCTCAATACTTGTACACTTGAGGTTGTTATTCATTTTTGCATTGTGGGGTTGTTTAATTGTTATCTTTATTTATATTTGTTTAAATTTTGCATTTAATTTTTAATTTGGCATAGTCCTATTCACACCCCCCCCCCCCCCCCTCTAGGACTCTTAGCTGGGCCTTTTCAATGTTAGTGTTCTTAGCAAACACAGATGTGCATAAAGATATTGATGCCTACAAGGAGGCAATTTCTAGTGTTATAAAGAGAATTCATAAGCATCGGAGGAGGCGGGCATTCTTTCTTGGGTTTAGTCAGTCGCCAGTGGAGTTTATCAATGCTTTGATTGCTTCACAGAGTAAAGACTTGAAGCTTTTAACTTGTGAACTGAGCTGAAATGTTGAAAAGGAACGTCGGTCCGAGTTCTACAACCAGCCATGGTAAGGTTCTTCTATGTTTTTGTATGTTGTTTTCTGTCTATGTTAAATTCATGTTTTGTTATTGTGCTGGGTGAATTACTTTTGGGGAAAATTTACTAGCACCAAGTGTGCAGGTTTAGTTCTCCTTTGTATTAGGAGAATAAATGGACCCTGGGCAAAATGCTTCTTAATCTGGATAGTTAATCTGGTTACCCTGGTGATGGAGACATCACGCGCACACACATGCCTCCCTTATGTAAGTACACAAGGAGGAGGAGGACTCCTCCGTCGATCTGAATCGATGACGACATCTAGGGAGGTCCTCCTAGCTAGAGGACTATGTTTTGGTCCCTTGGAGTGGACCCGATCATCATATGAATCCCACCACGGGTTCTCGTGATCGTGGCCCACTATTCTAAACGATCTAGCACTTTGAGTTTTGGTTATTTTTGTTATTAGGAACATCATAGACAATTTAAATTACTTTGATTAGTTGTTAGTTGTGGTTACTTCATCTTTAAGCAATAGGTTGCGCAAATGGCATGAGTTTTGGGATATACGATTTTGTTATAAATAAGCACCCTTGGTATGTTTCTTTTCTTACTGATGATTAAATTAAAAAAATCCTGCATTTTTTCTACTCCTCTCCGAGTTGTGAAAATCCAATTGGGTGTGAAACCTTCCCTTCTTCGAAGGGCTAACTACCGTGGTGCGAAGCCACACCCATCTCGATTCACTCCCACCCCACGCATGTGTGGACTGCCCTCAACACACGTGTGTCAGGCATGGCATGCTGTCCACATGCTCGTATAGTCTTCATGTTCACCCTCTCCTCTCTTTCACTCCTCTCTTACGTGATTTTCCTAACCCTAACTCTAGATTGTCTTATACTCTCAATTTCTTTGCCCTTTTTCCAACCTTAAGGTTTTTCAAATTGAAACTTGTGAATCCCTTGGATTGGAGAAATTATTCTTGTGCATGCATGGCTGAATCTACTCTCATTTGAGTATTGTTTAGTTTATAATTTGAATTAATCCAGCCTTAGCATGTGCAGGCTTGGACCCACATTGATTCTCATTGATTGAGTGCTTGACTTTATGTGGGATGTGGAATTTTGTGTGACGGTTTTGAACTAGTATGATCTAAAGCCTGAAATCATGCATATCATGTTTAAAATTTCATGTCCTGCATCAAATTTAGGATTAGAGCTTAGGTTTTTATAGGGGAATGCATTGAACGGTTAGGGTTTAGTTTGTTTATGTCTATTATGCATCAATACTCATCATATAGAGCTATTTAGAGGTTCATAATTCCTAATATAAGATTCTAGAATTTTTATTATCAGAAAATCAGCAATTCACATTATTAAAATTTTCTGTTATCTTTATTTTGACAGTTATATTTCTAAATTTTGGTAGCGTTGTGTAGTTTCCCTCATATAGTCTCATAGGATCATTTAGTCTCATTTAAACGCATATAGTCGTATTAGAAGGTCTTTTAGTTGAGTTAGTGGTTGTATGCCCACATGTACGGGTCGTGGCTTTGGTTTACAGCCTACACTAAACATGGAGCAATTGCAAGAATCAATGAACAAAATGACCTTATAGTTTGAGTCTTTGGGTAAGTGCTTGGAACAATGTATTCGCCAACGCTTTGAATAGCTTAATGTGCATATTACCCATCTAGATACCTCCTCCAGGACAAACCCCAGCATTGGGAAAATTTTCCAATCTCAAGCAGGTTTTCAGGAGGATAGACCAAGGAATGGAGGTGGCCAAGGAATCAGTTATGGGCACCCACTCGTGCACCCACCCTGTGAGGGACATCAAGACCACTATGACCCTGATGTGTAACTTTTCAAAGGAGTTAGAGTAGATGACCCCACGTTTGATGGCCACATGGACCTTAAAGTTTTTTTAGATTGGTTAGTAGACATGGACCACTATTTTGAGTGGTACAACATGTACGACCTTTTAGCTAGAGAGAGTGCATCAGAGGCTAGTGTAAAGTTACCCACTGAGGCCATTCCGGTAGTGGATGAGTTTTGTGATGTATTTTCCAATGATCTACCAGATGAGTTTTCCACTATGAGAGATATACAGCACACCAGGACATGAGACACCGTACTACCTATAGCCAAGTTTGCATTTAATAGTTTTATCGATAAGTCCACAAGTCTAAGTCCTTTTAATGTTGTTACTGGTTATAAACCTAGGAAACCTATTGATATTCTCCCTATTTCACCATCTCATAGGCCATCAGACTCTACAAAGTCTTTTGTGCATCACATTCACTTATTGCATTAAGAAATCAGGCGAAAGATTATTACTAGTAATGAATATTATAAAATTTCTACAGACCAACATAAACGAATTAAGGAATTCAATGTAGGGGACTCTGTGATGGTTCGCATCAAGCCAGAGTGGTACCCTCAGAGAGTTGATCGTAAATTACACACGTGTAGCACTGGACCATTCAAAATTATAAAACGAAACGGTCTCAATGAGTATGTGGTAGATCTTTCACCTTCCATGGGAATTAGTTCCACATTCAATGTGAAGTATGTAGTTACATTTTAGGAGAACACTGATACATTATCTAGCCTTTCACCTAACCATTATGATTCCTCGACCTTTCCCTTCATCCATAGCTCCCTCCCGACCCATCTTCCCAGCCTCTACATCCCAAACCTACCCTTCCTACACCTAGAGGAGATAGAGGATATCCTGGACCATCAAATAGTATCAACGTCGAACAACGAATTTCAAAAGTTTCTGATCAAGTGGAAGTCACACCTAACTTCAAAAAGTACATGACTCACTGAGGAGGAGCTTTAGAGACTTGATCTTACATCGCGGAGTGGTTTAGGAGTTTTGTTTCGCTAGTGGCGAAATCTTTGCAATCGTGTAGAGTTGATGGGGACATCAATGCACACATGCACCTCTCTTATACATGTACACAAGGAGGAGGAGGACCCCTCCATCGATCTGGATCAATGATGATATCCAGGGAGGTCTACCTAGCTAGAGGACTGCGTTTTGATTTCTTGAAGTGGACCCGATCGTCATATGAATCTCACCATGGGTTCTCATGATCGTGGCTCACTATTTTAAAAGAACTTGTACTTTGAGTTTTGGTTATTTTTTTTATTAGGAACATCATGGATGGTTTAGATTGCTTTGATTAGTTGTTAATTATGGCTACTTCATCTCTAAGTAATAGGTTGCGCATATGGTGCGAGTTTTGGGATATAGGGTTTTGTTATAAATAAGCACCCCTGGTAGGTTATTTTTCTTATTGATGATTAAATAAAAAAATCCTACGTTTTCTTGCTCCTCTTTGAGTTGTGAAAATTCAATTGGTTGTGAAACTCTGCCTTCTTCGAATGGCTAAGTACCGTGGTGCGAAGCCACACCCATCCCGATTCACCCCCACATTCTACCATCCATATTTCTCTTCTACTAGAGTCATTTCACCTACAAATCCATCGTTGTTTTGCACTCGTTCCATCTCTACAGCAGATTTCTATAATCTGGCCCCACAGGAGGTGTAAAGCCCGTATCCTAGTCCATAGTTTTTCGTCGACTCCCGCAATCCTTTCTGTTGAAGTCCGAAAATCTGTGACCTATAATCAATGTTTGTGCGTTACCCTAAGTCATATCTTGTATATTTAAGTTGACATAATCTGAGACTTGTACCATTGCGACCGCACCATCGTCGCGGTTTCAACGCTGCGTCTTGCATATTGATCCGATACCTAAGTCAAAAGATGTGGGCTGGCATTTATTTCGAAGAAAATGCCGCGCATTTGCAATCCCAAGAGAATCTCTATAACATGTCTCATCAATCAATCAACCAATCAATCACCTCATGTCAAATACATACACCCATGCTTTCTTTCACCACAAGTCAAGCAACCACCAAGTCAACTCTCATGTCAAGTACACATCACCTCACCCATTACTCACATCCATCACCCATCTCTCACTCTCTCTCCTTACAACCACCTCTCTCTCATTTCTCATCACATTTTCCCAAGCGAGAGAAGAGACTCATGTCCAAGCTCTTCTATGAGAGAAAAATGAGTGTGTGTAGCCCACTTCCCACCCCAAATCCTTCATCCTAGCCATTCAAACCTCATCTTCCACCATCAAAGTGCGACACAAGGAGATTGGCTTTCCAACGAACCAAGAAGATCGAAGATGGGTGCTTATTAGGTTAGGTTTTTTTTTTTCATGTTTTGATGATGGGGCAAGTGAGGCATACCGATTGATGGTATGGATCTCACTTGGGACCCTAGATGTGGCCGATGGCCCACCTTGATTTTATTATCATTCCATGATGAGGCCATTCTCTATGGACCCCATCATGATGTTTATTTTCTAGTCTAAAAAAAGGGTCATCTAGACCTTACATCTTAGTGGAGAAGGGATCCCCACCGTTGATCTTTGATTTGGTGGGCCCACATACAATGTGATCTACTTGATGTATGATTGGATGCTTGAAACGGAGGGCCCATAGTGTCGGGGTCCCTCCATCACGCGTGTCCCTCTATCTTTCTCTCTCCCTCTCTTTTTATTTTTTTATTTTTTTATCTGATGAGGTGGTCGTGTGGCCCACTTAGATGGACCCCACTTTGATGTATGTCTTATCCACCCCACCCATGCATATGGTGGCCCACCTAGACAACACGTCTAAAGGTGGGGCCCACCTTAATAAGTGTTGTGTCCAAGACCGTCTAGCGTCCTTGGACACTGGACATCTGTGGAGTGTGAAGCGTCAGTGGTGAAAACAAAATAAAATAAAATATCAGTTTATTTGGAAAATTGGGGTGGTTTGCGCATGTAGGCACCACTTTGATTTATTCTTTTAATCTAAGCCGGCCATTGCATTCCATAGATCATTTTAGGCATTGAACCAAAAAATGAAGTTGATTTGAATTTTTGGTGGGCCATAGCATAGCAAACTGTGATTTTTAACGTTGAAAAATCACCTGATGATTTTATACGCCAGAACACCTCAAATATTGGGCTTGTTTGGCTTGTTTTGAGCCATGGGAGCCAATGGAAGGGGTGGATTCCCCTGATCCGGGCCCTACCATAGAAAAACCTTAAGAAAACCCTTTTTTCAAAAAAAAATAGGGAGCAATACCTGCTACTGCTGACAGAGCAGCAGGCACTGCTGCGCCATGGGCGGGCGGACAGCGACCACGGTCCCATGTGTGGACCCCACCATGATGTGTCCCGACCATCCACACTATACATTAGTGGGCCCCTTAGGCTAGTGGGGTCCCCACCAAAAATCAGCCGAATACACAGCTCGAGTGGCCCACATCATAGGAAATAGCGTGATAGAATGTCTGCCATTGAAACCCTTTTCTGGGTCACAGAAGTTTTGGATCACCATTAAATTTATTTTTCCTATGCATCCAGGTCTACGTGACCTTATGAACGGATTGAATGGAAAGTAAAAATTATGGTGGGCCCCACATTGGACCCACTGATGCATGTATTGTAACCCACACCATCCCTAGGTGAGATGGCTGGTGTACCTGACTCAAGCTATAGTTGCTGGAGTGGCGTCACTAGGCTCTGTAGGCCCCCTGTATCATCCATGTCGTCCATTTACGAGCCCACCATGATGCATGTGTTGCATCCAAGCCATCCAACCATTTAAAAATATAATTTCAGGGCTTGAGACTAAAAATAAGGCAGATCTATTCGTCAAGTGGACCACATTGTATAATGAGGATTTAACGTCTACCATTAAAATCCCTTAGGATTGCAGACGTTTTGGGTCAGTAGGAAATTCGTTTTCCTCTTAATTTAGGTCTGTGTGACCTTATGATTAGATTGGATGGGAAATATATATTATGGTGGGCCTTGGGAATTTTAATGGTGGAAATCATTTTCACTACTTATATTTGGGTGTGATCCATTTGATATGCATGGGGCCCATTGGTGTAGCCCATTTGATATGCATATGGCCCATGTGGTATGGACCACATGTCATATTTATGGCATGTTGTTGAGGCCCACCTTGATATGAATGTAAGGCCTATGTTATGAAGGCCCATTGTGATACATTCTAAAGCCCACGAGTTATGGCCATTACAATGTACATAAGGCTCATTGGTGCGACCCATTGATGTGACCCACTTGATGAATATAAGGCCCATGTGATATGGCCCATTTGATGTATTTAAAGCCCAATGGGATGTGTCTATGGTCCATTGTAATGTGTGATCCCAACATGGTTTATGTAATGATGTTTGCGACGAGCTATGTCTAAGAAGCAATGATGGTTGACGTCCACATTGTAAGTATAATGTTGGTTAAATGTTCGCATTACGACTCTCCCTAGGGCCCATTGATAAGCCCGTACTTGTTATGTGTAAGACCATCTAGGCCCATCTGCGTTGAAGGATAGTTCATTACTTTATAACATGTTTACTATAAATCTATTATTCATGCCCATACGCATTATATGCATCCATGATATGAGAAATGTTTGATCATAGCATAAGTCATCGGGCTGAGACATTTACGGGACTCCTTATGAGACGGAGTATCCCACATGAGCGCATGGTACACGCGAGATTACTGCATGATTGTACGGTGTGACTCATGCATCTCACATTTCTGTGACTTGATCATTATACACCCTAGTGACATTAGGGACGTGGCTCCATAGGTATATCGTGGATGGCCGTATCGAAAATTGAAAATACTTGATTTTAGCACTGTGGGCACTTAGGATGTAACGCCCGGGAAAAATCCATACTTGGACTCGAGTACCAACTCGATCCGAAATCGCGTAGAATTAATTCCTTTAGAAAATAAGTCTAAGTTAGCTGGCGCAACGCTAGAGTAGCTGGAAAATAGTCCCTGATCACTTTAAATACATTCTACAAGACCCAAATCGAGTAGAACCAATGACTCTATAATACTCTATAACCTCGGATCAAACTCTAAGCAGGTTTGTTCTCTGGACCACTTTAAAACTTTGTATTGGATCTAGACCGCACGTCGAAAGTCCGATACCTACTATCTTAGACCGTTAGGACCGCCCAGCTGGACTTGACAATCATTTCAAAAATCAAGTCCAACCGATAATCATAGGCTATTTCATTGAGCCCAGACTGAAGAGAGTGCGAATAGGGACAGATTTGGAATTTGAAATTCAAATCTGGCACACGACTTAACGCATCAGTATTAAACATTCTAACCGTCAGAATTCAGCCAAATTACACCCTCGGATCAGGAAAAATTTCTATTTCATATCATGAGACTTGCAGGCCTGATCTACATGCGGTGATCGCTGAACTGAAACTGGACTGCTACTTGCGATCTACGAACCCTGCCGGACTGAAAACTTGATGCGTGCTAGATCCTGTACGCATGAGCTTAAGTCTGATCGCATTCGGCCAGGGGACCACAAGAAATCATCTTTTGGACCAAAACAGCCCCGATTTAGATATGCCCTAAGTGAACTTTGTTCCCGAGCCTATTTCAGGCATTTTTATGCTTATAAAAGGGGTTGAAACCCTCACTCCTCTCTCCCATCCGAATTTGAGAAAAACTCTAGATTGGGAGAGAGAAAAGGTGAGAGTTTGTGAGAGAGAGAGTAGGAGAGAATTTACCTGCCGTTGCACCACCTGTTGCAAGTGCCTAAGCAACGCACCTCAATCACCTGGCCGGTGATTACTCCATATTTTCAGGTAAGAAATAACCCTAATAAGTTGTTGATTTGGAATTCTTTCCGTTTCATAGCATGTAAACTGATAGAACTCGTAAATTAGGTTCTCTATTTACTGTAGACGAAGCGTATACGCTCCGTTCGAATTCACACGTTTATAATAGACAAGGTGCGGATTTTAGACGCTTTGATTGACTTCTTACAACGCTTTCAATGTCGTTTAATAGTAGATTATCGACGGCAATGCCGTTTAACATGTACAACATGCTGTCCGTTTCCTGTTTCGTAAACCAACGAAGAATATGAGATTTAAGGCATTTTAGTCATTTGTAGGAAGTACTGTTTTCATTCATATTTTGCTGACGTGATTGACATGGTTTATTGTCACATTAAAATACTAGGAATACGTGCATAATTAGTTTGGCAAAGAGATTTACCTAAATGCGCACTTCGGGCTGACATACTATAAGTAGACTTAAGTGTGTAGTGTATGTGTTTGTATAAATGCTTGTATTAGTATGTATTAAATTAAATGGTGTTATGAATTAGTTTGAGATTGATTTCTCAATTAATATGCTGATGTAAATGATTTCCTACATGTTAGCCAAATGCATGATTTCATTGTATGTATGAAATGCATGTACTTGATGATTTACTTAAGGTGTATGTTATAACATGTGTTAACATGCTCACATGGTTGTATTTCATTTCCAATACTCTAATATGATTGCTGATGTGATTCCATAATTGTTTAGGACTATACTTAGTCCAGGCAGTCGGTAATTGAGCGAATTCGTGGTTGGCTTATCTTGGCTACGAACGACGCGTTGATGAACGCGAGCCATGTTCTGGAGTTGGTGGCAGTGGTTAGGCCACACGAGGTGTTTTACGCACTTCATGTCGTTCGACTTGAGATGCGATCGCGCTAGTCGAGCCCGTCAAGTAACCCGACTGGCCATTGTATGTTCACCCTACATGAGTCATAACTGCTTGAACCTAGGGTACTGAACTTACCATTGTAAACCCTGTTAACCATGGTACCTTGATCCGCCAAGACTCATGAGCCGGGCATGGTGGTATGGGACACCATGATCGAGCTGTCGGCCTACGATGGGGCCACAAACCTCCCCGTAGTGACCAGTGAGCACCTAGTCTCGTGAGCAGATTATGGTGGTATGGGACACTATATTCTAGCTGTCGGCCTACACTGATCAGGCGACGAGTCCTTTGTAGTGACCGCGAGCGTATTCTGAGTCTACGGGAGGTGACGACCCTTCAGTAGCAGTAGAGTAAAGTAGGCCTGTATTGATAAGGTGATGGGGGAGTGGTGCAACGAGTGCGTGCAACAGCCCTGACAGCCCTTGCAGCGACTTACAAAATATACATCGTATGATATTACTAGGAGTGACGACCCTAGACAGGATCTGTGTTGGGATTGATATAAGGAAAGTACCTTAGTTTTCCAATCCTGCTGTTTGAATGGACTAATAACAACTCGGCAATCATATCACCATTACATTGCATGTGCCTGGAAGATGTGGAGCACTGAGCGGGATGCATGCATGCCGCGGATGAAGATGCTGCCGTATGAGGGAGAATGTCGGTGAGGGCATCCATCATGTCATGTCATATTGCATTAACAACGGTATTAGGATTTTTTGATTTATTGCTTTGTTATTATCGCATGATTGATTTGTGAACATGCTAATCTTTGCTCTATGATTCCACTGAGTTGATCACTCACTCCCACGTTACGGGATGGTGTTTGCAACACCCACCAGACCTTGTTTTAGATACAGGTGATGCTGAGATCCAGGAGGTAGAGCCGGACTTTGATGAGGACCAGGACGAGTTCTCATACATGCAGTACCATGATGGCTTTGCTTAGGTGACTTGGATTGACGAGACTCTTTAGTGGGACTATTTTGAACATTTTATTTTATTTATTTACATGTATATGAGACTCAGTGATGTATTCATACTTTAGTGACAGTCGAGATCCACTTTATTTTTCCATACAGTGATATATATATTGTTCAGTCTTCCGCTTGCTTTTATCACTGGATTTGGAGTATGAATTGCAGTTTTGGTATACTTTTACTCATGTGAATGCTTTAACTCAGACAACATTGAATCATGATCATTTTTTGTTGCATAAGTGACGGTCTGAAACTCGGGAGTTGAGTTTATACACGACCCCCGATTTTCAGGGTGTTACAAGTTAGTATCAGAGCGTGAATAAGACTATACTGGGCCTGGGTTATGGTCACGCGACGTACGATGTCACTTCCTTTGACTTCGGTGCGTGTGAGAAGGGTCTAGAAACACTTCTAGGATCGCAGATTCACCAATAGGCGAAGACTATTCAAATTGATCGCGTGATCGAGTCCTTAACGCGTCTAGGGTCGCATGAAGCAACCCGAATAGATCCTAGGTTGTAGGTAGTTGGGCTGAGGCATTCTTTGAATGATTCTAAACCCATAAATGTGAATCCTTGGGCCGCGGGACAACCACGACTCCTGTATTCAATCGCTAGGGCTTAAAAACCCCGTTTCACCTAAAATCTTCAAAATTCTTCCTCTCACCACTTCAATCTTCAATTATTTCTTACCCTTTTCATGTTAGGCATCAATAATAATGTGAAAATAACATAAAATCATACTTTCACAAAACTTTACAGTGAATAGTAAAATTTCATTGAAAATGGCCATAAGGCCATTCTAAGTTTGCTTTATTTAGTAAATAATGGGATAGATAGATGTACTAGCTCCTTCTACCCCAAAATCATATGCTGTATGATAGGGTTTTGTATTCGATTTTACAGATTGGCCCCAAAAATCCCCGAAAGCATGTTTAGGCCTATATAGGGCAATCTATAATGAACCAAGGTAGGGCCCATAGTTATTTGGGGTCCCTGGACCATGGGGGACCAGACCTATGTGGTCCCACCAAGTAGATCACCGGACGGACGGTGATGCCATTGCCGGTTCGGCGATGCATCGCCCCCCGGGGTGGCCCACTCGAGCTGGTTTTTGGCACGTGGTGTTTTTTGGGGTAGTACACCCCCTCCATGTAGTGCTCGTCCATAGTAAACCCCAAATAGGGCTACTTCCTTCACAAACAGCCCCATCCCTAGCTCTATTTACATTTTTCAGCTACCCTAGCCCAAAACTGTGGTTTTAAACCACTCCCAAATCTCTCCTTGGCTAAAAATGACCACCCTCCATCACTCCATTGAAGTTTGCAGCCCTCCCTCCAGCAGATCTCGTCATTTGAAGCTCTTACAACCCCCGAATCGAGCTGAAATCGTGAGGTGCTCCATTCCCCTTTTTCATTTTCATTTCTTTCTGAAAATACATCCTAGGGGAGCTTGAAGCATCCCTCTACAACGCCTAGATCTCCCTTTACCAGTTTGGGCAGCCATTTCTTGGCATTTTTTCCATTTTCCATGGCTTTTGTTGAAGCCATTTTAGGTCTTTTGTCACTCTCCACCATCCTATCTTTGATGGGTAAAAGAAAGACCGCAGCAGATGAGGCTGGGCCAAGTCACCCTGCTCAATTAAGAAGGCCGTGGGGTGGCGCCGCTAGCTCAAGCGCCGTCGCAAGTCCAACCACTGCCTGAGAGTTCCATACAAAGCGGGATTTGGATCCCCATACTCAACTTGGGCGAGTGATTCTAGCAGAGATGCCTCACGGCCAATATACTGACCGTAAAGTGTTGTTTGAGGTGGACGTGGAAGGATGATTATTTGACGAATTTCTGTTGTTTGAGTGCATTGAAGCTGCGCATTGGGGTCCGATCTTTGAAGCTCGTGCTCGTGCTATTGTGAGCACCGTTCTTACCTTCTACACTCGTATCCAGAATGCTACACTGGAGCCATTGCAGTTCAAAATTCCTTTCAGTAGAGATCGGATGGCTACGATCGATGTTCGGTTGATTGCGCGACTTCTGAACGTGCCTCTGGGTGATGTTCATCCTAGTGCGAAGAATCTGAGTAGACGTGAGCGAGATCGCCGTACCAGGTTCCTGTGCTGTAAATTGGTTCCATGGCAGCCTAATAATAGCCTCAAGGTATCTCATATGTCTGATGATTTGTGCCTGCTATGGTCAAGATGAAGATCGGGTCTCAGTACTGTGAGACTCAGGTTGAGGAGGATAGCGAGGATGACTTTGATGATGAAGAGGATCCAAGTGAAGGAGAACCTGGAGCAGAAGTTGAGGAAGAAGTCCAGGAAGAGGTAGAAGAGGAGGCTCAGGATACAGATGAGAGCCCTCCTCCTTCTGCTCAGGCTACTGGTGACGATCGCATCGCCCGAATTGAGAAGAGCCAGGTCACCTTACGAAGGGAAGTGCAGGAACTTCGTGCTGAAGTCGAGGATGCCAAGGCCGTTACGAAGAAGAAATTCGGTAAGGTGACTTGCACCTTGAAGGCGATCCTGTGCTGCTTACAGGATAAGGGTGCTCCTCCTCCGTCACCTGACTCAGACTAGCGATGCGACCTTTGATGTTGTTGATAGTAGTTAGTTGTTTCCTGCTTTATGTTGTGTAAGCCTGTAAGGCTTGTAGTTTTCTTATGTTACTATTGTAAATTTTAACTGTCTTAGTTTCCATGTACTTTCTGTCATGATGCTTGTAAGGACATATCCCTTGTATTGTGACAATTTTGATTAAATGAAATGCATGGAATGCTTTTGACTCTTATGTGAATGATTGTGGTGTGTTTGTGCTATTGAGACTGACAAGGTTGCGCCCTATTTTGAATATAGGAAATGCCGTCGAAGACTACACGGAACACGGCTTGGCTTGCGTTGAGTGAGCCTATGGATCAGGCTCCTTCGCAGTCTAATGCACATACGGACCCTGCTGTGGGCCCGATTCCTGAGACAGTGCGTGCGTCTCAGCCTACTGCTGGTCCTACAGTTGGACCACCGCCGTTCACACCGCCAGTCAGAGAGCCTTACTGTGCATTTTCTTCGATACAGTACATGCCACAGCCTGCTCCACCTCCAGACAGATTTGAGCAGATGATGGCCATGATGCAGCAGTAGCAGCAGCTCCTGACTACTATTGTCGGGATATTAGCCCAGGGTGGGAGTGTGCCTCCACCTGCACCACCTGCGCATCCAGCTGAGGATGCTGATACGTATGCCCAGGATGAGGGCATGGCTCATCCTGTACCACCTGCTTACCCTGCGGGGAATGCCGCAGATACACAGGGCTTGTTAGAGCGATTCTAGCGCTTACGGCCTCCCACTTTTACGGGTTCTCATAGACCTGAGGAGGCCGAGTATTGGCTTGACCGTGTGTCGAAGATACTGTGGATGCTACACTGTACAGAGGCTGAGCAGGTAGAGTTGGCTATGTTCCTGTTTGAGCGAGAGGCCAGCTTGTGGTGGGACAGTGTATTGCGGACCGTTGCCGCCGACTTTATATGGACCTGGGCAGCGTTCGAGTTCCGCTTCCACGAGAAATATTATCCCCAGACGTACAGGTATGATCGGGAGAATGAGTTTCTCCGCCTCAGACAGGGAGCCATGACAGTCACGGAGTATGAGCATCGATTCACGAAGTTGGGCAGATACGTCCTGACTATTTTGACAGATGAGCAGATGCGCATACGGCACTTTTCAGAGGGTTTGTGACCGGATATTCGGTCGAAGATGTGTTGCGTGAGCATTCCCTCTTATGCAGAGTTGATTCACATGTCCATGCGGGCAGAGCAGGATGTGGATCGACTTATCAGATCTCGTGGCCCTGTTGCTCCTAGGCCACGACCAGAGATGCAGGATAGGCCCTTCGCGGGCAAGAGGCCTCGCGTCGACCCTCCTACTCGGGCTACAGCGCCAGCACCACCGTTTCGGTGCCCCGAGTTATCATGTACATACTGCGGGAGGTCAGACCATTCAGCGCAGAGTTGTTTTGCTCTGATGCGGGACAGTGGGTTCTCGCCGCCGCAGAAGATCGACCGTGCATGTCCATAGGCGATATCAGCACTGCCTATACGGTTGGCTCCTGCGCACCCTTCCTTTAGACCTCCGGTATCGCAGATCAGGCAGCCTCCATGGCCCACGGCGCAGCAGCCGAACCAGCCACAGCAGGCACGGGTTCATGCCTTGACAGCTGAGGCAGCTGCGACACATACTTCTCAGTATTCAGCCTTCGAGGTCACTGCCCACATTGGAGGTATTCCTATTCTCGTGATAGTGGACACTGGATCCACGATTTCTTTAATATCACGTGCCATAGTCAGACGCATTGGGTTACAGACTATTGCTATGGATAGGGTGCGAGTCCTTGCAGCTCATGGGGATTATTCAGATGTCACCCAGATGTGTGAGGGCTGTTTGGTGGATCTGGGGGGCAAGACGATGGCTCTAGATCTCGTCGTCGACCCTTCTCTGGTTTATCTCGATGTCATTCTTGGCATGGATTGGTTGACTGCAGCGAGGGCCGAGATTGACTGCGAGACTCGTACAGTGACAGCCTACGAGCCAGAGGGTGCATCCTTCACGTTTCCAGTGTGGGTAAATCTCCCGTTCCGCATACTTAGTTACGCTACTTTATTGCGAGACGCTGGTGCCCAGATACTTGAGCATACGCCAGTCATTTGCGAGTTTGGGGATCTGTTCAGGAAGATCCTTGGTTTGCCGCCTCGACAAGAGATCGATTTCACTATCGATCTGGTTCCTGGTTCCACGCCCGTCTTACTGCCGACGTATCGCATGGCACCGTATGAGATGGAGGAGTTGAGGTCGCAGATTGATGGTCTGCTAGAGCTTGGCCTTATACGGCTTAGTGTGTCTCCTTGGGGAGCACCAGTTCTGTTCGTGAGGAAGAAGGATGGTTCGATGCGATTGTGTATTGATTATTGTAGGCTGAACCAGATCACGGTGAAGAACAAGTACCCTTTATCCAGGATCGATGACTTGTTTGATTAGTTGAGAGGCGCGCAATACTTCTCAAAGATTGATCTTCAGTCAGGGTATCATCAGTTACGCGTCAGGGATGAGGTCGTGCAGAAGACAGCATTCAGGATCAGCTTTGGCCACTACGAGTTCCTTGTGATGTCGTTCGGTCTCACGAACGCACCAGCCGTGTTCATGGATCTGATGAACTGGGTATTTCGGCCTTTCCTCTATCGATTCGTCGTTGTTTTTATTGACGACATTTTCGTATACTCCAGGAGTCGAGAGGAGCATGAGGAGCACTTGCGTTTGGTCCTGGATATGCTCAGACAGCATCAATTGTTCGCACAGTACAAGAAGTGCGACTTCTGGAAGCAGGAAGTGAAGTTCCTGGGACACGTGGTGTCCAAGGATGGCATGGCAGTTGACCTGTCTAAGGTAGCTGCGGTGCAGGATTGGGAGCAGCCTGGTTCTGTCACTGAGGTGAGGAGTTTCTTGGGTCTCGCTAGCTACTATCGGCGCTTCATTCAGGATTTCTCGAAGATCGCGTGTAACACCCTGAAAATCGGGGGTCATGTATAAACTCAACTCCCGAGTTCCAGACCGTCACTTATGCAACAAAAATGATTATGATTCAATGTTGTCTGATTTAAAGCATTCACATGAGTAAAAGTATACCAAAACTGCAATTCATACTTCAGATCCAGTGATAAAAGCAAGCGGAAGACTAAACAATATATATATCACTGTATAGAAAAACAAAGTAAATCTCATCTGTCTCTAAAGTATGAATACATCTCTGAGTCTCATATACATATACATGAACAAAATGAAATGTTCAAAATAGTCTCACTGAAGTCCCATTAATCCAGGTCGCCTACGCAAAGCCATCATGATACTGCATGTACGAGAACTCGTCCTGGTCCTCGTCGAAGTCTGGCTATGCCTCCTGGATCTCAGCCTCACCTGCATCTACAACGGGGTCTGGTGGGTGTTGCAAACACCATCCCGTAACGTGGGAGTGAGTGATCAACTCAGTGGAATCATAGAGCAAAGATTAGCATGTTCACAAATCAATCATGCGATAATAGTAAAGCAGTAAATCAGACAATCCTAATACTGTTGTTAATGCAAGATGATATGACGTGATGTATGCCCTCACCGACGATCTCCCTCATACGGCAACATCTTACGACTGCGGCATGCCACACTCCCTAGAGTGCTCCACATCTTCTAGGCACATGCAATGTTATGGTGATATGATTTTCGAGTTATTATTAGTCCATTCAAACAGCAGGATTGGGAAACTAAGGTACTTCCCTTATATCAATCCCAACACAGATCCTGTCTAGGGTCGTCACTCCTAGTAATCTCATACGATGTATATTTTGTAGGTCGCTGCAAGGGCTGTCAGGGCTGTTGCTCGCACTCGTTGCACCGCTCCCCCATCACCTTATCAATACAGGCCTACCGTACTCTACTGCTACTGAAGGGTTGTCGCCTCCCGTAGACTCAGAATACGCTCACGGTCACTACAAAGGACTCGTCGCCTGATCAGTGTAGGCCGACATCTAGAATATAGTGTCCCATACCACCATAATCGGCTTACGAGACTAGGTGCTCACTGGTCACTACGGGGAGGTTTGTGGCCCCAGCGTAGGCCGACAGCTCGACCACGGTGTCCCATACCACCATGCCTGGCTCATGAGTCTTCGTGGATCAAGGTATCATGGTTAACAGGGTTTACAATGGTAAGTTCAGTACCCTAGGTTCAAGCAGTTATGACTCATACAAGGTGAACGTACATCAGCCAGTCGGGTTACTTGACGGGCTCGACTAGCGCGATCGCATCTCAAGTCGAACGACATGAAGTGCGTAAAACACTTCGCGTGGCCTAACCACTGCCGCCAACTCCAAACACGACTCGCGTTCATTGACGCGTCGTTTGTGGCTAAGACCAGCCAGCCACGAATTCGCTCAGTTACCGACTGCCTGGACTAAGCATAGTCCCAAATAATTATGGAATCAAATCAGCAATTTATGTAAGAGTATAGGAATTGAAATACAATCATGTGAGCATGTTAACACATGTTATAACATTCAACTTAGGCAAATCTTCAAGCACATACATGTCATGCATAGTATGGAATCATGAACTTAGTCAACATGTAGGAAATCATTTATGTCAGCATATAAATTGAGAAATTCATCTCAAACTAATTCATAACATCATTTAATCCAATACATACTAATACAAGCATTTATACAAACACATACACTACACACTTAAGTCTACATATAGTATGTCGACCCGAAGTGCGCAATTAGGTGAATCTCTTCGCCAAACTAATTATACACGTATTCCTAACTTCCTAATGCGACAACAAACCATGTCAATCACATCAACAAAATATGAATGTAGACTGTACTTCCTACAAATGACTAAAATGCCCTAAATCTCATATTCTTCGTTAATTTACGAAACAGGAAACAGAGAGCATGTTGTACATGTCAAACGGTGATGCCGTCAATAATCTACTATTAAACGACATTGAAAGCGTTGAAAACCGTCAATCAAAGCATCTAAAATCCTCACCTTATGTCTTGTAGACTCGTGAATTGAAACGGAGCGTATACGCTTCGTCTACGGCGAATAGGGAACCTAATACACAAGATCCATAAGCTACATCGCTATGGAAACAAAGGAACCTCAAATCAATAACTATTTAGGGTATTTTCTTACCTAGAATCGCGGTGTAATCGCCGGGAAAGCGATAGAGGTGCGTTGCTTAAGCACGTGCAACACGTAGCACAAGTAGCAGGAAGAACTCTCCCACTCTCTCTCACAATCTCTCACCTTTTCTCTCACACAAGCTAGGGTTTCTAGCAAATTCGGATGTGTGAGAGAAGTGAGGGTTTCAACCCCTTTTATAAACTAAAACATGCCCAAAATAGGCTTGGGAACAATGTTTACTTGGTGCCTAACCAAATCGGGGTTGTTTCGGTCCAAAAGAGCATTTCTGAAGGTCCCCTAGCCAAATGCGGTCGGACTTAAGCTCATGCATACTGAATCTACCACACATCCAGTTTTCAGACCGGTAGGGTTCCCAGATCGCACATGGCGGTCCAGTTTCAGTTTAACGGTCACCGTACCAAGATCAGGCCTATAAGTCTCGTGATATGTAATAGAAATTTTTTCTGATCCAAGGGTGTAATTTGGCTGAATTCTGATGGTCAGAACGCTTAATACTGATGCGTCAAATCGTGTGCCAGATTTGAATTTCAAATTCCAATTCTAACCCTATTCTCACTCTCTTCACTCCAGGCTCAATGAAATAGCCTCTGAATGTCAGTTGGACTTGATTTTCGAAACGATTGCCAAGCCCAGCTAAGTGGTCATAACGGTCTAAGATGGTAGGAATCGGACTTTCGACGCGCGGTCTAGATCCAATACAAAGTTTCAAGGAGGTCCCGAGAATAAACCGGTTTAGAGTTTGATCCGAGGCTTTAGAGCATTATAGCACCATTGGTTCCACTCGCTTTGAGCCTTGTAGAACGTATTTAAAGTGATCAGGGACCATTTCCCAGCTATTCTAACGTTGCACTAGCTAACTTAGTCATATTTTCTAAAGGAATAAATTCTACACAATTTCGGGTCGAGTTGGTACTCGAGGCCAAGTATGGATTTTTCACGGGCGTTACATCGTGAGACCTTTATCTCAGTTGACACGGAAAGATGTGAAGTTTTCTTGGAACGATAAGGCGGAGTCATCTTTTCAGGAGCTGAAAGACAGACTTACATCCGCCCCTATGCTAGTATTACCAGAGCAAGGGGTTAGATACACTATTTATATTGACGCGTCTAGCATTGGTCTGGGTTGTGTCCTTATGCAGAGGGACGGGGTAATTTCATATGCCTCGAGACAATTAAGGAAGAATGAGGAGAATTACCCTACACACGCCCTAGAGTTGGCAGCCGTCATATTCGCACCGAGACTCTGGAGACATTACCTCTACGGAGAGGAGTTCGAGCACTTTTGCGACCACAAGAGCCTCAAGTACATATTCACGCAGTGAGACTTGAATATGAGGCAGCGGCGATGGATGGAGACGTTGAAGAACTTCAAGTTTGAAGTCTCTTACCATCATGGGAAGGCGAACCTTGTGGCTGACGCGTTGAGCCGCAAGAAGGCGATAGAGTTTGCAGCTCCGCTGATGGTTGCTGAGTGGGATATGGTTGAGTTTTTACGAGACTTTGAGCAGAAACTCACCGTAGAGGAGCCGTACGAGTTCATCGCACATGTGCAGGTGAGATCTCAGATCGATGACCGGGTCATCGAGGCGCAGAGGGACGATGCGCATCTGACTGAGCTTCGAGAATAGGCCAGTGATGATGCTGACACCGAGTGGCGAGTTGGTGTGGATGGGGGCTTACGATATCGTGGCCGCCTATGCATCCCAGACGTCCCTGACTTGAGACGAGAGATTCTCGAGGCTGCGCACTGTACTAGACTTGCGATGCATCCAGGCAGTACGAAGATGTATCACGACGTGAAGAGGACTTATTGGTGGGAAGGTATGAAGACCCACATAGTAGAGTTCGTGTCCCGTTGTCTCACTTGTCAGCAGGTGAAGGCAGAGCATCGCCGACCACCTGGACTTTTGCAGCCTATGCCGATCGCAGAGTGGAAGTGGGATTTCATTTCCATGGACTTCATTTCAGGGCTGCCGAAGATGAGGAAGGGACATGATTCCATATGGGTGATCGTCGACCGTTTGACGAAGTCGGCGCACTTCCTACCGATCAGAGTTACGAACTCTGCAGACGAACTGGCTAGACTGTATATTAGAGAGATCGTGCGTCTGCATGGAGTTCCATTGGAGATCGTGTCAGACAGAGACATGCGGTTCACTTCTATTTTCTGGACTCGCATTCAGGAGGCTATGGGTGTGAAGTTGAAGTTCAGTACTGCCTTCCACCCACAGAAAGATGGACAGACAGCGGGTGAACCAGATCTTAGAGGATATGTTGCGAGCTTGCGCATTGGACTTCAAGGACAATTGGGATGATTGTCTTGCCTATGCGGAGTTTGCGTACAACAACAGTTTTCAGGTGAGTATCGGTATGGCACCTTACGAGGCGCTGTATGGGCGACCTTGTCGCGCACCACATTGCTAGGCTGAGGTCGGTGAGCATAGCTTGATTGGCCCAGAGTTAATGCAGGAGACGTCAGAGAAGATTGATATTATTAGACGTCGGCTTCTCACAGCGTAGAGCAGATAGAAGAGCTATGCCGATACGAGACGGCGGCCACTGGAGTTCACAGTTGGGGATCATGTATTCTTACGGGTTTCCCCTATGAAGGGAGTCCTTCGTTTCGGGAAGAAGGGGAAACTAGCACCGCGATTCATTGGTCCATTCCAAATCCTCGATCATGTGGGAGCAGTGGCTTACCGATTGGCTTTACCCACGCCTCTCGGGAGCGTTCACAACGTATTTCATGTTTCTATACTGAAGAAGTACGTTTTTGATCCTTCCCATATCATCAGATGGGAGCAGGTGCAGTTGGGAGAGGATGTTACATATATCGTGTGACCGACACGTATCTTAGACAGGAAGGAGCAGGTACTGCGTAACAAGGTTATTCCCCTTGTGAAGGTATTGTGGACGCATCACTCTGAGGAAGAGGCTACCTGGGAGAGAGAAGCCGAGATCAGAAAGAACTACCCACAGCTTCTCGAGGAGTACGAAAAGGTACAAATTTCGAGGATGAAATTATTTGTTAAGGGGGGTAGATTGTAATGCTCGGAAAAATCCATACTTGGACTCGAGTACCAACTCGACCCGAAATCGCGTAGAATTAATTCCTTTAGAAAATAAGTCTAAGTTAGCTAGCGCAACGCTAGAGTAGCTGGGAAATAATCCCTGATCACTTTAAATACGTTCTACAAGACCCAAATCGAGTAGAACCAATGACTCTATAATACTCTATAACCTCGGATCAAACTCTAAGCAAGTTTGTTCTCTTGACCACTTTGAAACTTTGTATTGGATCTAGACCACACGTCGAAAGTCTGATACCTACTATCTTAGACCGTTAGGACCGCCCATCTGGACTTGACAATTATTTCGAAAATCAAGTCCAACCGATAATCACAGGCTATTTCATTGAGCCCGGACTGAAGAGAGTGCGAATAGGGACAGATTTGGAATTTGAAATTCAAATCTGGCACACGACTTAACGCGTTAGTATTAAGCATTCTGACCTTCAGAATTCAGCCAAATTACACCCTCGGATCAGAAAAAATTTCTATTTCATATCATGAGACTTGCAGGCCTGATCTACGTGCGGTGATCGCTGAACTGAAACTGGACCGCTACTTGCGATCTACGAACCCTGCCGGACTGAAAACTTGATGCGTGCTAGATCCTGAACGCATGAGCTTAAGTCAGATCGCGTTCGGCCAGGGGACCACCAGAAATCATCTTTTGGACCGAAACAGCCCCGATTTGGATATGCCCTAAGTGAACTTTGTTCCCAAGCTTATTTCAGGCATTTTTATACTTATAAAAGGGGTTGAAACCATCACTCCTCTCTCCTATCTGAATTTGAGAAAAACCATAGATTGGGAGAGAGAAAATGTGAGAGTTTGTGAGAGAGAGTAGGAGAGAATTTACCTGCCGTTGCACCACCTGTTGCAAGTGCCTAAGCAACGCACCTCAATCACCTGGCCGGTGATTCCTCCGTATTTTCAGGTAAGAAATAACCCTAATAAGTTACTGATTTGGAATTCTTTCCGTTTCATAGCATGTAAACTGATAGAACTCGTAAATTAGGTTCTCTATTTGCTGTAGACGAAGCATATACGCTCCGTTCGAATTCACACGTTTATAAGAGATAAGGTGCGGATTTTAGAAGCTTTGATCGACTGCTTACAACGCTTTCAATGTCGTTTAATAGTAAATTATCGACGACAACGCCTTTGACATGTACAACATGTTGTCCGTTTCCTGTTTCGTAAACCAACGAAGAATATGAGATTTAGGGCATTTTAGTCATTTGTAGGAAGTACTGTTTTCATTGATATTTTGCTGACGTGATTGACATGGTTTATTGTCGCATTAGAATACCAGGAATACGTGCATAATTAGTTTGGCGAAGAGATTCGCCTAAATGCGCACTTCGGGTCGACATACTATATGTAGACTTAAGTGTGTAGTGTATGTGTTTGTATAAATGCTTGTATTAGTATGTATTGAATTAAATGGTGTTATGAATTAGTTTGAGATTGATTTCTCAATTAATATGGTGATGTAAATGATTTCCTACATGTTAGCCAAATGCATGATTTCATTGTATGTATGAAATGCATGTACATGATGATTTACTTAAGGTGTATGTTATAACATGTGTTAACATACTCACATGGTTGTATTTCATTTTCAATACTCTAATATGATTTTTGATGTGATTCCATAATTGTTTGGGATTATACTTAGTCCAGGCAGTCGGTAATCGAGCGAATTCGTGGTTGGCTTATCTTGGCCACGAACGACGCGTCGATGAACGCGAGCCGTGTTCTGGAGTTCGACAGTGGTTAGGCCACACGAGGTGTTTTACGCACTTCATGTCGTTCGACTTGAGATGCGATAGCGCTAGTCGAGCCCGTCAAGTAACCCGACTGGCCGTTGTATGTTCACCCTGCATGAGTCATAACTGCTTGAACCTAGGGTACTGAACTTACCATTGTAAACCCTGTTAACCATGGTACCTTGATCCATGAAGACTCATGAGCTGGGCATGGTGGTATGGGACACCGTGGTCGAGCTGTCGGCCTACGCTGGAGCCACAAACCTCACCATAGTGACCAGTGAGCACCTAGTCTCGTGAGCAGATTATGGTGGTATGGGACACTATATTATAGCTTTTGGCCTACACTGATTAGGCGACGAGTCCTTTGTAGTGACCGCGAGCGTATTCTGAGTCTACGGGAGGCGACGACCCTTCAGTAGCAGTAGAGTACAGTAGGCCTGTATTGATAAGGTGATGGGGGAGCGGAGCAACGAGTGCGTGCAACAGCCCTGACAGACCTTGCAGCGACCTACAAAATATACATCGTATGAGATTACTAGGAGCGACGACCCTAGACAGGATCTGTGTTGGGATTGATATAAGGGAAGTACCTTAATTTCCCAATCCTGCTATTTGAATGGACTAATAATAACTCGGCAATCATATCACCATTACATTGCATGTGCCTGGAAGATGTGGAGCACTGAGCGGGATACACGCATGCCGCGGACGAAGATGGTGCCGTATGAGGGAGAATGTCGGTGAGGGCATCCATCATGTCATGTCATATTGTATTAACAACCGTATTAGGATTGTCTGATTTATTGCTTTACTATTATCGCATGATTGATTTGTGAACATGCTAATCTTTTCTCTATGATTCCACTGAGTTGATCACTCACTCCCATATTACAGGATGGTGTTTGCAACACCCACCAGACCCTGTTTTAGATGTAGGTGATGCTGAGATCCAGGAGGTAGAGCCGGACTTTGATGAGGACCAGGACGAGTTCTCATACATTCAGTACCATGATGGCTTTGCTTAGGTGACCTGAATTGACGGGACTGTTCAGTGGGACTATTTCGAACATTTTATTTTATTTATTTACATGTATATGAGACTCAGTGATGTATTCATACTTTAGTGACAGTCGAGATCCACTTTATTTTTCCATACAGTGATATATATATTGTTTAGTCTTTCGCTTGCTTTTATCACTGGATCTGGAGTATGAATTGTTGTTTTGGTATACTTTTACTCATGTGAATGCTTTAACTCAGACAACATTGAATCATGATCATTTTTGTTGCATAAGTGACGGTCTGGAACTCGGGAGTTGAGTTTACACACGACCCCCGATTTTCAGGGTGTTACATAGGATGTCCTTGGGTGAAAGTCGTAGAAACTTTTTAGTACAAGGCATTTCTCCAACGTCTATACCGATTGGATACACGAGTGCCCTAATGAAGAATACCAGTAGGTCGCGTCTCCCACTATGTCGTGGTCAGTTGGAAAGGGGTGTGGCCTTATCCACCCAAGTGAGGGGGTTATAAGCTAGACTGAGTTTGACCAGCTCATAAATGAGTCCACTATCAACGATTCGGGTAGGTATTGGCAGATTACTGGTCAGGCGGATAGTGAGGTCTATTCCATTTACTTGGCTGTACAGCTAGGGAGGAGGCAGTCGGTGTGAAGTGTATTAGACCCCGGTGATATCCAGAGAGGAAATGTATTGATATATATACTTAATGAGTACTGGCATGCTTGCTTTGCATCTTGCATATGACATTTGGCTACATAGGCCTCGCATCGCATGGTCTTGGTATGACCGATAGCATTCATCTCTTGCATCACATAGCTTTGGTACAGCTGATAGCATTCATGGACTTACTGCATATTTTCACATTACTTTGATATTGTATACTTACCGCTTGCCTTGTGCACACACTTACACCACCCTCTAAGCTTTTGTAAGCTTATGCACAACCGTTGCGTGTAGGTGGCATTAGATCGCAGCAGTACAGAGGTAGGAGCGCACGTTAACTTATTTTAGAGTTTTTGATCACCCTGTATTTCCCTTCACGCATTGTACTTAAAGTTTTTGATATAGTGGATATGAGGTGATGTTGTTTTGTGACTTGGTTATGCTCGTGGTTATACTCCATTACAAAAAAAAATCATACTAAAAATCCTCCTTGTAGGATCCCAGTAAAGGAATTTGGCATGTGAGTGTCGGGATTCAAGAATGGGATACTACGGAGGCTGTCGGCGTCAGATTCGGTGATCGAGAATTTTGTTAGCCCGTTTTCTAAGTTTAAGGCATGATAGGAGGGCTGAAACTTCGGCGGAGCACCACGCATGAACCGTACTTCGGATCGTACCGAAACTTGGGAGGATTTTAGTCCAACCCTAGTTGACCAGCCTCAAGGAGCGGATTTTTCGGTTCGTGGGCCCCACGCACGTGCGAACTGCCCTCAACGCACATGCGTCAGGTGTGGCCTGCTGTCCACACGCGTGGGCAGTCTTCAGGTTCACTCTCTCCTCTCTTTTACTCCTCTCTTACCTGATTTTCGTAACACTAATCCTAGATTGTCTTAAACTCTCAATTTTTTGACCATTTTTCCAACCCTAGGGTTTCTCGAATTGAAACTTGTGAATCTATTGGATTGGAAAAAATTATTCCAGTGTATGTGTGGCTAAATCTACTCTCCTTTGAGTATTGTTTGGTCTATAATTTTAATTGATCCAGCCCTAGCGTGTATAGGCTTGTACCCGCATAGATTCTCATTGATTGAGTGCTTGACTTTATGTGGGATGTAGAATTTTGTGTAATTATTTTGAACTAGTATGACATAAAGCCTGGAATCACGCGTATCATGTTTAAAATTTCATGTCCTGCATCACCTGGTCTGTAGTAGAGAGATTTTTCTGAAATTGTGATCTTAATTGTCTGATCTTATGTAGGTGGAAAAAAATATTAATGATGGTCAGTATTGGATGAAAAAAGTCTATAAATCGGACCACTAGGACCATTTAATGCATGCGATTTTCAGACAATAACGCCTCTTGTCATAATTTGTGGATCATGGGAACCAATACCACCATGTCCTATTTTGAGCTCCTGGTAGGTGTTAAATTGAACACAAGACAACAGATTTGAAAACCCAATTATTTGTTTGTAAAAAATAAAAGAAAGAAAAAAGAATAATTTGTTACTTGAAAGTTGTTTCACTCTATGCTTTTAATAATGATGTTCCTTTTGGTTGAATTTTAATAGGGTTGAGGATGTTGTCATTCGTTATCTGAATCGCAAGCCGCCACTGCTACCTTCTACTATAGTGAATGAAGCTCCTGGAAACACATGAATAGGTGGATTTTTAGATTGCTTATATGTGGAATCACTTGCTCGTACCACCATGTTTATGTAACTTCTCCTTGGTAGTTTCATGCACCGACGTATATTTTTCTAAAACATCGGACAAAATGAATATTAGATGGTGTGCAAAAATGCTATTCCCTCACATGCCCATTTGGTTCCATCTTGTCAACTCGTACTTGCTCCAGTGAATCAATATGGCTTTAACATATCATCTTTGTCAGCTTACAAGGCTCGAATTGGTAAACTTGTATGCAACCTATGGAGTGTGATTATTCTTCGCTACATTGGAGTTATGAGATTAGGTAAACAAACATTCTCATGGATCTCACAACATTTAGATTGTTGCTCGTATTTCTAAGTTTCTTTCAAATGGAACTCATAACTAGTTCACTTGCATAAATAATGTTATTGCCTAATGTTTTGTTGCTCTTATCTGCTTGGAAATAGCAGCATGATCATAGTCTTGGAAACAGCTGCATGATCATACTCTATTGAGAGTATTTTTCTTAAATCTGAGAAATTACTTGTACTGTATTTAAAATCCCAAATATGTATCCATTGTATTGAAATTGGGCTAAGATATTTATTTCATCAATAGTCATGATAATCACAAAGAGAAAGAATGCTTTATTTTGCCAATCATATTTGTACCAGTCAATAACTTAAGAGGGCAGTTTTAACTTTTCACAAAAGAAGTTTTCCTTGTTTATCTCAAACATCCATATGACCATTCAAAAAGAAAAGAAAAACAAAAAAGCCCAACAACCCTCATTTACATATCTTTTCTTCTAGAAATAAGCCCTTTTGTTTTGTTTTGTTTTAGTTTTTCGTACTTATGTGAAATTGAGCTATTCTTGTTCTGGTAGATGTCTTGCGTTATAATAAAGGGTGGCAAAGGTATGACATCTTTGTCGCATTACTTGGAAAAGTTATGATCACTAGAGAATATTATTTCATTTTTTCTGATTGCTACTTGAAATATAGTTCGTCATAATAGCATTGGATCTTTACTTGAAACATTTGTTGTGGAACTTTGTTGAAATTTGCTAGTTATCTTGATTGGTAACTCTTTTCAAACGTTCATTGTGTTTGTTGAAATTCCCGTGACCTGGTCCCTCACCTTCCCACCAACTATGTTTTGTTGTAGATTGTTTGTGTTGGACTTTTGCAGTACAACCGTGTAGATTTGACCTTATCCTTGCAACTTGCTAGTTCACTGAAATGCAGCCTTACACATACCATGGGATGACATTTCCCTGCCATCTCTGCCTTTGATTTATGTAAATGACTCAATCATGAAGATTTCATCGGTTCATTATATCTCCATCAAGCTCCATGTTTTCACAGTGAAACCCATTTGAATTTCTAATGGCAGCAGGCTATTATCGATTCATGGCCCATTGCTCTACATCATCATTACATGTGCCCAACCTACAAGTTCCTGGAAGCATAAGCTTTGTGGGCCCACAACAATGTCCATGAGAAATACAGTGACCATTAGTTTCACCAGTTCATGTTTGGACATGAACTTAAAAATGAGGCAGATCCAAGACTCAAGTGGGGCATACCATAGGAAGTGTTGGGGATTGAAAGTCCATCATCGAAACTTTTGTGGGGTCACTTAAGTTTACATTAGGATAGTATTTGTGTTTTCAGTCAATCTTAGTAAAACTAACAGTATAAGCAATATGGATGACATATAAACATGATGGTGGGCCCTAGGAAGGTTTCAAATGATGGGCATTTCCGTCTCCATTTCCCCACTATTTCTGTATTGTGGTCCACTTGAGATTTGGATCTGCTGCATTTTTTAGCTCCTGAGAAATCGATGGATGGAGTGGATTTCTCACGGACGCTGCTGTTAGCCCCACATACGGGTGAGGAGGGGTGGTGCTAGTCATTTCAATTCATGTCTATCTAAGATCTATGTGGTTTAAGAAAAACTCTTTGATTATTCTAATCATGAACTAGCTTTTTATTTTCTTTCTCCATGAATTATACATTGTTGAAGGTATAAAGACTGCAATTTCAAATGAGCATCATTCATTTGAAAATGGGTTGATGTTTTCTTGAATTCCATCTACTTGTAAAGAGTCCAAAACATAATGACTTACTATCTATTCCAATCAAAATTCTATTTTTGAAATGACTATTTGTTCCAATCAAAAATCTGTTTTTGAAATTTGAATTCATTGTGACATTGATTTCTGTTAGTTTTAAAGCTAAGATAACACTACACCAAAATTGTTGGATTCGAAATCTAATGTATAAATGATGGAGAATAATACTTAAACAAAAATTTACTATAAATAGTAAATATATGTATAAATTGGACTTTTGACCATTCAAATTATGGAATCTCATAGAATAAATGGGTTCGTTGGATAGATTAGCATCTCCTACCCCAAAATCATATGCTACACGTCATATAAACTCATTCCGGTTTGTAAATTGGCCCCAAAAATGCCTCAAATAGAGAGGGGGCCAAAACGATCGACTTCCAGGGGGTTCCAGGGTAGGACCCAGACTTTTTTGGGGCCTGGGGGGTAGGAGGTCCTCCCCCAAATGAAGAGCCCTCACCAGTTTATCCAGAGGTCGGTGAGCGCCTCGCCGGTCAACGGGCTCGGCCGGACGGGCCGTTCGGGCCGATCGTGTTTGGGGTCTAGTGGGACCCTATGGTACAGGGTTCGACCCCTATTTCATCTCCATTCTACTACTTCCTTCATAAACCACCCTCCCATGCTTTCCCTTTTCTTCAAAACTGCTTTATTCTCCTTTATATCGCCCTTCCAATCTCTCTTTTTCTTATTTTTCTTCAAGGTTCACGTTCCTCTACCGTCCTCAGCCATATCCATCACTTACTCCTTCCATTTCCTTTGATTTGAACTCTCACATCTCCCATTTGAGTCTCAAATTCTTGTAAGTCCTCTAACCCATTCTCTTTTGTTGTTCTTCCTCTTCTTTCCCTTTCATTAGACCCTTTACACTCTCATATCAGGTCCAAAGTCATGGAGACCTAAAGATCTCAGCCCTTCCCTTCATTTTCATCAATTTCTGATGGCTCTTTTGAGTTAGTTTTAGCCATTTTCTCGATCTCTCCGCTTCTACCGACGGGTGAGACCAAACACAGTAGCTTAGTCCATAAACGGTGACCATCTAGTGCTAGGACATCTAGAGTTTTGGACCTAGAATTAGTACTTCTAGATTTCAAAAGATCTGACAATATAGGAAATCCCATTTCCAATTAGACAATCTTGACCTTAAGCGATAGGACAATTCCCTGTAGTAGAAATGATATGAAACCATCTAGCGTATAAACTTAGACTTTGGATTACGGCTAGTGAATTACGACTAGACTATTAGTTGTATTAAGCAGTGTAAAGAATGAATATGCTAAGGAATAGTTGGTTGATTTGGTTGGAGTAGAACTTCATTCCTTCGATAGATCCCCATAATACTCAAAGGCTCCTTTAGTAACTCTCAGGAAGTTTTCTTAGAACTAGTCACGTGTAGGGAAGACTTATATACCCCTCAGATGAAACACTAGGATAAACCAGCACGCCCCATAGAATTGCCTTCCCAAGGACTTCTTATAATCGGAAATGCGGAGTAAGGGAAAATTGTATGTAAGCAATGTATTCGCGGTTTGAATTACATTCTTAATCCTAGTAGTTACTAATGGATCCAATGCTCTGATCAAGCAGAAGATCGGCATCGACTAGGATTAAGGACTGATATGATAATTTTTTTTTCCTAGCTAGGCAGAAAGTCTATGTATCCGGCTCAAACCCACTACACACCTTTTCTTCCGTGTTGAACTGACTACCTATAACCAAAAGTTATTGCTTGCCTTTGGAAAATGTTAAGGACATATTCTAGTGGGCAATAGGCAGCTAGGTAGCTAGGAATTAGGTCCTAAATCGCAGACTATTCTGGTATACATATTGTACTTATGAACTTAGAGAGATAGTTTGCCCATTAACCTGCTTTGTCCAACTTCCTTATGTACTAAAAGAGGGTAAGTCGGGACTGTAGTAAGAGTCCTTATTGGGTAGAATTAGGCATCTTGCTACCAACTCACATCTACCCCTGAACTCAACCACAATAGAGATTAGGCTCTTTTCTACAACCATAGATACCAATGCCATAGAACGCATCATTAGCAAAGGAAGACCAATATAGTGAGAGGTTGATTCCCATTTCATGTCAAGGATAGGCCCTAAATTACACCTCATTCCGACATACGGATCGAGACATAGATTCTTGCACCTTGTGTAGAAATATTTTTAAGGGGGGTAGAACCTTATGATCCCAATCTAGTTAATACAACCATTAGATCAGAGTGGCATAGCGATAGCGTGGTTGGCACTTTCTCCACTGGCCAAGGATCGAAGGAAATTCAGAGAAACAAATAGGGCGAAGGTCAGTGTATCCATAAACCCACTTATTAAATACCAGGATAATAGAAGACTTGGCCGATTCTGTACGATTAGAAGCCCCTTAGGATAATTTATTAAAGTGTTTATTAATCCCCACCTTAGATATAGATTCAAACGAGGACTCTCCTAAATCAAGACCCAAAGCACAACCTTATAAATAGGACTTTTGAACCTTTTAGTGATTGGCATTCCCTAAGCTTTTAGAGTGATCGGACTACGAAGTTACTGAAATGAACGAATGCGAAACATTCACGGCTTGACCCAATTCTCAATCCTGGCAGACTACCAATGGACTCACTACTTGACTGGGCAGAAGACCAGGATCCACCAGGATTAGGAAGGGATACGACGTTGTCTACCCTGGTCAGGCGGACATTCGATGTATCGAGATCAAGCCCACTACAACCGTCTCTCCGTATTGGTCGACAATTGAATAAGTTTTTAGGCAAAAGGAATAATAGAACCTGTACTCATTACCCTTAGCCAATTTCGGAGATGAAATTATTTTTAAGGGGGGTAGATTGTAACACCCCAGATTTTTACCAACCTGGAGTAGGCGCCTTAGGCAATGGGTCAACCATAGCACCTTGGTAACTTCTCAAAACTCGAGTCCAAAGCCAGAGAAATCACTTAAAACCTAATTCTTTAGAAATTTAACGTGTATTAGTCAGCGCTACACTAGATTTCCTATAAAATTAGCACCAACCACTTTAAATTCGATCTGTAAGACCCAAAACCTCTAGAATTGTTAACGCTACGTTACCCTGAAATCTAGGATCCAACTCTAAACCCAGTTGCTCTCGGGAATGCTTTGTAACTTTATATTGGTTTTAGACCACACATTGAGAGTCTGATATCTATAAATTTAGACCATTACAACCGCCTAGTTGGACTTGACAATCACCTAGAAAATCAAGCTCAACCGATGTCCTTAGACCATTTCATTGAGCCCGGAGTGAAGAGAGTAGGAAAAGGAAGATATTTAGAAGATTAATTATATTTTTACAGAAATTTAGAATGTTTCACTTACGCGTTATTTTTAAGCATTCTGACCATTAGAATTCGACCCAAATTTACCCTCGGATCAGGATAGGTGGCCCTTACATGTCATAGCACTTGTGGCCCTGATCGAGTTTCGGTGACCGTTGAATTGAAGCTGGTCCACCACGGTCGATCTGGAAACCGACCGGACTGAAAACTTATCTTGACCTGGATCAAATATTAGAGAGCTTAAGTCCGACCGCATTTAGTAACAGGACCTCCAGAAATGCTCTGTTGGATCGAAACAAACCCGATTTGGTTATAACCTAAGTATACCTTAGCCTTAAGTTTATTTTCATCAAGTTTAGGCTTATAATAGGGCTTAAAAATCTCAATCCAAATTCCATACGAATTTCCAAACCCTAGCTTTCCAAGAGGGAGAAAAGAGAGAGAAAGTGTGAGAGAAGTTGGTGCTTCTTCGTGGGATTCTTCCCAGCTTTGCTACGTGCCTAATCTACCTATCCGTATAGCTATTCCGGCGTTTCTGATCCCGTTCTTAGGTAAGAAGTTCTAACCCTAACCTGTTTGGAGCTTAGATTAGTTCCAATGAGATTATAGCTAATCTATTTTGTGCCATAGGTAGCGTATTCACCGTTGACGAAGACACATCGTCTGAATCATCTTGAATACGTCTTTTCTGGTTTAAGGTGCGGACTATATACATTTAGGTTATGGTTTCCAAGACTTTCAATGTTAAGTAATGATTTATTATTACTTAGGATGTTATTTCACATGTATAAAGTGTTGTCCGTTTCGTTTTTCAGTTATATGTTAATTATGTTGAATATACTGTATTCCTTGTATTTGTAGAAAATACCGCATATGTATGAAATTCGAATTTGAATTTTTCATGATTAACTGCCGTCTAGGTATGCTAGATGCATGTGTATCAACTTCTGGGTGAACGGATTTTCCTAATACATGTTATATTAACATATGTCATGTATGTTACAATGCGTAGCTAAGTGCTTGTAAAAATGACTAAATGAGTATAAACCTTGAGTTAGTGTACGCCATGAATAACCATCATAGCTATGTGATTGTCGTGTAAGCGACAATCATTTGACGAAAGGACTTGCCCTAATACGTATGCTAACTAATACATACCATGTATGATATAACATGTATGCTAAGAGTTTGTAAATATGTCTGTATGAATAAATACTTGTAAACTGTTCTTTAGATGGGTGTTCAGATAGGATTCTTAGTCACTCTAATGATGTGTATGATTTCCTCCATATACTTTATTTCATGCTCATTGCTTTTACTTAGAAATACATAAGTATGGATTCATGTTTACGTTGTACTTCATAATATGCTCAATTAATTGTATGATTTGAATCATTGCTCCATTACTTCCTTGAGTATCTCATATGTTAGATCGTTGTAATTTAATGTGATTGGGGCTATTATATAGTCCAGGTAATCGGTAATCGTACTCCAAATGGTGGTTGAGGTTTTTTTCGCCATGCAAGATGAGTTTAACGAATCTGAGTCGTAATTGGAATGTTCGGCAGTGGTTAGGCCATACAGAGTGCTTATGCATCCCATGTTGTTCAACTCAACATGTTCTTGGCCTAGTTGAGCTAATCAACTAACCCGATTGATCGATGTTTATTTACCATGTTTGGTCGCTACTGCATGAACCTAAGGTACCAAACTTACCAGTGAAAAACCCCTCTAACGTTGGTACCTCGATCCGTTAAGACTCATGAGCCGATTATGGTGGTATGGGACACTATATTCGTGTTGTTGGCGTACATTGATTGCTGACGAGCCCTTTGTAGTGACCAGTGAGCACCTATACTCGTGAGCAGATTATGGTGATATGAGACACTATATTCTTGCTGTCGGCCTACATTGATTGGTGACGAGCCCTCTGTAGTGACCTCGAGTATATCCTGATAGTGCATAAGGGCGACGAGTCTTGCTGCAGTATGTGGGATATAACTAGGCCTGTATTGATAAGGTGATGAGGGAGAGGAGCAACGATTGCGCGCAACAGCCCTGACAGCCCTTGCAGTGACCTAGAACCGTAACATCGTATGAGATTATCTCGGACTGACGACCCGAGAATGGATCACCGTTTGGGTAATGATACAAGGGAGGTACCTTAGCTTCCCAATCCTGCTGTATGAAAAGGACTAATAAGAACTTGATAATCATACTCATGACATCGCACTGCATGTGCCATTGGCATTGGTGTGAGAGCACAGTGGTAGTGATTCATGCCGCGATCATTAGATGATGTCGCATGAGGGAGTTTGTGGTGAGGGCATGCATCATTCTTCATATCGTCCTTATATTTACAAGAGTACCTATGACATGTTTGATTGTACTGCTTTATCATTACTGCTTGATTGGATTGATAACATGTTAACCTTTGCTGTATATAGCTTCCACTGAATTGATCGCTCACTCCCACGTTACGGGACGGTATTGTCTACACTAACCAGTCCCTATTTTAGTTTCAGATGGCGACGATGCTTGCGAGGCAGAGTCGGTCTTTCTTGATGATGTTGAGGAGAATTCCTCCTATATGCAGGTTCTGATCGACGGAGTTACAGGGTCACTGACTAGATGTCAATAAACTTGGTATTTTTCCTTTTATTTAAACACCCATGTATATTTTTTCTTTCCATTTTTGGAGTATACATGTGTTTAGTTAACCTGGTAACATGTTCACACTCTGGAGACTTACAATCAATTATACATTTTATATATTTATCATAGTCTTCCGCTTGAGAAATTTAACTGTCTCTGGAGTATGATATGCTGTTTTGGTCTAATCCCACTCATGTTTTCTGCACTAATATGAATAACATTCATCCATCATTGAAAATGTTGCATAAGTGATGTTTTGGAACTCGGGAGTGGAGTTTATGCTCGACCCCCCAATTTTCAGGGCATTACAATATCCCTCTCCCCCTCCCTCTCCCGATCTCGACCCCCTCTCTCTCTCTCTCTCAATATCCCTCTCCTTGTCTGACTTTCGATCTGCAACATGCACCAGCCGCATCTCCGGTCATCAACAACAATAGACCGTTGTTGAGCTCTCACTTGAAAAGGCTATTTCCATTTTTTAATGCCTTCTTCTTCTTTTGTTGTGAGTATTTTGTTTATGTTTTTTTTTATTACATAATGATTATTTGGTTGTTGTACCCCTCCGACAATCCTAATCTTTTGAAAGGTTTTTGTGAGAAATCTTTTGTATGAGTGGATTTGTCCCATCACTGTTGTTTTTATTCCATGGTTGTTTTAGGGATCTCTATGATGAATTAACGGTTTCGATCTCACCATACTTGCTATGAGGAATGGATCTCTATGATGGAAACATGTAAAGAATGAATGGTTCATGTTATTTTGTAGATTTTCCGGTAGCCCTCTTTTATTATTGTTCTTCAAGTGGTTGGAATTTCTTAGAAGAGAGATACTCTGCTTTCTAGTGGTATGATGCCTAGAAGACATTAAAAGCCTTTCAACAGTCCCTTCTTTTGATATTTTTGCTTATAATGTGGAGTTGTCTTGTCAGCGGGATTTTGCATATGAAATCTGATAAGTTCAGTTGTTTAGGTTGCCCTATTTGTCAGTTCTTGTTTCTAATATTTCATTATTTTATTCAAAGATTCTTTCACATTTATCTTGCATCGTGTCTAAAGTTGAAATCTCATGGTCCTGCTTTTGATTTACAAAAAAATAAAAAATAAAAAATGAATTTGTAGTTCTACTTGTCATATATTTTTTATTCTAAATCTGAGTCCTGGAACTTCCCTCCTTTTGGTACTTAACATGGTCATATCCATTTAGCAGTTTTCTAATAATTTGTAGACACCTGTTTGAAAGAGATATTTCTCCTGCAGTTGATGGATATTTGTTTACAATACATGCTTGTATGATTTAATTTCAACCCTTAATTAATTCCAACTTTCAGGTTTCTGGAATATTGGCAGAGCTTGACTACTATAGATGTTGGGCTGTTGCACTTAAACAATTTGTTAAATACGATTTGTTACCAGTTTGAACAATGGAACCTCTTGGTCAGTTTATTTATATAATTCACAAAATCTTGCAAGCTCTTCCTTGTCAACTAAAATTTGTAAACGGTACATTTTTTTTTGTTGGCATTTGCACTTTCTAGGCGACACTGTGGATTGGTGTTATTTTGTTAAAAATCTTTTTCAGTCAGTTTATATATATACATGTTTAAATTGTCCAGCTCAAGAAGGAAAAATCTGTTTACCACACCTTAAACACGCTCGGCTTGACGTGACGAAAAAGTGTCTCGTTGCAAAAGGGTGGAGCCCTGTGTTCGCGTCAAATCAAGTAACCTGTTTCACTCATATTTCTTAGATGCATTTTTTTTGTTCTCTTGTCCCCCCCAATAGGTTCAATCTCACATTAATCCACAATCAGTATATTACTTTTTTCCCTGATGCTTATTGTGTAAGTCTTTTAATTTGTGCAGGTTAAGGTCGCACTACAGCAGGCAGCCTTTGACAGCAACTCCCAAGTTGGAGCCATATTTCTGGTTCTGCATGCAAGGGAATCATCGCCTACATATTTCTGGACAAACAAATTTACTACTGCTTTCCAAGAAATTGTTGGTGCATATGGGTGAGTTTATCTTTCTAATCTATTTGGAAACATTAATTATGTTGGAAATGTTTATTTAAGTTCATAGCAATCAGAAGGACATTATCCATGAGTAACATATTTATTGCAATAGGTCTTTCCCAGGGTATCTGATGTTCATTCAATGTTTGGGTGTCATTCATATTATCTTGTCACAAATGTTACTGATCTTGGTTCTTTGTTTGAATAAAACAATTGATCCTCAGCTGAAGGGAAGGTTTTCTTGGTTATCTTATTATTATTATTATAATAATAATAATAATAATAATATCTTTGTGATTGTGTGGAAGATGCATCAAGTTCTTGTATTAGCAGAATGTGGAGAACTCTAACATGCACATGTTCACTTTCTGTCATGATATCCCCACGTTCATAGATCCAGCTAGAAACTTGTCTTTAGAGGGATTTAACTACTGCCTTCAAGGAAATTGGCTGTCATTGTTGTTTTGCATAACTCAGCCATGTATGTACACTATACCCACATTGATTTTTTTGACTGATGCATGCATCCATGTTCCACTCCACAAGTAATCATATATGTGCATCATGTGTAGTGTAGGAGGTCATCTCTATTTAAGTTTTGAACTAGAGTTACACTCGTGCATGGTTCATAACTTGTTGGATTATGATTTAGCATGGAAGATAATTTCATCCTATCTTATACAAACGCGGGCCTCATGTCACGGTTTCTTCTAATTGCGGGGTGGCTAAGTATCAAGAAGCAAAATCCTGGTGTATACACAATCGTCACATTTCCATTTTTGTTTGCAGTAATGTTTGGTGATTGCGGACATGGTTTGTGCTTGTTACTTGAAACATTATTCTTTATCATTAGAGAAAAGAAACTTTCCAGTCAGGTGAGTGTGACGCAACTTCTTGCTATATGTTTCGATTGGCAAAAATTTTATTGTCATCTACTGTTTGGATATCTACCTTCCTCTTCTACCTAGGGCCTGGGCTCTACATCTGGTTGGCCATGGTAGAGGCTCACATGGACAATACTCACATGTCAACAAAGTACCACCTAGTACTAACCCCTAGCCCAACTAAAGGGAAAACAAGCTAACTGAGATTATGGAGGGGAGTTGCTAAACATACCATTGAGCACATAAATAACACTCAGCTAACACTCAGCTACTCTGTGACAAATGCAAGGACAAGTTCAATGTCTTAAACAAATAGATGGTTTTTCAACACTACAAATAATATGAACTAAGAATGCTGATTGTTTTTTAAGTTATGTACAGTGTCTATTTGTTACATTTTTTAATTTTTAATTTTTATTTTTTTTTCGAATTAACATATTGGAACTTGGCTGAATTTTTCTATCCCATCCAACTGTTTCCAATATTGGGGCCCACATACTGATTGAACCCTTTTTTTTGGGAAATGTGTTTAAGGCTGGACTAACCTGATGATGGATTGGGTCCCGGAGTGATGGGCCATGCTAGCAGATGTGTGGCATTTACATCAGCTTTTTTTGATAGGTGTGGCATCTATATCTGTAGAGAAACTGCAAGTTAGGTTCAATTTCGCCTTTGCTAATAATGACTTGATGACTTCCTATTCTATTCTCTTTTTAAAGATTCTTTAAGAGTTGAGAAGCAGCTTCAGATCCATTTTAATGTATGATGTTGTGTAAGAGTACATTCTCTTCTGGACCTTGTGAAGAAAAACATGTTTAAATATTTTCCCGTCGTCATCTCTCCTTAACATTTCTCATCTCATTAGTGTTGATGGCCAAGTCGATATCATTCCATGACATGTATTTAATATTCTTGTGCTGAAGATTATGGAACTTGGGCTCTTTTGGTATTGTTGGATTTTGCAGTGACCTTCAAAATACAACAACAGTTGGTAACATTCTTTCTTTGATCAAAATTCATTATGGTTGCCAGTCTTTCTTTCATTTTCTAGTTCTAGACATAAGTCAATTGGTAATCTAGATCTTTATTCTCTTTTTTCCTTGTTATGCAGCCATGAGAGGTGTAATACCCCGGATTTTGGCCAATCTGGGATTTGACGTCCTTAGGCAGTGGGTCAACTAAAACATCTGGAAAATCGCTCAGAATCCAATTCCATAGCCAAAGAAACCACTTAGGATTAATTTCTATGCAAGTTAAGCGTAAGTTAGCTAGCACAACGTTAGAGTAGCTGGGAAATAGTCCCTGATCACTTTAAATACGTTCTACAAGACCCAAATCGAGTAGAACCAACGACTCTATAATACTCTATAACCTCGGACCAAACTCTAAGCAGGTTTGTTCTTTGGACCACTTTGAATCTTTTTATTGGATCTAGACCGCGCGTCGAAAGTCCGATACCTCCTATCTTAGACCGTTAGAACCGCCTAGATGGACTTGACAATCATTTCGAAAATCAAGTCAAACCGATAATCACAGGCTATTTCATTGAGCCCAGACCGAAGAGAGTGCGAATAGGGACAGATTTGGAATTTGAAATTCAAATCTGGCACACGACTTGACGCGTCAGTATTAAGCGTTCTGACCGTTAGAATTCAGTCAAATTACACCCTCGCATCAGGAAAAATTTTTATTTCATATCATGAGACTTTCAGCCCTGATCTACGTGCGGTGACCGCTGAACTGAAACTGGTCTGCCACGCGCGATCTGCGAACCCTGCCGGACTGAAAACTTAATAGGTGCTAGATCTGGTATGCATGAGCTTAAGTCCGATCGCATTCGACCAGGGGACCACCAGAAATCATCTTTTGGACCAAAACGGCCCCGATTTGGTTATGCACTAAGTGAACTTTGTTCCTGAGCCTATTTTGGATGTTTTTAAGCTTATAAAAGGGGTTGAAACCCTCACTCCTCTCTCCCATCCGAATTTGAGAGAAACCCTAGATTTGGAGGGAGAAAAGGTGAGAGTTTGAGAGAGAGTGAAGAAGAGATTTTTTCAGCCTTCGTGCCACCTGTTGCTAGTGCTTAAGCAACACCTCTTGATCACCAAGCCGGTGATTCTTCCACGTTTTTAGGTATGAAACAACCCTAGAAGTTGCTGATTTAAGGTTTACTAGGATTCATAGCATGTTAGCTAACGTAACTCGTAAAACAGGTTCTCTTATCGTCGTAGACGAAGCCTATACGCTCCTTTCAAATTTACGCATCCATAAGAGACTAGGTGCGGATTTTAGACGCTTTGATTGACTGTTTCCAAAGCTTTCAATGACGTTTAATAGTAGATTATCGACGGCATCGCCGTTTGACATGTACAACATGCTATCCGTTTCCTGTTTCGTAAATCAACGAAGAATATGAGATTTAGGGCATTTTAGTCATTTGTAGGAAGTACTGATTACATTCATATTTTGCTGATGTGATTAACATGGTTTATTGTCACATTAGAAAGTTAGGAATACGTGCATAATTAGTTTGGCGAAGAGATTCGCCAAATTGCGCACTTCTGGTCGACATACTATATGTAGACTTAAGTGTGCAGTGTATGTGTTTGTATAAATGTTTGTATTAGTATGTATTGAATTAAATGATGTTATGAATTAGTTTGAGATGGATTTCTCAATTTATATGTTGACATAAATGATTTCCTACATGTTGACTATGTACATGATTCCATACTATGCATGAAATGTATGTGCTTGAAGATTTGCTTAAGTTGAATGTTATAACATGTGTTAACATGCTCACATGATCGTATTTCAATTCCAATACTCCTACATAAATTGCTGATGTGAATTCATATGTGTTTAGGACTATACTTAGTCCAGGCAGTCGGTAACCGAGCGAATTCGTGGTTGGCTGGTCTTGGCCACGAACGACGCGTCGATGAACGCGAGCCGTGTTCTGGAGTTGGCGGTAGTGGTTAGGCCACGCGAAGTATTTTACGCACTTCATGTCGTTCGACTTGAGATGCGATCGCGCTAGTCGAGCCCGTCAAGTAACCCGACTGGCCGATGTATGTTCACCCTGCATGAGTCATAACTGCTTGAACCTAGGGTATTGAACTTACCATTCTAAACCCTGTTAACCATGGTACCTTGATCCACGAAGACTCATGAGCCGGGCATGGTGGTATGGGACACTGTGGTCGAGCTTTCGGCCTACGCTGGGGCCACAAACCTCCCCGTAGTGACCAGTGAGCACCTAGTCTTGTGAGCAGATTATGGTGGTATGGGACACTATATTCTTGCTGTCGGCCTACACTGATCAGGCGACGAGTCCTTTGTAGTGACCGCGAGCGTATTCTGAGTCTACGGGAGGCGACGACCCTTTAGTAGCAGTAGAGTACAGTAGGCCTGTATTGATAAGGTGATGGGGGAACGGAGCAACGAGTGCGTGCAATAGCCCTGGCAGCCTTTGCAGTGACCTACAAAATATACATCGTATGAGATTACTATGAGTGACGACCCTAGACAGGATCTGTGTCGGGATTGATACAAGGAAAGTACCTTAGCTTCTCAATCCTGCTGTTTGAATGGACTAATAACAACTCGAAAATCATATCACCATAACATTGCATGTGCCTGGAAGATGTGGAGCACTTGAGGGACGATTGCATGCCGCAGTCATAAGATGGTGCCGTATGAGGGAGATCGTCGGTGAGGGCATACATCACGTCATGTCATATTGCATTAACAATAGTATTAGGATTGTCTGATTTACTGCTTTACTATTATCGCATGATTGATTTGAGAACATGTAAATCTTTGCTCTATTATTCCACTAAGTTAGCTACTCATTCCCACGTTGCGGGATGGTGTTTGCAACACCCACCAGACCCTGTTGTAGATGCAGGTGATGCTGAGATCCAGGAGGCAGAGCCAGACTTCGACGAGGACCAGGACGAGTTCTCGTACATGCAGTATCATGATGGCTTTGCTTAGGCGACCTGGGTTGACGGGACTTCAGTGGGACTATTTTGAACATTTATTTTTGTTCATGTACATGTATATGAGACTCAGTGATGTATTCATACTTTAGTGACAGTTGAGATCTACTTATTTTTTTTCATATAGTGATATATATATTGTTTAGTCTTCCGTTTGCTTTTATCACTGGATCTGGAGTATGAATTACAGTTTTGGTATACTTTTACTCATGTGAATGCTTTAACTCAGACAACATTGAATCATAATCATTTTCGTTGCATAAGTGACGGTCTGGAACTCGGGAGTTGAGTTTATACACGAGCCCTGATTTTCAGGGTGTTACAAGAGGTGACCTTCCATCAAATGAACCTACTGCTTTGCTGGTGAGTTAGATCACTGTCTGATTCTTGAAGTTTCCTCTCCATTCAAAGGTTTTAGGCATTTGGTTCATCATAAAGAACTTAAACTTTCTATTATTTTCATTAGTCATTTTTTGTTGTTGTTCTATAAACTAGATGTCATTAAGTGCATTTAATTTCCATTAAGAAAAATGTTATTAAATCAAATTCAGTAACGATAGTGACAATGACAATAACTACTGCAGTGATTGCCTTCCATATGGACAGTGCAGCAAGGAAAGCATCACATTTTGCCAATCTATCAATGGCCAATTTATATTTCTACTGTTTGAGGAATTCTATGATCCTCAACCCATGGATATATATGGGATCCTTAGTATTTGAGATCATAATGTGGGGCCCATTGTTTTGTGATTTAAACAGTTGATCCAGTAAGCCCCAATCCCAGATGCTTCATGACCCAAAAATTTCCTTGTCGGAGCAATCCTGACTCCTCGATGATGGCAGCTTTTAAGAAGGGGAAAAAACATAAACATTCCACATTCAAATCACATCTAAATCTCTCACCCAATTGTGGATGGAGGATAACCCAAATTAAAGATCACACTGTTCATAGTCTGACCATTTGCCTTTTTCATTTGATCCATTTGATGTCCATCAATCAAATAGTTCTGATTATTTGAAAATGTGACATTTAAGTGCCCTTTTCTCTGTTCACAATGTGGCCCATGATTTGGAAGGTCTGAATTTATGTACATGTATGCCATGTACTATGGATAAGTCACAACCATTTAAAAAATGGTGAAAAGCACACATCTGTCCAGCTCATATATAAATTCAGTATAACTATATATATTTGCTTGCATTTTCCATTCCATATCATTGCCTGAGCATGACTATGAACTCAAACTAATACATGATTTTTCTTGATTTCCTTATCTTTCTTTTACTTCAGGTGGAAGCATTGCTGGAAATTTTCTATGTGCCAACATTTGAGCTTCTCTATCCTTCATATATCAATCCACAAATGCACATTGGCCTAGGGCCTTGTGGACCCTCCATTCTATGACGTATTTGGAAAGGGATCGCTAGCTGGGCTGTTTCAAGATAACACAACTGAGCAGGATGCTTCATCTCTACTTGGTCTCAGAATTATTTGATACAGTGATCAATGATAATCATGGAAAACTAGTACTGGATTTGGAATCAACCCCAGTGGTGTTTTTCGGGCTCATGGTGCTATTTTTCTATTTGTCTCAAAATATCTTTTTAAATAGTAGTTTCTCTTCTTCTATTCTCCATTTCCTTACTGCTCTTGATTTGCAACCATGTCTTTCCGAACGATAAGATTCTTCTGATCCTTAATTTGCCAGATATTTCCTTATTGAGAAATTGTGATTCTTTTATATCTGACTTCTTTTAGCATTTGTATTAGTTTTTTTTTTTTTCTTTTGCAGTTTAAATATAATTTGTGTTTATTTTTTTTATGTCCTTCATTTATAAGGTAAATCAAATACACTTCTTGTGGAATCCTTCTATCAATTCTTATATATATATATATATATATATATATATATATATATGTATGTATGTATGTATGTATATAAAATTCATGATGTAGTTAGCTTTCTGAGATTTTCTTTTTTAATGGATTTTTAATGTGGGATTTTCAGGAGGAGGCTTGGGGTGTTGGGCAACTGTGGCACCAACATCTTGCCAATTTGATTGGGTACTGTTGTGATGGGGATGAGAGGTTGCTTGTAGTTGAATACATGCCAAACGATACACTTCCAAATCATCTCTTTCATTGTATGCAACTATCTTCTTTTGGGTTTTGAAATCTTCTTTATTTTTTATTAGATGGTATAGCATGGTTATATATGTATATGAATTGTATGCAAATTGTCATGCATTGACTTGAGAAAACCATTCAAAGGAAGTATTACATGGTTTAGCATGGTTATATATGTATATGAATTCAATTTTCTTTTTATGGAATTATTAAAGAAGAAATGAAAAGAATTAAGTACCTATTGGCATTACCATCATCTTTCCTCATTTCTACTTGTTATTTTGTTCGTGTTCCTTATTTTTTTCTTGCTCAGTTCAAGACCAAGGGTGGTTCTCAGTTGAAGGAGTATTTCTTGAATTTAACAAAGGAAGATTTCCAGCGTAAGAGTGTTCTGTACACTGCATGTGATAAGGTCAGTACCTAGTATAGATTTGTTGGTAATGTGGATAACCTGTCTGACCTGACCAGCACAACCCCACTTTAGGCCAAGATGGTACCTAATTCATTTTAGCCCAATGTAGCTTGGTTCAACTTTATATGTAAATGTGTTATATCTTACAAATATGTGTTATATCTTATGTAAATATTAGAACCTAGGCAATCTTGGAACAATCTTGGACCTAAGTATACAGTGTCTGTCTACGTGGCCCATGTTGTAATAGTTACTGAAGGACATTAATCTTGCGTGTCCAAAATGTTGTTGAATATCTGAAAATCATTAGGGCTTTTTGTAAATATGATTTTATAATGAAATATCTTCAAGAACTTTATTTTCTTATGCAATAAACTTCGGTTAATTTATTTACTTTAGACCCTAAATTTAGTGTGTTTATCAGGGTTTTAAATTGTTCCTAAAATTCTATTCTAAAATCTGACCATTGGAAACATTAAGAAAGGTTTGAAACCATTCCTAAAATTCCATTTCTAAAATTTGAAACGGTACCCAAAACAGTTATGAACCGTTCCCTTTTTTTTGTGACGCCTCATTTAGGAACAGTTTAAAACCGTTCCTAAATGATGATTTTGGTGTAGTGTAGTGGCACAGGGTAAACTAGAATGAGTCTTCGATATAAAAAAGGAAGAAGGTTCTATTAATAGAGAGAAGCATTTACAGGTTATGGTATCTGAAAACTTTCTTAAAATTCACCTACTTTGGGCTGGAAAGGGGACTTGTTGTATACCTTCTCCAGGCACTTAGGGACCCACCATCTCGACCATTCGTGTTATTCCTAGTAAGATTTAAAGAATTTGTAATTGAAGTTTGATTCTATAATAGAAGTAAGAGAAATGTTGTTATCACCCGATGCTCTTTATAGATATTCGATTTAGTGTGATCCCAACTATCACTACAAGAAATGTAGGAAGTACGTGTGCTTTTTTTTTTTCCAGGTGGCTAATAGATAGTGCTGGTAAATATGTGAATTGAGGGGGATTTTATATGACCTACAGTCACAAAATGGTTGTAAAAGATTCAAAAACCCTAAATCATCTCACTTCTCTCGTTTCCTCCTCACAAAATGGTTGTAAAAGATTCCAAAACCCAATTGTGGTCCAGTTGCTTTGTGGTTTTGTTTTGTGTTTGGTGCTTTTTATTGGCTCTGATTTACTTATGGGTTGTGATTGCAGGAGTTGATAGGATTTAACATAAACCCGAAAGGGAAAACAAATAAATCAATAAGAAAATAAAGAGATTGTGGAAAAGATCCAACAATCCTCTTGCCAGATGCTAGAGATCACAATGCAAGATTGTGAGCAAGCTCAACGGTCCTCTATTCCATAACTTGAGATCACTTTCCCTCCCTTCAACAACCACCATAGAGAAAAGAAGAAAATTTCATAAAGAGAATATTGATCAAGTTGTCTTGTTCCATGGGACAGAAGTCCTATTTACAATCAACCTTATAATTTGTAATAAAAGATATGAAATCTAAAAATCTATAAAATAGGAAAGCACCTAAGTAACAAAGCTTTCTAAAATAACAAGATACTTAGATAAGAAAATGTTTAAGATTAATCCCTGCCTAAAAATAAGGATATGAAAGAAAGATCAGATTTCCTAATTTAGAGATTTGAAAATTATGGAAAGTGATGATGGTTAAAAAAAAAGGAAGGTCCTTTTATTGGTCAAGTGTGAAGTGTTCTCTCATAAGATGTGGGCCTTTTCTTCGAATCTTGATCAATCAACACATGTGGCCATTTGGTTGCATCAGGCTTAAGCATTGCAACGTCAATAACAGAGGTCGGGTCTATTTACATATTATTTGATTATTACTTATAGTGATATTTTTGAGCACTTATTTGTTACTTTTCATTTCTCTTGAAGCTAAAAATTTAGTGTAAAACAAAAAAGAAAAAGATAGAATAGAAAGCTAATAGTTCATTTTAGAGTGCATTTGGTTGCACCAAATATCATGATACTTTGGATAATGTCATGAAATTTCATGATGTTTAGTGTAACCAAATGACACCTTAATTATGGAGGATTTTCTTATGCCCGTTACTCTGTACTTGGCATTCTCAGACACTTCCAGAATATCTTGTTGGGTTTGTTATAATGACCTTCTTATTAATTATTTATCTTTGTTCCCTAAAGGCCTCATGGACATGGTAGATGTAATTATTAGAAACTTCATATGGGGTGATTAAAATGCTAGATCCATTAACACAGTGAAATGGAATCAGCTTTGTCAACCCACGCAATCGGGTGGACTAGGCATTTTCAGTCTTTGCATCATAAAGGAACTTGCACTAATGCATCAACTATGGAAGATCATAAAAGATAGTAAATTGATGAAAGCTTGATATATCAGAGCAACAAAAATATAAATTCTAAGCATACATTCTAGTGTTTGTTATAGCAGCGAAACACATTCTCAATATGAGAGTTTTTTATTATCCTTTAGGAAAAAAAAAAAAAACTCAATCATTAAAGAGGAGTATGATGATGATGATTTTTTATTAGTAATGTGCCAATTGTCTCAGGCCCAGATAAAAGAAGGGAGTGGAAGTTATGTGGGCAGCAAGTCATCAAACCCTTGTTAATCATTCATTAAAATGCTTGTTTCAAATATTGCCATTAGTGATGCTATAAAAAATGCTGCTTGTGGTGAGCTACAAAGAGAACTCAGGATCACTATCCCTCAATGTGGTGGCTAAAATGTACATGTGCACATAATCATTTTTCCATTTAGTTTTATAAGTCCACTGGCACATATGTAGGCAATTTTCACTGTTTGTGTACATGAGTTGTATTTGTATATGCTCCAGGTTATTCAAGGTTCATTCGGTCAAGGACCATGCAAGTTTGATACTTGTAATAAGGAATGCAGTTACCAACTGCTACTCAATGACCACCAAAATGATTGGAAAGCAGATCTCCCAGTCTTGCCTTGTGGCAGGAACTATGGGGTCTATTGTGATGCATGTGTTTTATACACTCTGTCCATCCCTTTTGTTAGCTTATTTTTTAGCATAAGCCCCAAAAGGAAGCAGAGCCAAAGCTCAAGTGGACTGCAGTATAGGAAACAGGGTGATTAAATAGTTTGGCATTTCATGCTTGAGACCTTAACTGTTTGTAAATTTTACATTTCAGATAAGACAGGGTGATATATGATGCTTGATACATGGACATTCAGAAATTGTGTGAAGTCCATAGTGCTTTTCTTATTCAATCAAGGACTTGAATCAAGGTTATGGAAAGGGGGAGAGGGACTGCCTACACTTATGGTAATTGTTTTTTGCTAGCACGGATGGTGTTATTTTTTTTTTTCCAAATTTAATGGGAGTTGTAACTAACACTTTATATTTAGTTACATACAAGATGTGTTTAATGCTTTTCTAAGATCTTAGGCCCCTCGTGACCTTCCGCTTGCACAACTTTGTATTAAGGTTTGATTCATCATCCTGAGTTGTTAGTAGTTTTGTTGACAACCTAAATACCTAAACATGTTTGTTGACAATTTAAATATCTAAATAGTTTTGTTGATCATATTGTTGTCTTTAGTTGTCTACATACTACATTGCATCTACACATGGGCATTGTGTAGGATTTATCTATTGTACTACATCTCATGGCATGTTACTAATGTTCCAAATGGGGATCATCATCATTTAAGACTTATTCAACTATGAACATGTTGTGGTATGATAATTAAGGAAGTTACCTCATTTACTTAGTCATACATGCCTCATGCAATGTCCTTCACAAAACAATATAAAATAAATAAACAAAGAAATAAAATCAAGTGAAACCAAATTAATGGCCAGAAAATGAAAGAATTATTGGGTTTTAATGTGTCATGATATCTTCTCATTTTTCACCAGCTACTTTGGTTTTTAGATTCTTACATCTCACTTCTTATGAGATGTAACATAGTTTACAAGGTTATTTAATCATCACAAAAATAAGGGTCCAAGTGTCCTTGGTTGGTGGCAAGCACTCACACCAAACATGTCGTGTCATGCCCCGAAATTCAAGTACTTAGTGTGCACCCTCATACATGAGTTACGGTCCATGACTCGTACACTAAGTCACATTATTTAATAGAGACATAATATAATCTGAATTCTATGTTCTTATTAACATCCATCAATACATTCATATCAACTTAATCCATTTATAAACATTCACCACCACACATCCAAAAAATCAAGAACATAAGTTAAAATTAAATTGAGACTTTTATTAAGTCATTAGAATCATCAAGTTATTTAATTTTTTTAAAAAAAATATATCTAAATTTGAAGTAATTTAAAAACAGAAATAAAATAATAATAGGAAACACATGTCATATTTAATTATTCTAATGATCCAATGAAGTAATCTCGTCTTTGGTTAAATACTTTCACTGATCCTATGGATCATCCACTGGTTTGGCTTTATGTTCTTGCTCTCGAGTCATTGTATATGCTTCAATTCTATCTGTACGGTTTTTCCATCAATAAACCATCAGTTGGCTAGGCCTAGTGAGTGAAACTATCATGGTTCGTGCACAATACAATTAAAATAATACATACAAGTAAAGCATAAAAATCAGAAATACAATATAAATAATTAAAGTGTATGCTATGAATGGTATTGAAGATGCATCAAGTGGGTATAAATAGAAACCATCCAATTGCTTGAGTTAGATATCAACAACCTGCATCTGCACTCGGCAGGCTTCTACCATTGGTAGATATAGGCAAGGCCCGCATCTCCCCATTGGGTAGGCTTCCTCATATAGTGGGCTTCTAGTGGGTATAATGGGTTATCCCCTAGGTAATAGCACAAGGGTGTTAATGATGCCAGGCATGAATGTTTGATGCAACAGTAATCATATTAGCAGTCACATACATCTCTCCCTATGAGAGGCATTTCACATGTTCATAATCCAAGAATATCTCAGCACTAATAAGTTCATAATCAATTCAATCAAGTCATTCGCAATAACACATTATTTTAATCGTATGAAGAGGAAACATGTTGGGATTACTCACCTAATGATTTATGGAGAAATTTGATGGAGCAGATCAAAGAATACCTATAAAAAATCCATTTGCAGTACACCATAATATTAAAAATATTAAGTTCATAAAGCATTTGATTTGTTTTGATTACTAACTAAGGTCATACATGGAAGTGATACTTAGGTTTTATAAGGTAACATACCTCATAGATAGGGTTTATCTTATCTATCTCTGCTAAAAAGGGTAGGCTAGATATCTTATAAAATGACCCACCAGATGGATGGCTTGGATCTTATAATAGCATGCCTTGATGATACATAATTTAGCCTATGTATGTTTGTCCAAAACATGCATGCACCTTATATAAGTTTTACTGCGCATCCGAATGCTGAAATATATGAAATTGTATATATCTAACACACTTTTTTTTATGTGGGTCCTATTTACAATGATTTTGACTGATTATATGGTTACCACCACTATATTGGCCATTGTGAAGAAATTTCAATCCAATCTGAAATATGTGGGACCCATAATACCCTAAACGATCATTGTATAACTACCATTATTATTTTTTTCTGTATGGGTCGCACACATTTTGGATATGTCCTAAATTTACATTCTTAACTCATAGTAACCTTCCAAATCAAATGGATGGAGTGGATACAATACATATATCATTATGGGTCCACAATCTGATGAACTAAGATGGTTTGTAATTTTAGAAACCACACTTGGTTTCAACGCTGGAAAATGAACTTTTTTTTTAACTTATTTATTTATTTAATTTTTTCATATGTCCCATGAAAATATAAACCATGGGGGAGATGGGAAATCTCCTCATGAAGGACGAGCCCAAAAATCTCCTCGAAATAACACTTTTGTGGCCCACATGAATACTCAGTAGTGACCACTTAATTTTCACTATTTAAGGTGTTGTGGTCCACGTGAGTTTTCTTTCGAATAAATTTTTCAACCACATGTCTCTTATTAAGTGACAAGATTATTAGGCGGTACGAATTTGATACTTACATCGAGAAAGCTCTCCATAGAAGGCCCATCAATCCGGACTAATTCCGGTATGGTGAATAAATCAACTTCACTTTTACACGCTGGAGTGTTTTTACACCCATTTTATATTAGTATATTTTTTTCATGATGGTCCATACATAATGTGTACATAAGTTCTATCCCATTCACCATTTTTTGGAAAAAAAAGAGGTAGAATCATTATTCTGATGGGCCATATTGTCATGCCCCAAACTCAAAAACCAGGCTCACAAAATTTTCGATCGCCGAATCTGGCGTCGACAGCCTCCATAGTACCCCATTCTCGGCTCCTAGCGCCCATTCGCCAAGTTCTAATCCTGGGATGCTACGAGGAGAATTTTCAACATTAGTTTGATTTGTAATAAACATAACCAAAGGCATAACCCATAAATAACAACCAAAAACTCTATCACATTTTCACTATGATCAAAATTTACAAGTACAAAGCGCAAAAAGGAAAATATAATGATGATAAACAAAAGCTCCAAGATGATCTGCCACGTGCTCTAGCCTCAATGCTGCTGCGATCCAACGTCACCTGCACGCAACGGTCGTGCATAAGCTTATAGAAAGCTTAGAGGGTGGTGAAAGTGTGTGTGCAAGGTAGTAATACACTTATGCAGTATTAGAGTAATGCGGAATATGCTGATGAATCCATGAATACTATTAGCCGTACCAAGGCTAGGCAATGCAAGACATGAATGATGTCGGCCATACCAAGGCCATACAATGCGAGATGCAACTCAAGCATACAATTCCTCATCTGAGTCTATATGTCAATACAGTTTAAATCTGGAATTTCACCAGGGTTTAGTATACTCAAAACTGAATTGCTGCCCCATCAGCGCAATAAGGTAAGTGGAAGAGACCTCAATATCCGCCTGCCGGTATCAAGCCCGACTCATCGATAGCTGACCCATTCCTCGAGTTAGTCAAGCTCAGCCTAGCTTTACCCCCTCCTCTTGGATGGCTAAGGCCGCACCCCCTTCCAACTGACCACTACATGGTGAAAAGCGCGGTCTTTTGGTAATTAATACTCAGCGCTCATGTACCCACTCGGTCTAGACGTTGGAGTAACCTTTTGGTACCATAAGGGTTTAAGGACTTTCACCCAGGGATATCTATAGCACCCCATATAGAAAAAAAAATAAATCAGTATCCAATCCTGCCAACCATGATATGTATGTGGAGGCTACAACCCTGATGTCATTATGGTGTACAGTACACATGTCACACAATGCAAGATGCATGAATCATGCAATCCAATCATGTAGTAATCTTTTGCGTATCACACGCTCATGTAGTGCAACTCCGCCTATCAGGGAGCCCATAAATAATCTGCCAGATCAGAAGGCATGTGCTATGATCAATCACTCATCTCATCACAAGCATGCAAATGATGAGTATGGATATGTATCATGATGTTATGTTGTCATATACTCATAATCAGAATAAAAAATCAGAGTCGATAATCAGAATTGATCAATCACATACGGTGAATGGGGCCCACTTATTTAGGTTAACCCATGCAGAGAATGGGCTTAACAAGGCCTAAGGAAAGGTCACAATGAAGACATCTAACCATCATTGCTCATCAATGTAGACATCTAACCAACATTGCTCCCAAGGAGTGGCCTACATATGGAATTCATACACATTGTAACAGCCACACATACATCAGATTGGGCCTCTCCCATGGGCCTCACATACATCACATCTTGCCGATTGAATGGGCCGGTCGAATGGGCCAATCAAATGGGCAGATTCAAATGGGCCGGTTTAAACGGGCCGATCAAATGGGCCGAATCATTGGGCCGATTCAAATGGGCAGATTCAAATGGGCCGAGTCGAATGGGCCAAATGTATATCAAATCGGGCCCCCCACCCTTATGTATTTAGAGATCTGACCTATTCATAAGATGACATAGAGATAAATGAAGCGAAAATAATATCAGCTTAATAGGAACTACCATGGCCCTTAGAAGTTTGAACGGTGGATCTCACGGTCCACTATTTAAATGGTGGGGTCCACTTGAACTTTAGATCCGACTCACCCTTTTTGATCCTATCATAAAATGATATCTCAATATGGTTGGATGGTTTGGATACAACGTATGCATCATGGTGGGCCCCACCATTCAAACAGTGAACGATGTAGATAAAACACATACATCATTTGGGCCCATAACATATGGATGAAACACATACATCTAGAGTGAATCCCACCATCAAAACAGCTGTGATGTATACATACATCACGTGGGACCTGCAGAAGTTGCAGACGTGCAACTCATTTGTGGACGGCCCACTTATTTTGGATGGGTCCCACATAGGTAGGGGTGGATGTACATGTGCAACCCTGCTGCATTAAAAGACAGAGGTGGGTCCCATGTAGGGCTGTAAGTGCTATAGTTTTTAGCCCCTTGTTATTGTCAAATTTGTGGTGACAAGGACACTGCTTCAAAGCTGTATATGTGACGAACAAAAGATCCATTCAAGACATGAAGAGTCATGATGGTAGTCTAATAAGATTAGTTTCGATAGACAAGTAAAGTTTTTAAGTTCAAGATCTTAGAAGCTTTCAAGTTCAAGATCTCAGAAGCTTTCAAGTTCAAGATCTCAGAAGCTTTCAAGTTCAAGATCTCAGGCTTAATTATACTCAAATGTCACTTGTCTTCAAGTTTCAATGTCCTTGCTTCACTATTGAGGTATGACTGACCTTAGGTTGACCTTTAGAGTAGGCCATTTTGGATACATAATCCATATATATTTTATAAGTAAATTTGTTATGTTCTAAGACTAGTCCTAGGCCTTGTTCAACTAGTCCTAGCACTGGTTTGACCAGTCTAAGAAATTTCATGACCAGTCTTAAGTTGTTGAAGATTTTTAAATTTTTTTTATCACTCTACGACCAGTCTTGGAGACTATTCGACCAGTTGTGTGAACAGTGTCAACTGTTTCTTCGACTAGTTGTATACCTACGATTCGAAGTACAACGTTGAAAATCATCTATCCACGACCAGTCGAAGGGGACTTACGACCAGTCGTGAAACCATCAAATCTAATTGCGCCTGAAGTTTCAAATATTTGTTGGTTCTTCGACTAGTCATATAGATCATAAGACCAGTCGAAGACGTGTTTTGCTCAGCTATAAATAGAGCACGAATCTAAGAATAATTAAGACAATTAAAGCTAATTAATTCGTCATTCTGAGAGATAAATCTGTGCTCCATTTTAAGCTAAGTGTGCGTATTTAATATTCTCTTTCTTTAGCTTTATTAATTGATTTTGTTTCTTGTATTCCAATCTAATCTAAAAAGAGGAATTTTTATTTCCCTTTCTTTAGAATCAATATCAATTAAAGCTAGCCCATTTTGGTTTAATTTAAAATCAATTAGAACTAGAACTATTGTAATGTAAGTATTGGACATTAAACTTGGACATTCAATCATCTACTCTGACTTGGTTCTTCGGGGCTGCTACAACGAAGGAGAAAATCAGGTATTTTACATTTAATTGTAAATTTCTTTTTGTTTTGATTTCTTTTGGGATTTGCTAGAAAAATCTCATTGTATTGGTTATCTGAGGAGAGCTAGGAAAAGTCAGAAGTGGTTTTTTTTAAACTGTGTAAACCAACAGAGAAAGACACAATTGTGAAGGTTTTGGGTAAACATGTGAAAACCTACTTTGATAGTGAACACTAATATCCCCTGTATGAGGATATTAGGAGTGGAGTAGCATTCTATGTGGCTATTATTTAACAGTTGGTGAACACACAAGCGAACCACTATAATATCTTGTTCTTGGTGGTTGAATGGTTTATATTTCATATCTTTAATTATTCATTTGTGGGGTGTGTATGTGGATGTGAATGTTGTAATCATTTATTTCAAGCATTGTGGGAATGTTGTAATAGTTTAGAATTTATTTCTTATTATTCCTTATCAGCTTCATTATTTGTTCTAGTAAGGTTGCCCTGTCATTCCTATGGTGTATGGTTGTCTCTAGAACAAAATATATTTGTAAATGCACCATATTCTTCAGTACAGTTTGTATTTAATTTTTTATTATTCCTCTTCAATTTGAGATTTGATATAAAGACCTTTCTAGAAATAAGGTTATCCTACCATAAACTCTGGTTTTTGGTGTAAGGTTGTCCTTATAATAACATTTGTATCAACCTCTGAAGATCTGAATTTTGAGGTTGTTTTACATTCTTGCATTGTGGTTTGTTTATATTATTTGTTGGCTATCGTATTTATTTAATTTTTGTTGTTATAAATTTTATTTTGCATAGTTCTATTCACTCCCCCACCCCCCCGCCCCCCCCCCCCCCCCTAGGACATACAGCTAGGCCTTTTCAAGTGGTATCAAAGCCTAATAGCTCGTTTTTAATTCTTAATTCTTGGATTTATTTCATGACCTAATGATTTAAACTATTTAAGATGTCAATTTTTGATAGCCTATTAATCATTAGGCCACCACCCTTTGATGGCTCCAACTATGCTTATTGGAAATCCAGGATGAGAATATTCTTAAAATCCATGGATGAAAGTGTGTGGTTGGCCACTGTGAATGGTTGGAACCCTCCTACCACTGAAGTAACTGGAGTTAATGGTTCAAAATCTATGAGAGTAACACCTTATTTCTCTTGGACCACACTTCAGAAAAGTGAGAGTAGTACAAATGCTAAAGCACTAAATGCAATCACTTGCACACTATCATCGGATGAATTCAAAAGAATTATATCCTGTGATTTTACAAAGAAAGCTTGGGATCTATTAGAAATGACACACGAGGGTACATCAATTGTCAAGAAATCAAAAGTCTAACTCCTTACAACCAAATTTGAAGAAATTCATATGGAGGAAAATGAAACGTTTATGGACTTTTATACACGATTAAATGACATTATAAACTCTATGTGTGGTCTTGGTGATAAAATCCTAGAAAGTAAAGTGTGTGCAAAAATACTACGCTCACTTCCTGAACGGTTCAACTCTAAAGTAACCGCGATCCAGGAACTTCATGATACAGACAATATGAGGTTTGAGGAATTAGTTGGTTCTTTACAAACCTACGAGTTAGCTTTTAAAACTCCAAAAGGAAAATTGATTACTCTTAAAACTTCTAAAAACAATTTTCAAGAAAATTTTATTTTAGATAACTCTGAAGATGATATGGCCCTTTTGGCGAAAAAGTTTTATAAAATCTTCAAAAGTAAAAAGAGTTGATTTTCAAAAAGAAAATGATAAGAAAAGATCTAAACCTAAATCTAAAACTTAAAAATATTTGAAAGTTAATCAATGTTACAACTGCCAAGAATATGGGCATTTGGCTAACAAGTGTCGTAAAAAGGACAAACCCAAAAAGAAGGGTATGTTAGCTACTTGGGATGAATCCTCTGATTCTGAAGCTTCTTCTAAATCCGAAGATTCTAAAACTGAGTCAGGCAATGAGGTGAAAGCCCTTATGACTCTAGCCAAATTCACATTTTTAGATAATGATTCAACAAGTGGAGAAAATCTAAATAGTGAATGTGAAAATGAAGATGATCTTCAAGATGCCTATAATGCCCTATACAAGGAGAGTTGTAAAATTACAGTAAAACTGAAACTTCAAAAAGAGAAATTTTTTAAACTCAAAGAAATTTATGAATCTCTTATTTTAGAAAAGTCCCATATTTTAGACTATTTTGAAAAAATAAAATGCAATTTGGATTTTAAAACTGCCCAAGTTGAAAATCTTAAATCTGAAAATGACCAACTAAAACATGAAGTCTCTTCTCTCTTGAGTTTAAAGGAAACTTAAAAATATGCCCAAGTTGATTCTAAATTAGAAAGACTCTTATCAGGATCGAGAAAATGTGGCGATCGATCCGGTCTGGGTTATGAAAAGAATGTTTCTCCTAAATTGAAAAATACACTTCCTAAGTTTGTAAAAGGAGAGACCTTACACTCAAAAGAGAAAGATCAAATGTTTTCTAAAAATTCTAAATCTTTTCAAAAACCTAAAAGAACTTATATCAACGATAAAAATCAAAACCAAAGTCTTTTGGCTGAAAAGATAGTTGATTTACTTAAGGAGTTTCTAAAGTCTAACTCAATAGGTCATACTTATAATTATTACAATTGAAATAAGACCAACTATCCACCTAAACCCAAAATGGTTATGAAATGGATTTCAAAGGTCACTTGCTTGGTTGCCCACATAGCTTTCAAAGCTACAAACCATTCAAAGTGGTACCTAGATAGTGGATGCTCCAGGCATATGATAGGCGACAAGGCTTTATTCACTAATCTAAAAGATGTGACTGATGGGTCAGTTACATTTGGTGATTGCAGTAACTGTAAAATTATGGGCCAAGGTACGGTTCAACTTTATAACCTTCCGTTATTTAAGAATGTCTTATATGTTGAAAGACTAAAACATAATTTGCTAAGCATATCTCAAATATGTGATAATAACCATAGTGTTCGGTTTTCTAATTAAAGTTGTGAGATTCTAAACAACAAGGGTTCTGTAATGCTAACAAGACATAGAACATCTAAAAACTACTATATTGTTATCGAATCCATCTCATCTAATCAAACATGTTACATGGTCCATACAGACGAGACCGAATTGTGGCACAAACGTCTTGGACATGTACACTACCGAAATTTATATAGATTGAGCAAACGGAAACTTATAAGAGGTCTACCCAAACTTCAAAAATTAGATAAGATATGTGGTGAATGCCAGTTTGGCAAACAAACAAGGAACTCACATAAAAAAGTGAATTCCAATACCACATCAAGACCACTCAAACTTCTCCACGTGGATCTGATAGGACCTACTAAAACGGAGAGTCGAGGTGACAAAAGGTATATCTTGGTAATAGTAGATGACTTTACCAGATATACATGGGTAGTCTTCGTAAGGGACAAATCAAAAACCCTTGAAGAAGTAAGAAAAATTCTTAAAAGGATTCAAACTGAAAAAGGTTCTCAAATCAGTAAGATTCGTAGTGATCATGGATCTGAATTTGAGAATAGCTGTTTTGAGAAGTTCTGTAGTGACCAAGGAATATTACATGAATTCTAAGCGCCCAAAACTCCACAATAAAATGGTATAGTGGAAAGGAAAAATAGAGTGCTTCAAGAAATGGATAATGTTATGTTGAATAGCATGAAGCTCTCTAAGAATCTTTGGGCTGAAGCAGTCAATACATCTTGCTATATTATTAACTGAGTTTACACTAGTAAAGGTAATAATAAAATGGCTTACGAAATGTGGTTCGATAAAAAGCCTACTGTCAAATATTTTTAAATTTTTAGTAGCAAGTGCTATATTTTATGAGATCGTGAATATCTGGAAAAATTTGATACGAAAAGTGAAGAAGGAATTTTTCTAGGGTATTCTTTAAACAATCGTGCTTATAGGATTCTGAACAAAAGGACCGGTGTGATTCAAGAGTCTATCAATGTGGTCATTGATGATCACTTAAATACACCAGTCTTAAGTTCAGATAATGATGAAGTTCTTGTAATTGATAAACCCGATACCTCATCTAATCAGACTGATTCTGAACTAAGGACTGTTAAAGATCATCTAACTACTCAAATTCTTGGAAACCCTCTCACTGGTGTTCGTACTCGTAGACAACTTGGGGATATATGTAATTACGTATGTTTTACATCCCAGATAGAACCATCTAGTGGAAAAGAAGGTCTTGCTAATGAAAACTGGATTGTTGCGATGCAAGAAGAACTTAACCAATTTTTAAGAAATGATGTTTGGTATCTCGTACCTAGACCCAACGATAAATACATCATTAGAACAAAATAGATTTTCAAAAATAAGTCTGACGAGCTTGGAAATATAATTAGAAATAAGGCTAGGCTAGTGGTACAAGGTTTCACTCAAATTGAAGGTATTGATTTTGATGAAACCTTTGCACCAGTAGCACGTCTTGAATCAATCAGACTGTTTATATCTATTGCATGTTTTAGAAAGATTAAGATTTATCAAATGGATGTGAAAAGTGCTTTCTTAAATGGTGATTTGCATGAGGAAGTCTATGTTGAACAACTGATAGGTTTTGAAGATCCCAAAAATGTTAATCATGTGTATCGCCTTAAAAAGGAACTTTACGGATTAAAACAAGCTCCTAGGGCATGGTATGAGAAACTAACAAAGTTTCTGTTAAGCCATAATTTTTAAATGGGTTCTATTGATAAAACTCTATTTGTTAAAAAACATAATGATCATATTTTAATGGTACATATTTATGTTGATGATATTATTTATGGATCTACTTGTACTAACATGACTACTGAGTTTGCAGATTTGATGAAATCACAATTTGAAATGAGCATAGTTGGAGAATTGAATTACTTCCTAGGGTTGCAAGTAAAGCAACAACTGGATGGAATATTCATTTCTCAATCTAAATATGCTTTGAATTTAATTAAGAGATTTGGATTTGAGAATGATAAGAACTTTGATACTCCTATGAGTACTACCTTAAAACTCTTAAAAGATTTTGCAGGTAAAAATGTTGATTCGAAATTGTATTGGAGCATGATTGGTAGTCTATTGTATTTAACTACTAGTAGACATGATATTGTACTAAGTGTTGGTATTTGTGCTAGATATCAGTCTAATCCTAAAGAATCACACTTAATTGTTGTTAAGCGGATTATGCGATATGTCACAAGTACTATTAATCTCGGTCTCTGGTATCCTCATGAGACTAGTATTCAACTTGCTGGGTATTCAGATGCTAACTAGGCTGGTAATCTTGATGATAGAAAATCAACCAGTGGTGGTTGCTTTTATATCAAAAACTGTTTAGTTTCTTGGTTTAGCAAGAAACAAAGTTCTATATCACTTTCAACAGCTGAAACTAAATACATCGCAGCTGGTAATGCGTGTACGCAGCTTGTTTAGATAAATCGAATGCTAAGTGATTATGGAATTAAACAAGATTCTATGTTATTATATTGTGATAATTCTAGTGCCATAAATATTTTAAAAAATCCTATTTAGCATTCTCGTACTAAGCACATTGACATTAGATTTCATTATATCTGTGAATTAGTAGAAGAAAAGGTTATATCTTTGGAATATATACCTACCGAAAATCAACGTGCAGATATTTTCACTAAACCTCTCAACAAAAGCAGGTTTAACTAAATGAAATTTGATCTTGGCATATGCATTTTAAGATGATAATTTATGCTTTTTTGTATCATTTTGTATATTCTTGCTAGTTTAGATTTTAATTTTCACAAATCATGCAGAAAATTTTACAAAACTCATAGGAAAATTACATTTTTGGTTGGTCCTCGACCGATCGTGAATATACATGACCAGTCGTGTACATCCATGAACAGTCGAGAAAATCGTGAAATCACTTTAATTTGGAGAAAACACTTCATCCTCCTCATTTCTTTTTCACTCACCAACGAGCCAACGTCCGACTAGTCGAAGCCAACCTTCGAAATCTTCATGGTTAGTGCTCCATTTACATTTTTCTTGTAGATTTGTGTCTAGATTACTTCTATTTCTCTCTTGAAGTTATCTATTTCGAATTTCGTTGTGATTTGGGATTTTTCTTTTAAAAAATATGATTTAAGAAAACCCACTTCTCAATCTTTTGTAACTCCTTATTTTCTTAAAATCCTCGTTACAAATGGCATCTAGGGGGAGAAAAATAACTTCTCGTGGTCCTTCTTCTTCCAGATCGGCCTCTATCATTAAGCGTCATCTTAGGGCTCCCGAGGATGATCCATCCTTTATTTGAGACATCAGATTACGTAATGTTATTATTGAACATCCTATTGATATTAATCATACTGCTCCTTTTTTATATCCTTCTTATGCTCTGAGCTGTAGGTTGGGTTAACTTATTGTATTGGGGTGGGCCAGCATACCCATCCATTACCCAGTCCATGTTTGCTTGCATATGTGAATTTTCACTGAAAAATCTAATGTTTAAAATTGCCACAAGGGAAGGACCATTTGATATTTATCGTCACTTGATTTTAGCTCTTATAGAAATTTCTATGAATGATGAGGGAGTTTCCATTCATACATTATCTGAAAAGTCCTCACTGACTAAAAAATGCATGCTAACTAAGGATTTATGTAATCTGGATGTTCGATGGACGCATAAAGGAAATGCGCTCCCCTCAAGATTTTTGTTACCCAAATACAGAGTTCTTCATAGGATCTGTGTCCAACTTGTATCCTCAATCGGGTAATAAAACTGAGTTAATGGCATTCATGGTTTATGTTCTTCATAATATTGCCAGATCTGCTAATATTTGCTTACCATCCTTGATTTGTCACTCTATCATTCAGTTTAGACTCCATCTGGGTCATAGTGATATCCCTTTTGGCTATTTGATGACTGTATTGGCTACGCATATGTTAGTCGATATGCCGCTTGGATAAGCCCCTATCCGTCATCTGATATTTAACAACTCTAATATCAATAAGATGAAGCTGGAATTTCTTCCTGGCCGAAGAGATGGTGTTAGTGAGGCTGAAGCTGAACATGAGGAAGATGCTGGTGATTTTCCACCTGATGATATTAACATGGATGATATTTTTGAAGAACTTGATTCTGTCTCTGCGAATGATCCAGATTTTGAGCCTTCTACTTTTGATGCATGTTTGCAAGCATTGGAAACTAAGGTCGAGAATATCAATGTTAGGATGAAAAACATGATTGTTGCCCATGATTTACAATTTAAGTATATGCGCAAGTATCTTAGGCGATTGAATAAGGGCATGCATCAACTTGATCCTTCAATCCCTGCTCCTTCATCTGGTTCAGATTAGCTCTTTTAAGTTTTCTGGTCTGTAATAACTATCTTACTATTGTGCTCACTTAACCGGATTTGATACTGTAGCTTTAGTTGACTTAGCTCAGTTTATGAATTATGTGTGTTGCTTATGCTATATTCTCATTTCTTGTCTTACCTCTTATTTATCTCCTTACTTATTACTCCCTAGTCATCTGTTCTTTGCTTTCTTTTTCATATTGTGACAAAAAGGAGGAGAATGGATAATGATTCTTATGCTTCTCGTGTTGGATTGGATTGGATGGCCTATGAAGAGTGAGTAGCATTGTGCATTTTTTATATATATGTTACTCGGGGGGAGTATGTGGAGTATGTGTCTGTACGTGCAGAGGTAGACTATATGTTGAATATTGATTTGTAGGTTGATGAATGTGTGCCAGTTGATAACAACTGATGCATGATTCTTTAATCAGATATTCTGTGTTATGTATCATATCTTGGAAATGTATTTTGTCACTAATTTGACAAAGGGGGAGATTGTAAGTGTTATAGTTTATAGTCCCTTGTTATTGTCAAATTTGTGGTGACAAAGAGACTGCTTTGAAGCTGTATATGTGATGAACAAAAGATCCTTTCAAGACATGAAGAGTCATGATGGTAGTCTAATAATATTAGCTTCGATAGATAAGTAAAGCATTCAAGTTCAAGATCTCAAAAGCTTTCAAGTTCAAGATCTCATAAGCTTTCAAGTTCAAGATCTCAGGCTTAATTATACTCAAAAGTCACTTTTCTTCAAGTTTCAATATCCTTGCTTCACTATTGAGGTATGACTGACCTTAAGTTGACCTTTAGAGTAGGCCATTTTGGATACATAATTCATATATGTTTTATAAGTGAATTTGGTTTGTTCTAAGACTAGTCCTAGACCTTGTTCAACTAGTCTTAGAACGGGTTCGACCAGTCCAAGAAATTCCACGACCAGTCCTAAGTTGTTGAAGATTTTTGAAATTTTTTGGTCACTCTACGACCAGTCTTGGAGACTGTTCGACCAGTCGTGTGAACAGTGTCGACTGGTTCTTCGACTAGTCGTATAGCTACGATTCAAAGTATAGCGTTGAAAATCATCTGTCTACGACCAGTCGTATGCAATGTACGACCAGTCGAAGGGGACCTACGACCAGTCATGAAACTGTCAGATCTTATCGCGTCCAAATTTTCAAATATTTGTTGGTTCTTCGACCAGTCGTAGAGGTCCTAAGACTAGTCGAAGACGTGTTTTGCTTAGCTATAAATAGAGCATGAATCTCAGAATAATCATGACGATTAAAGCTAATTAATTTGGCCTTCGGAGTGATAAGTCTGTGCTCCATTTTAAGCTAAGTGTGCATATTTAATATTCTCTTTCTTTAGCTTTATTAATTAATTTTGTTTCTTGTATTCCAATCTAATCTAAAAAGAGGAATTACTATTTCCCTTTCTTTGGAATCAAAAGCAATTAAAGCTAGCCCATCTAGGTTTAATTTAAAATCAATTAGAACTAGAACCATTGTAATGTGAGTATTGGACATTGAACTTGGACATTCAATCATCTACTCTGACTTGGTTCTTCGGGGCTGATACAACGAAGGAGAAAATCAAGTATTTTACATTTAATTATAAATTTTTTTTTATTTTGATTTCTTTTGGGATTTGCCAGAAAAATCTCATTGTATTGGTTATCTAAGGAGAGCCAGAAAAACTCAGAAGCAGTTTTTTTTTTTAATTGTGTAAGACTACAGAGAAAGACACAATTGTGAAGGTTTTGGGTGAACCTGTGAAAACCTACTTTGATAGTGAATGGTAATATCCCCTATGTGAGGAAATTATGAGTGGAGTAGCATTCTGTGTGACTGTTGTTTAACAGTTGTTGAACAGACAGGCGAACCACTATAATCCCTTGTGTTTGGTGGTTGAATGGTTTATATTTCATATCTTTAATTATTCATTTGTGGGGTGTATATGTAGATGTGAATGTTGTAATCATTTATTTCAAGCATTGTGGGAATGTTGTAATAGTTTAGCATTTATTTCTTGTTATTCCTTTATCAGCTTCATTATTTATTCTAGTAAGGCTGCCCTACCATTCCTATGGTGTATGGTTGTCTCTAGAACAAAATATATTTGTAATTGCAATTTATTCTTCACTGCAATTTGTATTTAATTTTTTATTATTCCTCTTCAATTTGAGATTTGATACAAAGACCTTTCTAGAAATAAGGTTGTCCTACCATAAACTCTGGTTTTTGGTGTAAGGTTGTCCTTAGAACAACATTTGTATCAACCTCTCAAGATATGAATTTTGAGGTTGCTTTACATTTTTTGCATTGTGATTTGTTTATATTATTTGTTGGCTATCGTATTTATTTAATTTCCGTTGTTATAAGTTTTATTTGGCATAGTCCTATTCACTCCCCCCCCCCCCCCCCCCCCCCCCCAAGGACATATAGCTAGGCCTTTCAAGGGCCCACTCTCACATATGATAAATAGAATATAAGATGTGTGTGTGTGTGTGTGTGTGTGTGTGTGTGTGTGTATGTATGTATGTATATGTATCATAAACTACTGCACAATAGCTTGATTCTTTAAAGAGAGGGCAGAAGTGGGTCCCACGTAGGGCCCACCACAGTAGATATACATTATATATATTATATAATATAATATATAACATATATAATATATAATGTAATATATATGTATATATATATATATATATATATATATATATATATATATATATATATAATATAAAATATATATGATATATCTGACATCCAGGCCATCTAGGGCCTGGACGATCTCATACATTAGGGAGGGCCCCACACGTGGGGGTGGATCCTACCGTCCAAGAACGGTGGACACCACACGCATCACGGTGTGGCCCATCAAATGGGTGCACGACGTGGATAGGGTGGGTCCCATAGACCCCACCGTCAGTCCACACTTCACTGGCAGCCACCCGTACAAGGGTATCGGTGCTAAGACCTCAACGTTGAAACGAGGTGTCTTTACTTAGCCTACCACTTGAGCTATGGATCAGGACAATGTGGATAAACCTGTCAAGGAGGGCCCCACACGGATGTGGGTCCCATTGTCCAGGGGTGGTGGACGGTTTGGATACAACACATACACTATGATGTGGCCCATCCAAAGGGTGGAGGACATGGATGGGTCCTATGGACCCTACCATCAGCACACTTCACTATTAACTACTCCCACTATCAGCCACACTTCACTAAACTTCACTATTAGTTACACCTTCCAATGGTGCGTCCCCCCGGACGGACGGTGTGGATGTACACCTCATCAAGGTGGGTCCCACATGGCCCACCTATTTTGGATTAGCCTGATATTTGTGTTTTTCCCATGGCACATACCACCCATGAAAACAGTGGGGTCCACATCAATGGATGGTGTGGATAAGGTTATGCATCAAGTGGGCCACAGGCCATCATACACAAAGAAAAAAACAATGGAGAGAGATAGAGAGAGAGAGACATCGATGAGGATGGAGAGGCCCTGCCACTATGGGGCCGTCTTTGATACAAAGCCTACATCAAGGTGGGTCCCACCATAAGTGGACCCTTAAATCACCAAACAAAATAAATAAGTGGAGATCTGAGATCACCCACCGTTCCTTCTTGCTCCCTTAGCTTCCTTTGCTCCTTAGCTTCGATCCTAATGGAGGAGATGGAGTTTGGATGGCTGAGATGGGAGATGAGAGGGTAGGAAGTGGGCCACACTTGTTGCTTGGGAGGGTTTGGAGAGGCTTGGACATGTGAATTTTTCTTGTTTGGGAATGTGCTTGAGAAATGAGAGAGAGAGAGAGAGAGGGTTGTAAAGAGAGAGAGATAAATGAATGATGGATGTGGTGGTGATGGATTTGTAAGAGACTTTTTGACTTTTATGGTAGCTGGTGTAAGAAAAGTATGGGTGCATAAGAACCTTTTTGACTTTGGGGGTTGCTTGGGGAAGGGTGTGAGGTGATGGTGTACTTGGTTGATGGGTTAATGGATGTGACAAGTTGTAGAGATTCTCTTAGAATTCATACGCGCGGTATTTTTCTTGAACCGAACGCGGGCCCACATCTCCTGGCCAAGGTATCGCCTCGTTGCGTGAGACGCGGCATCGGAACCGTGGCGACGACGCAGTCGCTAGGGTATAAGTCTCGGGTTGAGTCGACTCGGGTTTGCAGGACTCGACTTAGGATCATACACAAACGTCAGATATGGGTCGAAGGTTGCCAGAATTCTACCGGAAAGACAGCGGAAGCATACAGAACGGTACGGTATAAGATACAGGTCTTACAGCTCTCCCTACCTAATAAAAATTTCGCCCGCAAAATTTACACAATCAATGCTACTAGGGAAAACTCATGAGGAAGAAGAAATATGACATCATCATATAAAATCAGAGATAGCATATTAAATACAACACATAATCAATCATCAAAGAGATGGGGATAGTGCTCTTGAATCTCGGCCTCACGCTCCCAAGAAGCCTCCTCAACGAAATGGTGACTCCACTGAACCTTCACCAACGGAATAACCTTGGTCCGGAGGAACTGCTTCTTCCAATCAAGGATACGGACTGGCTGCTTAATATAGGAAGCGTCCTCCTAAACTTCTAACGGCTGCCAATCAATAATAGGAATGATGTCTGACCCATGCTTCCTCAACATAGAGACATGAAAAACGTTGTGAATGCTAGACAACTGAAATGACAAGGCAAGCCGATAAGTCACCGTGGCAACGCACTTAGTGATGTCGAAAGGTCCTATGAATCTCGAGGCAAGCTTGCCCTTCGCTCCAAATCGAACTACGCCCTTCATGGGTGAGACCCTAAGATACACATGGTCCCCTACATCAAACTCCAAGGGACGATGCTGGCAATCAGCAAAACTCTTCTGCCGGCTCTGAGCTGTGCGCATCCTCTGGCTGATAATATCAATAGCCTCTGATGTCTCCTACACAAGCTTGGGACCTAGGAAATGGCGCTCTCCAACCTCGGTCCAACAACTCGATGATGTACATAATCTGCCATATAATGCCTCAAAAGGAGTCATGCCGATGGTCGCCTGATAGCTGTTGTTGTACACGAACTCAGCCAATCGCAAACGCTCATCCTAGCAGCCCCCAAAATCAATCGTGCAGGCCCGAAGCATATCCTCAACGATTTGGTTGACCCTCACGGTCTAGCCATCGGTCTGGTGCTGAGCTGAAAATCAATCCCCATCGCTCTTTAAAAGTTCTCCCAAAACTGAGGTGTGAACCTCGGGTCTCGGTCAGAAACACGCATCACAAGAAAATGTGCCGACTTCGTGAGACGATCCACAACAACCCAAATGGCGTCATGACCGTGCTGAGTCCTCGATAAGCCCATAATAAAATCTATCGACACGTGCTCCCACTTCCACATCCGGACACTCAACGACTGCAATAGAATAAGAGGTCTCTGATGATTGGCCTTGACACGCTTGCACGTGTCACACTCGTCCACAAAACTAGCGATCTGACGCTTCATCCCCACCCAAATATACTGTCACCTCATGTCACGGTATATCTTCGTCGAACCAGGGTGGATAGAAAACCGCGATTGATGTGCCTCGTTCATAAGATCTCTACGTAACTCAGAAATATCCGGGACACGTAATCGACCTCTGAAGCGAAGTCCACCGTCTGAACCAATCTGCTAATCTACATGACTCTCGGATGCCGCCTCAGCCATATAACTCTATAACGACTCATCAGCCTGCTGAGCCTCGATCACCCTTGCAACAAGAGAGGGTTAAATCGACAGGCTCAATAACTGCATGCTAGAAGACTGTAGGCCGAACTCAAAATTATACTCTACAATATCCTCGAGCATCCTCCACTCCTGGACCATCATATGCGCCACCAGGCCACGTGGCTGATGGCTGAGGGAATCTTCCACCACGTTCGCCTTACCCAGGTGGTACTGAAGATCAAATTCATAGTCCTTCAGAAGCTTCATCCAGCGCCTCTACCTCATGTTCAGCTCAGACTGAGAGAACAGGTACTTCAAGCTTTTATGGTCAGAGAAGAGCTCGAACCTAACCTCATAGAGATAGTGCCTCTACACCTTCAGTACGAAGACAACTACTACCAGCTCCAAATCATGCATAGGGTAATTCATCTCATGGACCTTAAGCTAATGAGACGCGAAGGCCACTATTCTCAAGTGCTTCATCAGGACAACACCTAAACCAATATGCGAGTCATTGGTAAATATAATAAATCCATCACTCCCAGAGGGAAGAGTGAGGACAAGAGCGAATGTGAGGTGGTCCTTCAACTTCATAAATGCTCACTCGTAGGCGTCGCTCCAAATAAACTCTGCGTCCTTTTGAGTTAACCTGGTCAGAGGGGATGTAATACGAGAGAAGCCCTCAATGAAATGCCAGTAGTAGCCTACCAAACCAAGGAAACTGTGGATCTTGGACGCAGTCATGGGATGGTCCAACTGACGCACTACCTCGACCTTTCAAGGGGTCCACCGCGACGCCCTCCCTCGTCACTACGAGACTGAGGAATTTCACCTCTTCCTTCCAGAACTCGCACTTCTCCAGCATCGCATACAGCTGGTGTGCATGGAGGGTCTGCAAGGTAACCTCCAGATGCTGCTCGTACTCCTCACGGGTCCTCGAATAGATCAGAATGTCGTCGATGAAGGCTACAACAAACTGATCAAGATATGGGTGGAAGACCTCGTTCATCGACTACATGAAGAACACTGGTGCATTGGTCAATTCGAAGGACATGATCTGGAACTCAAAATGACTATAGCGCGTCTTAAAAGCCGTCTTTGGAATGTCATCCTCTCGGACTAAAATCTGAAGATAACCGAAATGCATGTGAATCTTCGAAAAGAACTGTGCACCCCGCAGCTGATCAAACAAATCATCAATCCTCGGGAGCGGATACCTATTATTGATCGTGACTTTGTTGAGTTCGCGGTAATCCACGCAGAGCCTCAACGAGTTATCCTTCTTCTTTACGAAGAGTACTGACGCTCCCCACGGTGAACTGCTCGCACGGATAAAGCCTAACTCGTGCAACTCGTCCAACTGCTCCTACAGTTCTCGCAACTCCAATGATGTCATACGATACGGGGCCTTCAAAATAGGCACAGTACCAGGCACGAAGTAAATCTAATACTCGGTGAGTCGATGAGGCGATAATCCCGGAATCTCTTGGAACACATTGGGAAAATCATAAACCACGGGTAACTGGTCGATACAAGCGACAACAGGCTCCTCAACGGAGCAGGACATCAAGCAAGATAATGGCTCTCCCCAGAGCTCTGTAACGAACTGAAACTGCGGCAAGCCTGGTATACAGAACTTGACTATCCTCATGGATCAGTCCAAGATGACATAGTACTCGACATGTCAATCCATACCCAGGATGACATCAAACTCGAACATCGGCAAAATAAATAAATCTGCAGGGAAAAAGGTATCCCCAACTAGAATGGGACAAGACAAGCAAAATCATCCCAACACTACAGTCTTCCCTAAAGGAGTCAATACTAACAGGCCCTAATGAGCAGACTCCAACGGCAAGCCAGTCGATCGGCAGAAAGTTTCGGCCACAAAAGAATGCGATGCACCAGAATCAAACAACACACGTGCAGTGTATGAAGAGACTAAAAGTACACCCTCGACGACTCCTTTAGATGACTGCGGGTCCTACTGAGCCGCATAGAATCTAGCATGAGCCGGATGGGGAGGTGCTTGTCCCATCTGAGCCTGCTGCTGTTGCTGGGGTCAGTGAGGCGGTCAAAACTGCTGCCTCTGCTGCTGCGGCCTCGGAGGCTGGTGCTGATGCTGTTGCTGAGGTGGCCTCGGTGGTGGGGTTTGTTGTCGCTGCTGCTGTGGAGGTCTCTGCTGCTGTTGTGGTGGAGGCTGTTGTGAACCTCTCGGATGCTACTGTTGCTGAGGGCGGGGACACTCCCTCATACGGTGCCCCATCACACCATAACTAAAACAGGTACCGGTGAACTGCCTCGGAGGTGGTGCTGATGGTGCTCAAATGGCTGGGTGACTTGCTAGCCTCTATTATGGTCAACGTTGTTGGGAATCTCTGGAAGGAACCTGCCTCTTCTGGTCTCTTCTCTGACCACGTTCAAACTGAGAACTGACCCACTTAGCCTAAAAAAATCTGGGCCTTCCCTACCACTCCCTCAAAAGTCGAGAGCTCATGCCCAATAACATGGCCTTGAAGACCATAACGTAAGCCATCCTCGAAGTGACGGGCTCTTCGCTCCTCATCATCTACCAGATATGGTACAAATCTGGACAGCGCTACGAAACAAGCTACATACTGAGCCACTGTCATATCACCCTACACTAGGGCCTCGAACTCCAATGCTCACTATTGTTGGATGTGATCAGGAAAGTACTGTCGGTCAAACCGATCAAAAAAATCCTCCCAGGTCCGCATAAAGTCGGCGCCTGCTGCTCCGGAGACTAATGCCCACCAGTGCTCCACCTCACCATAGAAAAGAAATACTGCTAATGGGACTCGCCACTATGTCGCACATCCCATCGTATCAAATATCTTCTCCACATCGGATCGCCATCTCTCAGGTGCTGTCGGGTCTGGCTCGCCCTGAAAACGCGGGCGACCGAGCCGTCGAAACTCTCGAAGAAGGGCGCTCGCTCACTCCTGCTCTGTCTGGTCTTGCGAAACAATGGGGTACTCGCTCACTCCTACTCAAAGCCTATAACATTTTCTATAAATGGGAGGCACTCACAAATACGGTCGGATCCGCACTAGTCTCTGGTGGAGGAGTAGCATCCTCAGAATAGGTGGTAGGAACCTCTGGTGGTGGAGTGGGGCTCGTAAGCGGTAGGGCGGGAGCCGTAGATGGTGGAGCGGGAGTCTTAGGTGGTGGAGTGGGAATCGATCGAGTCACTCTCCTGCGCGGCATGTCCTACAGGAAAGAGTGAAGGCACCTATCAACTTTGAAAACTCTCGAAGGTACGCATGTTAAAGGCCTATAATGGAAGATCGCTAAGCTATCCGAACTTCGGGACTTAGTCATTCTAAACTCATTGCAGACATGTAATGTTATTCTCGGTTATTCCCAAATTATACTCTGATACTAACTTCTGTCACGTCCCAAACTCAGAAACAGAGCTCACAAAATTCTCGATCGCCGAATCCGGTGCCGACAGCCTCCGTAGTACCCCATTCTGGGCTCCTAGAGCCAATTCACCAAGTTCCGATCCTGGGATGCTACGATGAGAATTTTCAACATCAGTTTGATTCGTAATAAGCATAACCAAAGGCATAACCCACAAATAATAACTAAAAACTCCATCACATTTCCACTATGATCAAAATTTACAAGTACAAAGCGTAAGAAGGGAAATATAATGATGGTAGACAAAAGCTCCAAGATGATTTGTGTCACGCCCCAAACTCAGAATCCAGATTTATAGGAATCCAGATCGCCGAATCCGGTGTCGATAGCCTCCATAGTACCCCATTCTCGACTCCTAACATTCATATGCCAGATTTTGATCCTGGAATCCTACAAGGAGGATTTTTTTTTGTACATTTAACTAGTAATAAGCATAACCATAAGATTACCCAATTCACAAAGACAACGTCATCATCACATATCCACTAATATAATCATTTGATTACAACACTGAAAAAAAATACATAAATAGAAAATCAAGCTCCAGAAGACCACTGTATGCTCCAAGCTCAACAATGCTGTAACCTAACATCACCTGCACGCATCTATCGTGCATAAGCTTATAGAAAGCTTAGGGGGTGGTGTAAGTGTGTGCACAAGGTAAGTGTCAAGTATTCAATACAATGTCATAATCATACAATACCAGAAAATCGGTAATCCATAAACCATACAATGTCTGAATAAGCAGAAACACTAACAAGAGAAGGAATTATCAGAGTAAGCAGAAATATTGACAAGATATAAATCATACGATAACAGAGTAAGCGAAAGTATGGAAAAGTCTATAAGTCAATCAATATCAGAATACGTGATATAGAACAGCTATGCGGTGAGGAGTCATAAAGAGTCAAATATCAGATGTTGAGGATGCAATGCAATATACAAATCCTGCTAAATCTGTCTAAGCCATATAAGTGTAGAAATAGCAACCCAAGATGCCATATGCCTGCTGATGTAATGCAACATGCAATGCGAATGAAATAACCATGCCGGAGTGTGAAGTTGGGATGATAGTGCGTAGTATCGCAGGCTATGGGGTCCACCACAAGGGACTCCTATCCAAACCAGTCCCATACCTAAATTTGGATAGTCAGACTCAACGTGGTAAACTCCTGATCTCAGGTTAGTAGCACCCAATCGAAATTCTTGCCATAACAAAGGTACACAACAATTGGTTACGCACCACCAGCCCGAGTGGATAGTGAATGAATGAATGAATGAGCATGCAACTCCTACTCAATAAATCCACATATTAGTACAGTTCCTCTCTGGGAAATCACCGGGGTCTAGTACACTCTAAACCAGATCGCCGCCACATCGCGCACAATAAGGTAAGTGGAAGAGACCTCACTATCCGTCTGCCAATATCGGGCTCGACTCGTCGATAACGGACCCATTCCTCGAGCTGGTGAGACTCAGCCTAGCATTGCCCCCTACTCTCGGGCGGGTTAGGCCGCACCCCCTTCCAACCGACCACGACACAGTGGAGAGTATAACCATCTGGTAATCGACACTCAACGCTCATCTACCCACTCGGTCTAGACGTTGGAGCAACTTCTAGAACCAAGAGGGTTTAAGGACTTTCACACAGGGATATCTATGGCACCCCATGTAGAACAGATTTTCGGTGTCCCATCTGGCCATCCACGATATGCCTGTGGAGGCTACAACCCTGATGTCGCTAGGGTATACAGTAATCACAACACACAATGTAAGATGCATCAATCCTACGCAAACCGTGCGCTCATGTAAGACAATCTCCGCCTATCAGGGAGTCTCATAACAACCAGCACTATGACATATGTAATGGTCAATCATATCTCATAACAGATATGCAGATGATGCGTGTGGGCATGGATCATGATGCTATGCAGTCACATACTTATAATCGGTATCAATAGCCGGCATCAACAATCGGCCTCGACAATGTGGACATCTAACCAACATTGCCCCAAGGAGTGACCCTCACAGATCCAAACATATAATGGGCCCATGGCCTCACACAAGGGCCTAATATACAACACAATGGGCCTTACTCAAGGGTTACATGTACACAACAGGTGGGCCCTGCTCATGGGCCTAACATACATCACAATGAGCTCCTTTACCCGACCCTCAAATGAATCACAATAGGCCTCATCACCTAGGCCTCAATATACATCACATTGGGCCTTAGACACGGGCTGAATACACATCACGTCGGGCCTCAAATACGGGTCACATGTTCATCACATTGGGCCTCGACAATCAGAATCGGGAATCGGCCATGACAATTCAAAATCAGTAATCGGGCTCAATCGATAATCGGCAATCGACCACGACAAATCAAAATAGGTAATCGGACTTGATCGATAATCAGCCTCGATCGATAATCGGCAATCGGCAATCGATCATTGATTGATAATCAGCCTCGATCGATAATCGGCAATCGGCCATCAGAATCGGTAATCGGCCTCGATCGATAATCGGCAATCGGCCATGACAAATCAGATCGGTAATCGGCCTCGATCGATAATCGACAATCAGCCATGACAAATCAAAATCAATAATCGGCCTCGATCGATAATCGGCAATCGGCCTCGACAAATCAGAATCGATAATCGGCCTCGATCGATAATCGGCAATCGAAAAGAATGGGTCTAACAAGGTTTAAGGGAAGGTCATAATGAGGACAACTAACCATCATTACCCATCAATGTGGACATTTAACCAACATTGCTCCCAAGGAGTGGCCCACATAGGGTTGAGTATACGGTGGGCCCATGGCCTCGTACAAGGGTATAATATACATCACCATGGGCCGAATATGCTGGCCTAATATACATCCCCATGGGCCACGACCCATGGTCCTCGAATACATCATAATGGGCTACAACCCATGGGCTTCAATATACCTCAAGTGGGCTGCATTAATTGGCCGCACCAATGGGCCTCATGTGCTCAAAGATGGGCCCTGCTCATGGGCCTAAAATACGTAAAATGTGGGCCCTACACATGGGTCTCATATGCATCAAAAGGGCTACATCTCTAGGCCTTAAATACATAAAATGGGCCACGCGTCATGGGCCTAATACATATCACAATGGGCCTCACCCATAGACCCCAAATTCAAGCAGGCGAGCTCCATCATATGGACCTTAAATACAAGACAGGTGGACCCTATCACATGGGATGATTCAGATGGGCCGAATCAAATGGGTCGATTCAGATGGGCCGATCAAATGGTCCAATTTAAATGGACCGATTTAAGTAGGCCGATTTGAATGCACCATTCATCCATTGCTAGAGATCATTATAGAGCATAAAAGAAATGAATCATATCCAAAGGATCATCTAGACCATACCACAAATAATGGTGGTGATAATGATTTCCACAGTTAAATTTCTAATGGGCCCACCATAGTATTTATTTCCCATCCATACTATTCATAAGGTCACAAGGACCTGAACTGGGAAGGAAAATAAATATTATATCGAATCAAAACTTCTGTAACCGGAAGGGGTTTCAAGGGTGGGCGTTCAACACCACTGTTTTCTGTAGGGTGGTCCACTTGATATTAGATTTGCCTTATTTTTAGTCTCAAGTTGTGAGACGAGGTTGCCAAGAGGATGGACGGTAGGGATTCAACACATGCATCATGGTAGGGTCGTACCTGGCGTGGCACGGCAGTTGATGGACGGTTGAGATGGAAAAATAGTTGGATGTCATGGAATGAAACTCAAACATCAGGGGTGGGTCCCACCCATGTGGCCCACCTAAGATAGGCTGCCAGATGAATGTATGGACGGTTTGGATGACATAACCGCTGCATCGTCCAGCAATTGAACGGTGCAGATATAAGCATACATCATGGTGCGGTCCACGTAGTGGCCCCCTGAATATACATTATTAATATATAAAATATTATATAACATAATATTATATACCATATATGTCAGCACGTGGCAGCAGATTACCCATACCCACCATCCAGATGCATCCAGACGGTGTAGGCTTAAGGTGGGTCCCACTTGACAGTGGCCCACCACAGCATTCATATATAATACGTTATATTATACAATATATATACATGGTAATATAATATCATATATAATATTAAATATATAATATATTATCATATATAATACAACATTATATATATAATATATCTGTAGACAGTGAGATAAAGGTGGGTCCCATGTAACAGTGGCCCACCACAACATTCATATGTAATATATTATATTATATAGTATATATATATATATATATATATATATATATATATATATATATATATATATATATATACACGTGTGTGTGTTTGTGAGCCGTGTGGTGGCAGCGTCCAGCGTCCAGAGACAATGGACGACCTGAATGAAAGGGCCCACTTAATGTTGTAGGCCCCGCATGAGTGGATGGCGTGGGTTAACACATACGTCAAGGGTGGTAGGTCCCACCCGTCCACTACTGCTGCTGTGGCAGGGGATGCATGGCGTGGATGAAGCCCTTGTCAAATGGTGGGTACCCATTGTTCAAACGAGTGGACGGTTGGGATGGAAGGTGGGTCCCATGTGTATGGACCACATATAACTGAGGTGGGTCCACCCATGTCTGGAAGAATAGGAAAACAAATTTCGTAATGGTCCAGGACTTCTGGATGCCCACAAAGTTTCTAATGGCAGACGTTCATCCCTAATGTTTCCTATGATGTGGGCCACCTGAGCTCCATTTAGGGACGATTTTCAGAGGGAACCCACTTCAATAAGGGACCTACAAAATCAACGGTGTTGATTACGACACACATCATAGTGGGGCCCACGGCTAGAGCCGTGGTCTTACTGTCCGTCCGTCGACGCAGCAGCGCCTGCTGCTGACGCCAGCGGCAGCAGGTGCTGCCCATATTAATTTTTTTTTTTAAAAGATGGAGTTTCTGCCTATATATATATATATATTTTTTTAAAGATGGAGTTTCTGGGGTTTTTTGCATGTGGGGCCCATATCAGGTGAATCCACTCCACCTATTGGATTCTATGGCCCGAGATGGACCAAACAAGTCCAATATCCGATATATTTCACTGTATAAAAACATCAGGGGGGTATTTCAATGGTAATGACACTGTTTTCAACGCTATGGCCCACCAGATACTCGGATCAACCTCATTTTTACGCTCAACGCCTAAAATGAAGTGGGGAAAGGAATGAAGGGTGTGGATTAGTCTCATACATCAAAATGGAGCCTATAGGAGTGGCCCACCCAATAAACTTTGAAACAAGCTAATATTTTTTTATTTTTTGTTTCCATTTCACGCCCAGGGACGTCCCTGGACGCCTGACGGTCTGGGTGAAATGCACATACAAGGTGGGCCTTGCTCAGATGGGCCACAAAATGCAAGGATGGTATGGATAAGACTACACCGAGGTGGGGTCCATCTAAGTGGGCCACTTAACTACATCATCACACAAAAAGGAAAAGAGAGAGAGAAAAGAAGAAGCACCCACCTTAGGATCTTATCTTCTTCTTCCGCCTATAGCCTCTAGAGCTCCAAGGGAACAAGATTCAATGGTTGAGATTGATTTTTGGAGGGTTGGATTGGGGGTGTGGAGCTTGCAAATGGTTAGAAATGGAGAGCTCTCATGGACGTTGGGAGCTCTCTCTCTTGCTAGGAAATAAGAAAGAAAGAGGGAGGGAGAGAGAGAGAGGTGGTGGTTCCTAGACAATTAATGAGTTTGACTAATGAGAAAAAGAATGGATGGTTGCTTGTAAGGAGTTATGGCTAGGGTAGGGAAGGGTAGAGTAAAGTAGGGTAGGGTGATGTCACTCGTAGGGTGACATCATGGTAATTTTGGATTTCTAGGAAAATACAACAGGGATAGGTGGGTCCCGCGATCAAGCGATCAATGGACGGGATAATGCATGGGCCGAATCTCATAATCTGAGCGTCGCATTGACGCACGAGACGTGGCGTTGAAACCACGACGACGACGCGGTCGAAATGATACAGGTCTCGGGTTGAGTCGACTCGAGTTTACAGGATGTGACTCACGAGTATGTGAAATTACTATTTACACGTCGCGGGTTGCCGTAATTGGACAAGGAGGACCGAGAGAGTTGACGGAACAGTACGGACTAGGATACAGGCCTTACAGCCTGCCACGCGCTCTAGCCTCCATGCTGCTGCGATCCAACGTCACCTGCACACAACGGTCATACATAAGCTTATGAAAAGCTTAGAGGGTGGTGAAAGTGTGTGCGCAAGGTAGTAATACACTTATGTAGTATTAGAGTAATGCGAAATAAGCTGATGAATCTATGAATACTATTAGCCATACCGAGGCTATGCGATATAAGGCATGAATGATGTCAGCCATACTATAGCCATGTGATGCGAGATGCAACTCAAGCATACAATTCCTCATCTGAGTCCATATGTCAATACAGTTTAAATCTGGAATATCAGTGGGGTCTAGTACACTCCAAATTGAATTGCCGCCCCATCGTGGATAATAAGGTAAGTGGAAGAGACCTCACTATCTGCCTGTCAATATCGGTCCCGACTCATCGATAGCGGACCCATTCCTTGAGCTGGTCAAAGTCAGCCTAGCTTTGCCCCCTCCTCTCAGGTGGGTAAGGCCGCACCCCCTTCCAACCGACCAAGACACAGTGAAAAGTGTGGTCTTCTGGTAATCGGCACTCGGCGATCATGCACCCTCTCTATTTAGACATTGGAGCAACTTCTTGGTACCATAAGGGTTTAGGAACTTTCATCCAGGGATATCTATAATACCTCATTCAGAAAAAAAAAATTCGGTATCAAATCCTGCCAACCATGATACGCCTGTGGAGGCTACAACCCTGATGTCACTATGATGTACAATACACATGTCACACAATGCAAGATGCATGAATCATACAATCCAGTCATATAGTAATCTTGCACGTATCGTGCGCTCATGTAGGGTAACTTCGCCTATCAGGAAGCCCATAAACAATCTGCTAGATCGGAATGCATGTGCTATAATCAATCACTCATCTCATCACAAGCATGTAGATGATGAGTATGGACATGTATCATGATGTTATGTTGTCATATACTCATAATCGAAATAAAAAATCAGAGTCGATCAATCACATATGGCGAATGGGGCCCACTTATTTGGGTTAACCCATGCAGAGAATGGGCCTAACAAGGCCTATGGGAAGATCACAATGAGGACATCTAACCATCATTTCTTATTAATGTGGACATCTAACCAACATCGCTCCCAAGGAGTGGCCTACATAAGGAATTCATACACATTGTAACAGCCACACATACATCAGATTGGGCCTCACCCATGGGCCTCACATACATCGCATCTGGCCGATTAAATGGGCCGATTCAAATGGGTCGGTTCAAACAGGCCGATCAAATGGGCCGATTCAAATGGGCCGAGTCGAATGGGCCGAATGTATATCAAATCGGGCCCAACCTTATGTATTTAGAGATCCGACCTATTCATAAGATGACATAGAGCTAAATGAAGCGAAAACAATATCAGCTTAATAGGAACTACCATGGCCCTTAGAAGTTTGAATGGTGGATGTCACGGTCCACTATTTTAATGGTGGGGTCCACTTGAACTTTAGATCTGACTCACCCTTTTTGCTCCTATCATAAAAAGATATCTCAATATGGTTGGATGGTTTGGATATAACGTATGCATCATGGTGGGCCCCACCATTCAAACAGTGAACGATGTAGATAAAGCACATACATCATTGAGGCCCTTAGCACATGGATTAAACACATACATTTGGAGTGAGTCCCACCGTCAAAACAGTCGTGATGTATACATACATCACGTGGGACCTGCAGAAGTTGCTGACTTGCAACTCATTTGCAAACAGCCCACCTATTTTGGATGGGTCCCACATAGGCAAGGGTGGATGTACACGTGCATTCCTGCTGCATTAAAAGACAGAGTTGGGTCCCACGTAGGGCCCACCATAGCAGATATACATTATATATAATATTAAATATATATGATATATCTGACGTCTAGGCCGTCCAGGGCCTAGACAGTCTCATACATCTGGGAGGGGCCTCACACGTGGGGGTGGGTCCCACCATCCAAGGACGGTGGACACCGCACGCATCACGGTGTGGCCCATCAAATGGGTGGACGACATGGATAGGGTGGGTCCCACGGACCCCACCGTCAGTCCACACTTCACTGGGAGCCACCCGTACAAGGGTATCAGTGCTAAAACCTTAGCGTTGAAATGAGGTGTCTTTACCCAGTCTGCCACTTGAACTATGTATCTGGACCGTGTGGATAAACCTGTCAAGGAGGGCCCCACATGGACGTGGGTCCCACTGTCCAAGGGTGGTAGATGGTTTGGATACAACACAGACACTATGGTGTGGCCCATCCAAAGGGTGGAGGATGTAGATGGGTCCTATAGACCCTACTGTCATCACACTTCACTATTAGCTACTCCCACTGTCAGCCACACTTCACTACACTTCACTATTAGTTACACCTTCCACTGGTGCATCCCCCTGGACGGACGGTGTGGATGTACACCTCATCAAGGTGGGTCCCACATGGCCCACCTATTTTGTATTAGCTTAATATTTTTGTTTTACCCATGGCACGTACCACCCATGAAAAAAGTGGGGTCCACATCAATGGATGGCGTGGATAAGGTCATGCATCAAGTGTACCATAGGCCATCATACACAAAGAAAAAAACAATGGAGAGAGAGAGAGAGATAGAGACATCGGTGAGGATGGAGGGGCTGCGCCACTATGGGCCCCTCTTTTATACAAAGCCTACATCAAGGTGGATCCCATCACAAGTTCACCCTTAAATTACCAAAATAAATAAATAAGTGGAGATCCGAGATCACCCACTGTTCTTTCTTGCTTCCTAAGCTTCCTTTGCTCCTTAACTTCGATCCTAATGGAGGAGATAGAGTTTGGATGGTTGAGATGGGAGATGAGAGGGTAAAAAGTGGGCCACACTTGTTGCTTGGGAGGGCTTGACAAAGCTTAGACGTGTGAATTTTTCTTGCTTGGGAATGTGCTTGAAAAATGAGAGAGAGAGGGTTGTAAAGGGAGAGAGAGAGAGATGGGTGATGGATGTGGTGTTGATGGATGTGTAAGAGACTTTTTGACTTTTGTGGTAGATGGTGTAGGAAAAGTATGGGTGTGTAAGAACCTTTTTGACTTTGGGGGTTGCTTGGGGAAGGGTGTGAGGTGATAGTGTACTTGGTTGAGGTGATTGGTTGATGGGTTAATGGATGTGACAAGTTGTAAAGATTCTCTTGGAATTCGTACGCGCGGCGTTTTCCTCGAACCGAATGCGAGCCCACTTCTCCTGGCCTGGGTATCGCTTCGGTGCATGAGACGCGTCATTGAAACCGCGGCGACGACGCAGTCGCTAGGGTTCAAGTCTCGGGTTCGCAGCACTCGGTTTAGGATCGCTCGCAAACGTTGGATATGGGTCGATGGCTGCTGAAATTTGACCAAAAAGATCGCGGAAGCCTACGGAACGGTATGGTATAGGATACAGGTCTTACACATACTACCATGAACAATATCGACTGTTCTTCTGCCATTAAAACATATACATTTCTTATTTCAGACTCTCCTAACTGTCTATGTAAGATCCAAGTTGTTTATTAGTCCACACAATTATTTTTTTATAGTCAAAATAATTGGTATCTCCATCGAAACTCCCTATGGCCCCGATGGATATTCTAACTGCGAATGCATTATGAATTCTATTTTTCATATTATGCCCTACCAAAATGTTAATTTAGTCTAATTTTTAGAGGTTTTTCATATTTTGGCCCTTATAACCTAATGGACTGAATTGATCGGGCCCCACATGCAAAATAATTCAAATACGTAATTTAAGTAAAATAAATAAAAAGAACTTACCTGTTTCCTTTTATTTCTTGTTATATGCATAAGGTGCTCTATAGCGCATTATGCATATGCGCACATATTGATATATGTGCACATGTATTGCACCCATGGTAGATCCACACCGACCATCACGTAAAGCCAAAGCATAATAACATATTTAAAATAAAAATCTCAAACAAAATAAGTACTAACCTGTGCAAGTTGTTCTTCCACTAATCTTTCTCCTTTTATCTTTTCTCTTATTTTTATTTTTCTATTTTTGATCAGTGAGAAATGTCCGTCCTTAGAAAGAAAAGAGAGTTATTCAGATAAGAAGGAAAAGAAAATGATGAGGGAGGTTTCAACCGATTTGTTGCCCTTTTTAAAAATAAAATTTAAGGAACCGAAAAAATTTAGAGTTATTACAGATTTATTTTCCATTGATATGTGGGGTCCATCCTGTTCCTTATGACTAATCTATTCCGCTAATCCACTTTATTATATCATGTTATGTTATGGACCAAAGGACATGACATATCTAACAATGTATGAGTGATTGGTGATGATATATGGTTGGTTGGATTGGATTGATAGTGACTAGGGTCACATAGTTGGGATGGTGTAGGTCACTAGGAAAATCCACCATGTTCATTCGACTTCTCAGATCTTGTTAACTTATGGAAAAAATAGAACTTATTTGGTAATCATGTGTGCCACAAAGTTTGAAAATCAGCCTAAACCTGTCTATTATTGGAATTTTCCCTCTGGCCAGATTTGATGATCGGTTTGGATCTTCTCAGTGGGTCCAACTACAATGAAAGAGTGATGTGTTTGATTGGTCGAGATCCACTTCAGTTTCGCAACTAAATGAGCTGAGAGATACGTGTGATACCAAAACACATTGGTGTTATCTTTACACCATTTTTTTCTTCTAAAAAAATATAATATATTATATTAAGATACGATTCAGTTACATAGACAGGAAGACCCACATCCCTTATTTTTTAGAATTTTTTTTTTAAAAAAATGTAAATAACTTTCATTCATACCGTTAGTTTCGGGTGAAACTTTAGCATGGCCTATCATTTCATCTACTCCATCAATAGGTAAACTTTGAGCCTTGATCTCACCAAGATGGCCGAAATGTCTTTTTAATGGCTCACATTTACCTATAATTCAAATCAACGTGTATTAGTGTCCCACACGAAAACCTACCGGCAATTGTAATGTATGTCTTATAATCTTTCAAATGAATAGTTTATTTTGATATTTTGATGGTATATTTGGCATATACAAACATCATACACAGGATAATGAAGTATAAAAATTTAAGTAATTAGATTGTTAGGATATTAATCGTTATTGTACGGTGAGTTTTGTAAATGTATACATAAAAAGAAGTTTTTAGATGCGATCTATGTTAGAAATGTACACCATTAGATTTAAGTGAATGGTTTATCGGTGTAAAATGCTTAGATCATAATTTTGACAGTAAGTTAAGCATACTTATAAGTGATGAACAAAATTAGCAGATTTAAATTTTAATTTGATGTGCGAACAAGTGAATGTGAAGATTCGATAATTAGTTTACTTTGATTAGGTGGTCCAAATTCAAAGTGGATTATCAGATATCTTCATCTAATGGTGATAGGTTATATCAATGGTTAGTTTTAATTTACGGGTAAGAATATTAATGTATTTAATGATTCATTCTATCAATCAACGGTTGAAAAATGCTCCCTATGCAAAGATTCAGATTAAACTACATAAATATTAATGGATCTATAAGTGTATAGTTGAACAAGTTTAAAAGTGTAATTATACATCGTATAGGTAAACTCGCACCCAAAATTTTGAGTTGTTATATGTCGTGAATGAATGGTGACTTGTCCCATCAAATCTTGGGTTGCATTGTGCGTGTTGCACAACCCAAAAATCCGGCAAAGTAAATATCTTGACCATCTGATTTTGGCCATTGAGTTTGGAATGCTGAATTTTTTGTGTTTAAGCATCCACTTGATGGTCACTAATTGGGTGGTAGGTGTAACACCCTGAAAATCGGGGGTCGTGTATAAACTCAACTCCCGAGTTCCAGACCGTCACTTATGCAACAAAAATGGTTATGATTCAATGTTGTCTGATTTAAAGCATTCACATGAGTAAAAGTATACCAAAACTGCAATTCATACTTCAGATCCAGTGATAAAAGCAAGCGGAAGACTAAACAAGATATATATCACTGTATGGAAAAATAAAGTAATCTCAACTGTCTCCAAAGTATGACTACATCTCTGAGTCTCATATACATGTACATAACAAAAGAATAATGTTCAAAAAGAAAAGTCCCACTGATGTCCCCTCGATCCAGGTCGCCTACGGGAAGCCGTCATGATACTGCATATACGAGAACTCATCCTGGTCCTCGTCATCATCTAGCTCCACCTCCTGGATCTCGTCGTCACCTGCAACTACAACAGGGTCTGGTGGGTGTTGCAAACACCATCCCGTAACGTAGGAATGAGTGATCAACTCAGTGGAATCATAGAGCAAAGATTAGCATGTTTACAATTCAATCACGCGATAATAGTAAAGCAGTAAATCAGACAAGTCCTAATACTGTTGTTAATGCAAGATGATATGACGTGATGTATGCCCTCACCGACGATCACCCTCATACGGCAACATCTTACGACCACGGCATGCCACACTCCCTAGAGTGCTCCACATCTTCCAGGCACATGCAATGCTATGGTGATATGATTACCAAGTTGTTATTAGTCCATTCAAACAGCAGGATTGGGAAACTAAGGTACCTCCCTTGTATCAATCCCAACACGGATCCTGTCTAGGGTCGTCACTCCTAGTAATCTCATACGATGTACATTTCGTAGGTCACTGCAAGGGCTGCCAGGGCTGTTTCTCGCACTCGTTGCACCGCTCCCCCATCACCTTATCAATACAGGCCTACTGTACTCTACTGCACGGAAGGGTCGTCGCCTCCCGTGAACTCAGAATACGCTCGCGGTCACTACAAAGGGCTCGTCGCCTGATCAGTGTAGGCCGACAGCTAGAATATAGTGTCCCATACCACCATAATCTGCTCACGAGTCAAGGTGCTCACTGGTCACTACGGGGAGGTTTGTGGCCCCAGCGTAGGCCGACAGCTCGACCACGGTGTCCCATACCACCATGCCCGGCTCATGAGTCTTCGTGGATCAAGGTACCACGGTTAATAGGGTTTACAATGGTAAGTTCAGTACCCTAGGTTCAAGCAGTTATGATACATACAAGGTGAACAAACATCGGCCAGTCGGGTTACTTGACGGGCTCGACTAGCGCGATCGCATCTCGAATTGAACGACATGAAGTGCGTAAAACACTTCGCGTGGCCTAACCACTGCCGCCAACTCTCAACACGAATCACATTCATCGACGCGTCGTTCGTGGCTATGACCAGTCAGCCACGAATTCGCTCGGTTACCGACTGCCTGGACTAAGTCAAGTCCCACACATCTATGGAATTACATTAACACTATAAAAAGGTATTGGAATTGAAATACATCATGTGAGCATGTTAGCACATGTTATAACATTCAACTTAAGCAAATCTTCAAGGCATACTTCCCATGCATATTCAACTTAAGCAAATCCTCAAGTACATACATTCCATGCATGTAATGAAATCATGCATTTTGTCAACATGTAGAAAATCATTTAGGTCGGCATAATAATTGAAAAATCAATCACAAACTATCAAATAACATCATTTAATTCAATACATACTAATACAAGCATTTATACAAACACATACACTACACACTTAAGTCTACATATAGTATGTCGACCCAAAGTGTGCAACTAGGCGAATCTCTTCGCCAAACTAATTATGCACGCATTCCTAACTTCCTAATGCGACAACAAACCATGTCAATCACATCAGCAAAATATGAATGCAAACAGTACTTCCTACAAATGACTAAAATGCCCTAAATCTCATATTCTTCGTTAGCTTACGAAACGGGAAACGGAGAGCATTTTGTACATGTCAAACGGCGATGCCGTCAAGAATCTACTATTAAACGACATTGAAAGCGTTGGGAACCGTCAATCAAAGCGTCTAAAATCCTCACCTAGTGTCTTGTAGACTCGGGAATTGAAGCGGAGTGTATATGCTTCGTCTACGGCGAGTAAGGAGCCTAATACATAAGATCCATAAGCTACATCGCTATGGAAACAAGGAAAACTCAAATCACCAACTATTTAGGGTTTTTACTTACCTAGGATTGCGGTGGAATCGTCGGGAAAGCGGTAGAGGAGTGTTGCTTAAGCACGTGCAACACGTAGCACAAGTGGCAGGAAGAACTCTCTCACTCTCTCACAACCTCTCACTCTTTTTCTCTCTCCCAAGCTAGGGCTTCTCTCAAATTCGGATGGGAGAGAGGAGTGAGGGTTTCAACCCCTTTTATAGCCTAAAACATTCCCAAAATAGGCTTGGGAACAATGTTTACTTGGTGCCTAACCAAATCGGGGCCGTTTCGGTCCAAAAGGGCATTTCTGGAGGTCCCCAGGCCAAATGCGGTCGGACTTAAGCTCATGCATACTAGATCTAGCATACATCCAGTTTTCAGACCGGTTGGGTTCCCAGATCGCACGTGGCGGCCCAGTTTCAGTTTAACGGTCACCGCACCAAGATCAGGCCTATAAGTCTCGTGATATATAATAGATATTTTTCCTGATCCAAGGGTGTAATTTGGCTGTATTCTGACGGTCAGAATGCTTAATACTGATGCGTCAAATTTGTGTGCCAGATTTGAATTTGAAATTCCAACTATGTCCCTATTCACACTCTCTTCGGTCCGGGCTCAATGAAATAGCCTGTGATCGTCAGTTGGACTTGATATTCGAAACGATTGCCAAGCCCAGCTAAGTGGTCATAACGGTCTAAGATGGTAGGCATCTGACTTACGACGCGCGGTCTAGATCCAATACAAAGTTTCAAGGAGGTCCCGAGAACAAACCGGCTTAGAGTTTGATCCGAGGCTTTAGAGCATTATAGCACCCTTAGTTCCACTCGCTTCGGGCCTTGTAGAACGTATTTAAAGTGATCAGGGACCATTTCCCAGCTATTCCAACGTTGCACTAGCTAACCTAGTCACATTTTCTAAAGGAATGAATTCTACGCAATTTCGGGTCGAGTTGGTACTCGAGCCCAAGTATGGATTTTTCACGGGCGTTACAGTAGGGGTTCTCGATCATTGTGATTTCATTGCCATACTTGCTTTTGGCTACAATTTTATAAGTTTCAAAGAGTTTGCAATTTCTCTGGGTGGACTTTTAGTTCGACATATGAAATCCCCTTTTGTTTTCAGGAAACATCACAATGCCTCTCTCTCTCTCTCTCTCTCTCTCTCTCTCTCAAAAATAGTCCAGCCCATCTGATCTTCTTGATCAATGAAGCAAATTATTGTAGTATTTCTAATTTGCAATGTTTCTAGACTTGCTAGTTTTTCTACTTTGATCCGCTCATGTCAATGAAAACTTGCCTTCTCTTACAACAGCTGTAAAATTGGAATTTGGGTTCTGTGCCTAGTGCCCAACAGAAACAAATTGACTCCTCCAATGCCACACATCCTAATGGGACACGTAGAAACATGTATGGTGATCGATGTTGGTGTGATGGAGCACCATATGGTTTGTTTATGGGGTAAATATTGCAATGGTGGAAAATCTGATATTCCAGTTGTGATATTTGCCAGTTGAAAACGGACAATCCCTCTGTTTTGAGTGATCTTCACCATTTGGAGTCCGCCAATGAGATGGCTACCAGCCAACCAGACTTCAACCCTCATCATGTCCACTTGTTGGATGATCCTGATAATTCACACCATTGCCTCGTGTGAAATAGATATGTTTGCCCTTTGTTTTAGAGGTTTGGTACTAGTCCTTTCAAGATACAATTTATTCTACAAGTGCATGGATAGGTAGATGTTTGAACTTGGCATATTTTCGCGTGTACATCGTCATCTATTCCAAACTATATATTGGATGGTCGAACGCCCAATACTTGAAGCTCTTTTGTTATGTTATGTTGAATGTTCTATACACTGTTGGTTGTATTCAATATTCATCAATCAAATATGTCAAAGGCTGCTTTTAGTGCTTTTATACTGTTGAAAACCTTCGGAGGCACTCTTCACTAACTTCAAAAATCAGTGATCCTTTGATATTTTCTCAGTGTCAGCGGTTGCCTACCTGACAATGTTGGGGATGTATCCTCCATGAAAAAAGTCACAGATTGACATCTACAACCTGCACCACATCAGTTTTCTTCTTAGGCACCATGTGCTGGATGAGTGGTATGAAAATTCCAAACATACCCCATAATTCAATAGTAGTTGGGTGATGTGTTGATTGATTGTTTCTTTCTTCTTGGAGTGGCACGTAGGATGTTGTCACCAAAAAAGGAATAATTTATGGCGTGTATCTATGCCCGCTCGCTTGTAGTTGGTATGGACGTAATGTAATGATAGAACGTTTTATAACTCAGCAAGAGCGTCGGAGGAGGTGTTCCTTGGATCAGGAATGGTAGTTGGATGGTCCAAATCTTCAAGCTTATATGAAAAATGTCTTATGGAGCTTCTGAGAAGTGTTGGGGCATAGCTTCTATTCTTGTATTGAACCGATGATCTCTCATCGTTGTCTCCCTCTTGTAGCTTTCCCTGATTCAGTAAAGTTAATTTTACCATTCAAAAAATCAAGTACTGAGATTTCACTACAACAAAAAGGGGATTAGTCGGCACTTTCAGAGTCGTGCTGTACCTACACTGAACAAAAGAGGGCGCTGCTAAATGAAGTGTATAAATACCAAAAAAAAAAAAAAAAAAACCCTATTCATTCCTATCCCAGCCCTCGACTCTCTCCTTCTCCCCACCCCCGACTCTCTCTCTCTCTCTCTCTCTCTCTCTCTCTCTCTCTCTCTCTCTCTCTCTCTCTCTCCCCTTCTACCAAGCAAGAGCTCTCTCTCAATCGGGCGGCGAAGAAACCTCCATACGTGGCACAATCACTCTCGATTTCCTTCTCTTAGGTCTCTCTCTCTCTCTCTCTCTCTCTCTCTCTCTCTCTCTCTCTCTCTCTCTCTCTCTCTCTTGTGTGTGTCAATGTCACCCTCAATCTCTCTCTTGAGATCAAGTATCTTCAATGTTGAAACCCTAATTAGAATTTTACAATGGTGAATTCTTAATTAGGGATTTACAATGTTGAAACCTTAATTAGGGATTTACTATGTTGAAACCAAACATTTGAATCTTCATGCTATTATCATGCGGGTATGAAACATTTGAATCTCCGTGCATGTCTTCTCTTTGCTTATTCCATATATATTCACACTGATTTTTCCCATGTTAGTTAGTTCTCAAGTGCTCATGGATATGTTCATTTAGCTAATGTGGTGAATGTGATGTTTGAAACACCCTTGATTTGTGCATTGTCTTTAACTTACCTGCTTGAACTTTACTCCTACATCGGCTCTGATTTTGCAGCATTGATTTTGATTGGAAGTTTGTTACTGAATTTTGCATTTTTTCCTAGTATTGTCTATTTTATGGTAAAACAATAAGCAGAAATATCTTGTTTTACCATACCGATTGTCTGGCACTTCATAGGGTGCTTTGGTATTTCTTGTCATTCTTGCTACGCCTATTCTGTTATTTAGTGATTACAAGAGTGCCATCTAGATAGCTAAAAATCTGAAGTCCAATGAGTGTCCCAAACATAATTGGATAGCTATGGATGGTTATAATATTTCACAAATGATACTCTGCTATATGAATGTGGACTCTGCTACATGAAAAGGAAAACACCTCTAGCCGTTTGGATTATGAATATATTGCTCAGCGTCCGACATGAAACGGAATGTGCCCGTTTGCATGAACACAACAGTTTGGGCCCTGACCTAGGATTAAGATGGTCCATTCAACAAGCGGGGCACAACATGTTGATTTTGAACAGCCTACATAATAGAATATTACATTACTCTCGTGGGAGTTTGTGCTTTCGTTGTCAATTACAAGCCGAATCTATCATCGCTAGTCCCGTGTAGTTCAAAGGAATTGAGTGACAACTAGCTGAAACATTTGCTGCAACTTTCATCATAATTGAATTATGGCCCTTGGTAGAGTTGAATGACGGAACAAGATACTGATAGATGAATTTTGTTAGTTGGGATAAGGTTTATATGATGGTGATGACGATTCAATTGGTGGGACGTGTAAGTTTAACCTATATTGTCAACCAAATCGATTTAACTGTCAGTGGGTTTTTTGGACAGCTATTGGGAATTTCAGCCTGATTCTTGGGCTGGAACAACTAACCACTGGGGCCCACCTAAGGGTCTGGACCATCCAAATCATCACCTCGGGCATGGTCCAAAATTAGTATGTGATCCTAACCTCTCAATTGGTGGTCACTGAATTGATAGCCAAAAAATAAAATGGTCAGAAACCAAATTCAAGTGGCAAAATCAGATAGAAACCAAAATGGATGCTGAACACATCCCTTTTTTTTTTCTTTTTTCTTTTTTTTCAGAAAGGTTGGAGCACACTGCCAATAACTTTGTTGATAATGAAAAAAAAAAGTGCATACCCATATAGGTGGGCTCCACAAAAAGACCAAGCCACGACTATACATGATTAATCTAGTGAAAATTTTCAAGAAATTTGCATTAATGTAATGAAAATTTTATAAGTTTCTTCTTCTCCTTTAATGAAGTTTAATCACTCCATTAAAAATTAAAATGCTTTTGGTAAGCTGGTTACATCAATTCCTGCCACTTAGACTAACCTAATGTTGTATTTTATGCTTTGCAGCAAATGGGTGCATTTGAGTAGTTTTGTTCTATGGTTTCAGTGTTAATCACAGTCAGTTTTAGAGCATTATTGGTAGCTAATTTTTGTTTTACTACTACTCAATGGTTAATTGATTATATAGCTTCATGGTTGTTTAAGTAGTTTTTGTTGTGCGGCACGCTGATAACGCTAGTGAATGAGATACAATCTCCAGTCTCACCCACAAACGATAAATAAGAAGAAATATAATTTAGAAGTAGAATCAAAGCATACCAAACAAACCATAAGAAAGAATATATATGAAAAAACCCCAAACAAGGGTAAAAAACTAGGGGTGCAAACTTTCTCTATGAAGAAAACGATATTACAATCATTATACTAACTTTTTCCCCTTGGATGTATAGAAAAAAAACCCTTTACATACACCTTAGAATAACTCCCATAACCTTAGAAAAATCCTAAGGATCCCAATTTATAGTTTAGGCAACTTCTCTTTTGCATCTCTATGAAAACTACCTCAAAATTACGCAGTCCGTGCAAAATCTGAAAATGAATCCGCGTAACCTCGACTGATCGAGCATGGGCCTCGACCAGTTGAGTACCTTAGACCCAAAAAACTTCTGCTTGCTGGACTTTGAGTTGGGCCAGCCCTCGACTGGTTGAGTGGGCCACTCGGCCGATCAACCAGGGCACTCGACTGGTCAAGCAGCCCTATCCAGAAGAGGCTTCACATCTCAACAATCTCCCACTTGGAGACACATCACCATAAACTTTGGTCTTCTACATCCGAATTGCATCACCTCCCTGTTTTCAAGCCTGAAAATCAATAAAAGCTGAACAGAGCTTCAGCTTCTCCCGTGTGATCGCTTTGGTCAGCATATCCGTAGAATTCTCACTTGTATGAATCTTCTTTAGGGCAATCAATCCATCTTTTAGTAACAAACAAATGAAGTGATATCTGATGTTAATATGCTTGGTCCTTGAATGAAAGGTTGAATTCTTAGCCAAGTGTATTGCACTCTGACTGTCATCGTATAGCTTACAATTTGCTTGCTTCTTACCCAACTCTTCCATCAAACCTTGCATCTACACTATCTCCTTACACGCTTCTGTAGTTGTAACATATTCTGCTTCTATTGTATTGATAGATACTATCTTTTGTAATTGAGAGACCCAACTAACTGCAGTACTATCCAGAGTAAAGACATAACCTGTAGTGCTTCTTCTGCTGTCGATATTGTAATGCCTCGAAAATCGGGGGTCGGGTAGAAACCCAACTCCCGAGTTTCAGAACATCACTTATGCAACATAGATAATGATAAATGCATGTTGTTTGTAGAATGACACTAAACAAGATTGAGACTAAGCCAAAACAACATATCATACTCCAGAGACAATTAAATTACCAAGCGGAAGAATGTGATAAATATATAAAATATATAAATGATTGTAAGTCTCCAGAGTGTAAACATGTTACCAGGTTAACTAAATACATGTATACTCCAAAATAAAAAGAAAAGAATATACATGAGTGCTCCAAAAATATAAAATGACAAGTGTCATGACATCTAATCAACCTCCCTGTAATCCCGTAGATCAAAACACGGAGGAGAAGTCCTCCTCAGCATCATACAAGTCCAGCTCCGCTCTACAAGCAGCGCCCTCATCTGAAACTAAAATAGGGACTGGTGGGTGTCCGGAATACCATCCCGTAACGTGGGAGTGAGTAGGTAACTCAGTGGAATCATAGAACAAAGATTAACATGTTATGAAATCCATCACGCGATAATGATAAAGCAAGAAAAATAAATATTCGTAAATACTGTGATTAATGCATGGATGAAATGACATGATGGATGCCCTCACCGACATACTCCCTCATGCGGCACCATCTGCGTCCGCGGTATGCTTTCGTTTCTCAGTGCTCCACATCTTCCAGGCACATGTAGTGCGATATGAGTAATGATTACCGAGTTGTTATTAGTCCTTTTCATATAGCAGGATTGGAAAACTAAGGTACTTCCCTTATATCATTCCCAACAAGGATCCTGTCTAGGGTCGTCACTCATAGTAATCTCATACGATGATATATTTTTAGGTCACTGCAAGGGCTGTCAGGGCTGTTGCACGCACACGTTGCTCCACTCCCCCATCACCTTATCAATACAGACCTAGTTGTACTCTTGTTACTACAGAAGGGTCGTGCCTTACATAGACTCAGAGTACGCTCGAGGTCATTACAAAGGGCTGCCAGGGCTGTTGCTCGCACTCGTTGCACTGCTCCCCTATCACCTTATCAATGTAAGCCGACAGCTTGAATATAGTGTCCCATACCACCATAATTGGCTCACGATTCTAAGGTACTCACTGGTCACTACGGGGAGGTTTGTGGCCCCAGCGTAGGCTGACAGCTCGACCACGGTGTCCCATACCACCATGCCCGTCTCATGAGTCTTAGTGGATCAAGGTACCATGGTTATCAGGGTTATCACTGGTAAGTTTAGTACTCTAGGTTTAAGCAGTTATGACGAATACAAGGTGAACATATAATGGTCAGTCGGGTTACTTGATAAGTCCGACTAGCGCGAGCGCATGTCGAATCGACCGACATGAAGTGCACAAGCACTTCGTGTGGCCTAACCACTGTCGACGACTCTAGTACGACTCGAGTTCGTCATACACATCCTTCGTGGCGAATATAATCCGACCACGAATTCTAAACTGTTACCGACTGCCTAGACTAGAGTATAGCCCCAAACATATGTAATATGAATCAATAATCATATGAGAGAGACAAAATTAAAATACAAGAAATTTCAGCATGTTATCAGCATGTTATAACATACATCATAAGCAGTTAACCATACACGAGTACTTCACACATAAGGTAATTAATTGAAATACAATAAGCATGGAGGAATTCATGTGCATCATCAAATCAGTTGAGAATCCAATCTCAACGCTAATCTACAACACCATTTACTCAACACTTACCAATACTTACATTTATATAAACACTTAGACTACACAACTTCAACGTACTTGTCGTATGTTGATTTCAACGTATAATATGATAAATCCTTATAACAAGGAGATGTCTAATACACAATAATCATGTTCTTACATTCAATACATAAGGCAGGCATAAGTCATATTGATTTAGGCATTTCAACAAACACTTAGTCTACACACATTAGTCTACATAGCATATGTTGGCCAATATGTGCATTAGGGAGAATCTCTTTTCCAAACAGATCATACATCCATAACTAGGATAAATACATGGCAAATACCCATGGCAATCATATCGACAAAACACGTACGTATACAGCATTTCCTACAAATACCTAAAATACCCTAAATCTCATATTCTTCGTACGTATGCAAAATGAAAAACGGACAGCATATTCTACATGTCAAACAACGTTCTTGTCAGCAATCTACCATTAAACGGCATTGAAAGCTTTGAAAACAGGTAATTTAAGCATCTAAGATCCGCACCTTACGCCGTAGGAGCGTAATGAATCGAATAGGGACTCTACGTCGTCGTCAAAGACTGATTGGCAACCTACAACACAAGATGAGTCAGCTACTTAGCCACTTGTACCCATAGGAGCCTTAAAACAGGTTAGGGTTAGGGTTTTCTTACCTAGAACGAAACTAAAATCGCCGAAATAACGATGCAGGTGGATGGCTTTGACACGTAGAGAAGTAGGGAAGAATCCCAGGATAAAGCCCCAACTTCTCCCTCACTTTTCCTCTCTTTTCTCTCTTCTCTCTCCAAATTCGTATGGAATGAAAGAGCAAGGGTTTAAGCCCTTTTTATAAGTCCAAAAGCGATGAAAATAGACTTGGGCCAAGGTATACTTATTTTATAACCAAAGTGGGCTTGTTCTGATCCAACGGAGCACTTCTGTAGGTCTTATTACTAAGTGCAGTTGGACTTAAGCTCTTTGACATTGGATCTAGGTCAGGCAGAGTTTTCAGTCCGGTCGGATTTCCAGATCGACCGTGGCGGACCAGTTTCAGTTCGATGGCTACAGGTACTCGATCAGGGCCACAAGTGCGTTGAAATGTAAGGGTCACCTAACCTGATCCGAGGATAAAATTTGATCGAATTCTGATGGTCAGAACGCTTAGAAAATTTCACGCAAGCGACACGTGCCAGATTTCATAAATTATATTAGTTTCTAACATTTCTCACACTCTTCACTCTGGACTCAAGGAAATCGTCGTGGGACATTATCTGGACTTGATTTTTGAGGTGATTGTCAAGTCCAACTAGGCGGTCAGGATTGTCTAAGTTCGGGGTAATCGGACTTCCGATGTGCGGTACAGAGCCGATACAAAGTTTCAAGGTGCTCCCGAGAGCAATCGGGAATAGAGTTTGATCCTAGGTTTTACGGTATTGTAGCGTCACCTATCCTATACGTTTTGACTCTAGCAGATCGTATTGAAAGTGATTGGTGAGAATTTCATAGGTCATCTAGTGCAGCGCTAGTTGATTCTCATTAGATTTCTAAAGGAAGTATCCTTTATTGATTTTTGTTTGAGATGAGATTTGAAGGGTGGAGTGAGGGTGCTTGGAAGCGGAAGAAGGAAGAGTTTGGAAGGGTGATTTTTGCCAAAAATCAAACGTTTGAGAGAGAAAGGAGAGCTTGGAGGGGTAGTTTGTGAAGGAGGTACTAGATCGGAGGGGTTTTAACGGACGACCCACCTACTAGGGGGCTACCCTAACTCCCAAACACCTCCAGCCTGAAAATGGGGCCCACTGTACGGCGAGGCTCTCGTTGGACAAACTCAATTCCAGCGATGGACGGCAATCCAGGCATGGTCCCCCTGTCCCCTAGGTCCTAAATATATGTGGGGCCCACCTTAGATCATTGTGGATTAGCATGGGTAGGCCCACGACTCTGTTTCGCCCTATTTCGAGTCATTTTGAAAATCAAAATTAGTTTATGCATCATGTAGCATATGATTTTGGGATAGGAGAGGCTAATCCATCCAACTAAACCATTTATTCCATGAGACTACATGATTGGAATGATCGAAAGTCCAATTTATACATATATTTACTATTTATAGTAAAGTTTTGTTTAAGTATGAATCTCCATCATTTACACATTAGGATTTATGTCTAGTGTGAAAGGACTTAGAAAAAGTTGACGAATTGGGTGGTGGAAGGAGAGTTTCTAAAAGAATTGGATGAAAATGGGTTTCAGGCCTTGAGATTGAGTGTAAGGGTTGTGGTTGACCTACCACCTAAGGACATTCATTTCTAGGTTTGAAATGGAATGAAACATGGCCTAAACCCTTCAATTGACAGTCTAGAGGTGATTTGGGGTTGTTGGGTGTGATCAAGAATGTGCACGGAGTAATCTCGTTCCTCTTACGTCTCCGCACATTGCTCCTTAGAAAGCTTAAAGTGGTTGGCTAATGGAGTGCTAACTGGCTTAGTACCTCTCATACTGAATTGATCAAGTATCTTTACTATATAATTTGAGACCCATATCCTAGACCATACCGTTCCATAGGCTTCCGCAGTCCTCTCGGTCGAATTCCGACGACCCTCGACCTGTATCCGACGTTTACGTGCGATCCTAAGCCGAGTCCTGCATATCGGAGTCGACTCAACTTGAAACTTATACCCTAGCGACCACGCCGTCGCCATGACTCACGCATCGATCTGATACCCGGGCTACGAGATGTGGGCCCACGTTCATTCCGAAGAAACGTTGCGCGTTGCAAATTCTGAAAGAATTTCTATGGCCCGTCACATCAATCAATCATGTACACATCGTTTCACAAGTCAAGTATAACCACCCATGCCCCATGCCACTTCACCTCTCACAAGTTAACACTCTCTCTCCCCACCCATCCCTCTTTTACCCAAAATTCAACTAAACCCATACCTTTCCATTCCCTTCCTTACAATACCCATTCCACCCATCCCTTATCATCACATCAGTCTCTCTCTCTTCCCCCCCCCCCCCCCCCCCTTCTCCCAATTTTGAACTATTCTCTGTAGTAACCATGGGAGGTGGACGTCCAAGCTCTCCATGAGAAAGAGCTAGGTGTGGCCCACCTTCCTACCTCCCATTTGCACCCTCTGAAATCAATCTTAACCATTGAATCTTGATTCCTTGGAGCTCTAAAACCCATTGGTGGAAGAAGGAAGAAGAGATCTTGAGGTGGATGATTTTGTTGGATTTTATGATTTGAGGGCCCACATATGTTGGACCCATCTTGATGTATGCATTATAAAAGGAGGGCCCATGGTGGTGGGGTACCTCCCCTCCCACAACTGTTCTCTCTCTCTCTCTCTCTCTCTCTCTCTCTCTCTCTCTCTCTCTCTCTCCCTCTTTTCCCTGTCTCTCTCTCGCTTTGTAACACCCTGAAAATCAGGGGTCATGTAGAAACCCAACTCCCGAGTTCCAAAACGTCACTTATGCAACAAATATGATTATGATTTAGATGTTGTCTGAGTTAGTGCATTAACATGAGTCAGATTATACCAAAACTACAATTCATACTCCAGATCCAGTGATAAAACACAAGTGGAAGACAAGAAGATATATATATCACTATTTGTAAAAAAAAACAATCTCGATCTGTCTCCAAAGTATGAATGTATCTCTGAATCACATATACATATATCAAACCAAAAATCAAAAGTCATACGATAGTCCAACTAGCAAAATCTCGTTGATCCAGGCCACCTATGCGAAGCCGTCAGAAAACTGCATGTACGAGAACTCATCCTGGTCCTCGTAGTAGTCCGGCTGCAGCTCCTGAATCACATCGTTATCTGCATTTAAGATAGAGTTTGGTAGGTGTTGCAAACATCGTCCCGTAACGTGGGAGTGAGTAATCAACTCAGTGGAATCATAGAACAAAGATTAACATGTTATCAAATCAATCACGCGATAATAGTAAAACAAACAATCAGACACTCCTAAATTCTGTTATTAATGCAAGGATGAGATGCAGTAATGATGCATGTTCTCACCGACATACTCCCTCATGCGACACCATCTTACGTCTGTGGCATGCTTTCTTCCCTCAGTGCTCCACATCTTCCAGGCACATGCAGTGCCATATGGATATGATTACCGAGTTGTTATTATTCCTTTCAAACAGAAGGATTGAGAAACTAAGGTACTTCCCTTATATCATTCCCAACAAAGATCCTGTCTAGGTCGTCACTCCTAGTAGTCTCATACGATGATATATTTCTAGGTCATTGCAAGGGCTGACAGGGTTGTTGCACGCACTCATTGCACCGCTCCCCCATCACCTTATCAATACAGGCCTAGTCTGTACTCTTGTTGCTACGGAAGGGTCGTCGCCTCACGTAGACTCAGAATACACTCGAGGTCACTACAAAGGGCTCGTCACCAATCAGAGTAGGTCGACAGCTCGAATGTAGTGTCCCATACCACCACAATTGGCTCACGAGTCTGAGGTGCTCACTGGTCACTACGGGGAGGCTTGTCGCCACAGCGTAGGCCGAAAGATAGACCACAGTGTCCCATACCACCATGCCTGGCTCATGAGTCTTAATGGATCAAGGTACCACGGTTATCAGGGTTTTCACTAGTAAGCTCAGTACCCTAGGTTCAAGTAGTTATGAACAAAATAAGGTGAACATATAATGGTCAATCGGGTTACTTGACGAGCTCGACTAGTACGAGCGCACATTAAGTTGAACGACATGAAGTGCATAAACACCTCGTGTGGCCTAACCACTGCCGTCAACCACAGCATGACTCGGGTTCATCGACGCGTCCTTCGTAGTGAATAGAAGCCAACCATGAATTCAAATCTGTTACCAACTGCCTGGACTAGAATATAGCCCCAAGCACTTGTAATCTAAATCAATGTTCATATGAGAGTGACAGAAATGAAACACAAATAATCCAAGCATGTTAGCAACATCTTATAACATACAACATAAGCAATTCATCCAAGCACAAACATTTCATATATATAAGGAAATCAATTCAATATAAGAAACATGGAGGAAATCATATACATCATCATATTAGTTGAGAATCCAATCTCAAAACTAATCTACAACCCCATTCACTCAATACTTACTAATGCATACTTTTATACAAACACTTAGTCTATACACATTTGTCTACATAGCATATGTCGACCAAAAGTATGCATTAGGGCGAATCTCTTCGCCAAACAGATCATACACGCATAAGTAGTATAGGAGCATGACAAATACTCATGGAAATCATATCGGTAAAATACGTACGTATACAGTATTTCCTACAAATACGTAAAATATCCTAAATCTCATATTCTTCGTACGTATTCAAAATGGAAAACAGACAGCATGTTCTTCATGTCAAACAGCGTCCTTGTCAATAATCTACCATTAAACGGTATTGAAAGCTTTGAAAACAGGTAACCTAAGCATCTAAAATCCTCACCTTACGCCGTAGGAGCGTAATGAATCGAATAGGAACTCTACGCCTTCGCCAATGACGATATGACTACCTATTACACAAGGTAAGTCAGCTACTTTGCTACTTACATCGATAGAATTTCTAAAACAGGCTAAGGTTAGGGTTTTCTTACCTAGAATGAAGTCAGAATCACCGGAAGAGTGATTAGAACATGATGCACGTGTAGTAGCAGGATCGAGTGACAGGAACTTTCCCTCACAACTCTCACACATTCTCTCTCTTTTCTCTCTTCTCTTTCCTAGGGTTTCTTGAAAATTCGTATGAGAGAGATGTGAGAGGGTTTAAGGTCCTTAAATAGATTAGAAACTCACCCATTTAGACTTTAAACCAAGGTATACTTGGGTCATAACCAAATCGGGTCTTTTTTGATCCAAAAGAACATTTTTGGAGGTCCTGTTATCCACTGCGGTCGGACTTAAGCTTACTAGCATCGGATCTTTAATCAGTTAAGCTTTCAGTCCGATCGGATTTCCAAATCGTCCGTGGTGGACCAGTTTCAGTTCAGCGGTCACTGAGACTCGATCAGGGATTCCATGTACACTGACATGAGTGGGAAATGTTCCTTGATTCGATGGTGTATTTGGGTTAGATTCCAACGGTCTGAATGCTTATAATTAACCCGCAAGTGACACGTGCCAGATTTATTTAAACCACATTTAATTTATAAAGAATTCTACTCTCTCACACTCCTTGCTCTAGGTTCAATGAAATAGCCTCAGGACATCATTTGAACTTAATTTCCGGGGTGGTAGTCAAGTCCAACGACGCGGTCATAATGGTCTAAGTTCATTGTTGCTGGACTCACGACGTGCGGTCAGAGTCCATTACAAAGTTTCAAAGGGTTCCTGAGAACAGACAGGTTTAGAGTTTGATCATAGGTTTCAGGATGTTATAGCGTTAACGATTCCATAAGTTTTGGGTCTTGCAGAACATATTTAAAGCGATCAGAGCTAATTTCACAACTAATCTAAAATAGCTCTAGTTAACTTACGCTTAATTTCTAAAGAAATTAATCCTAAGTGATTTCTTCCTGAGGTGGTACTCGGGTCTCTGTACTGATTTTTTCGAGACGTTACAATCTACCCCCCTTAAATAATAAATTTCATCCTCAAAATTTGTACCTTTTCATACTCCTCGAGAAGCTGTGGGTAGTTCTTTCTGATTTCGGCTTCTGTCTCCCAAGTAGCCTCTTCTTCAGTGTGATGTGTCCACAACACCTTCACAAGGGGGATGACCTTGCTACCCAATACCTGTTCCTTACTGTCTAATATACGCGTCGATCGTAGTATATATGTAACATCCTCACCTAACTGCACGTGCTCCCATATAATGATATGAGAAGGATCAGGAACGTACTTCTTCAGCAAAAAAATATGAAATACGTTGCGTACGGTCGCAAGAGGCGTAGGCAAAGCTAGACGATATGCCACTGCACCTACACGATCAAGAATCTGGAACAGACCAATAAATCGTGGTGCTAGCTTCCCTTTCTTTCCGAACCGAAGAACTCCCATCAGAGGGGAAACTCTAAAAAATACGTGATCTCCAACCACGAACTCTAGCGGGCTCTGTCTCGTATCGGCATAACTCTTCTGCCTGCTCTGCGCTGTAAGAAGTCGGCGTCTGATGATGTTAATCTTTTCCGAGGTCGCCTGCACTATCTCTGGGCCAATCAATCTGCGCTCACCGACCTTTGCCTAGCAATGTGGTGCTTAGCAAGTATGCCCAAACATGGCCTCATAAGGTGCCATACCGATACTGGCCTGAAAACTGTTGTTGTACGTGAACTCCGCATATGGAAGACAGTCATCCCAACTGTCTTTGAAATCCAACATGCAAGCCCACAACATGTCCTCTAGAATTTGGTTCACCCGCTCTGTCTGCCCTTCTGTCTGTGGGTGGAATATAGTACTGAACTTCAACTTCACACCCATAGCTTCCTGGTTGCGAGTCCAGAAAATAGAAGTAAAGCGCGTGTCTCTTCTTGACACAATCTCTAAGGGAACTCCATGCAGACACACTATCTCCCTGATGTATAGTCTAGCCAACTCGTCTGTAGAGTTCGTAACTCTAATCGGTAGGAAGTGCGCCGACTTCGTCAAACGGTCGACGATCACCCATATAGAGTCATAGCCCTTCCTCGTCTTCGGCAGTCCCGAAATGAAATCCATAGAAATAAAGTTCCACTTCCACTCAGCTATGGGCATAGGCTGAAGGAGACCAGGAGGTCGGCGATGCTCTGGCTTCACCTGCTGGCAAGTGAGACAGCGGGACACGAAATCTGCGATGTGGGTCTTCATGTCATCCCACCAATAGGTCCTCTTCATGTCACGATACATCTTTATGCTGCCCGGATGCATCCCAAGTCTAGAACTGTGCGCAGCCTCGAGAATCTCTCATCTCAAGTCGGGGATATCTGGGACGCATAGGCGGCCACGATAACGTAAGCCCCCATCCGTTCCAACTCGCCACTCGGCGTCTGCATCGTTATTGGCCTGCTCTCGAAGCTCAGTCAGATGCTCATCATCCCTCTGTGCCTCGATGACCCTGCCATCGATAATAGGTCGCACTTGAACATGTGCGATAACCTCAAATAGCTCTTCCACAGTGAGTTTCTGCTCAAAGTCTCATAAAAAATCAAGCATGTCCCACTCAGCTACCATCAGTGGAGCCGCAAACTCTATCGCCTTCTTACGGCTCAAGGCGTCAGCCACTAGGTTGGCCTTGCTAGGGTGGTAGGAAACCTCGAACTTAAAGTCTTTCAAGGTCTCCATCCATCGCCGCTGCCTCATATTTAGGTCCCGCTGCGTGAATATGTACTTGAGGCTCCTGTGATCGCAAAAGAGCTCGAACTCCTCTCCGTAGAGGTAATGTCTCTAGAGCTTCAATGCGAAAATGACCGCGGCCAACTCAAGGTCGTGTGTAGGGTAATTCTCCTAATGCTTCCTTAATTGTCTCGAGGCGTATGAAATCACTCTGTCCTTCTGCATAAGGACACAACCCAGACCAACACTAGACGCATCGGTGTATATCGTGTACTTAACCCCTTGCTCTGAAAATACTAGCACAGGGGCAGACGTCAGCCTGTCTTTCAGCTCCTGAAAAGCTGCCTCCTCCTTTTCATTCCAGGCGAGCTTCAAATCCTTCCGTGTCAACTGCGATAGAGGTCTAGCGATCTTCGAGAAATCTCGAATGAAACGTCTATAGTACCCTGCCAATCCCAGAAAACTCTTCACCTCAGTGACTGAACCAGGCTACTCCCAGCCCTGAACTGCGGCTACCTTAGCGAGGTCTACCGATATGCCTTCCTTAGACACTATGTGTCCCAGGAACTTGACTTCTTCCTTCCAGAAGTCACACTTTCCGAACTGAGCAAACAACTGATGTCGTCTAAGAGCATCCAGGACTGAGTGCAAGTGCTCCTCATGCTCCTCTCGACTCCTGGAGTATATCAAGATGTCATCAATGAATACGATGACGAATCGATAGAGGAATGGCCGAAATACCTGGTTCATCAGGTCCATGAACATGGATGGTGCATTCGTAAGACCGAACGACATCACGAGAAACTCATAATGGCCAAAGCTGGTCCTGAAAGCTATCTTCTGCAAGTTCTCATCCCTGACGTGCACCTGGTGATACCCTGACTGAAGATCAATCTTTGAGAAGTACTGCTCCCCTCTCAACTGATCAAACAAGTTATCTATCCTGGGCAAGGGATACTTGTTCTTTATCGTCACCTGATTCAGCCTACGATAATCAATACACAATCGCAGAGTACCATTCTTCTTCTTTACAAACAACACGGGTGCTCCCCAAGGAGACAGTTAGGGCATATGAAACCCTTCTCTAGCAGTTCATCAATCTGCCTCCTCAGTTCCTCCATCTCATATGGAGGCATACAATACGTCAGTAGTGAAATGGGTGTCGCACCGGGCGTTAGATCGATAGTAAAGTCGACCTCACGCCGAGGAGGTAGCCCCGGGATCGACCTGAATACATCATCAAAATCTCATACTACAGGGATGTCTCTCATCCCCAGATCATCATCATAATCCATCAGAGCAGTGCAACAACTCAGTCGAGAAGGATGACTGACCTGAACCGGAAAGGTGAAAGTTGTGCCCTTAGGTACATAGGCTGTCACCAACCTAGTCTCACAGTCAATCTCGGCTCGCATCTCGATGAGTCAATCCATATCAAGTATGACGTCGTAGTGGAATAGGGAGACAACCAACAGGTCAACAGTCACTGTCCTGCTACCCAAGTCTATCAAACAACTCTCACAGACTCTAGTAATGTCAGAAAGATCTCCTGTAGCCGTAATGAGAGTCGTCCCCTTCACGTGGGCTATAGCCAATCCCAGTCTCTTGACTGTTGTGCATGAAATGAGGGAAGTACTGGACCCACTGTCCACCAGTAGAAAAATGGAAATATCTGCAATCTGTGCCGTAACCTCGAAAGCCATAGGACTACCGTCTGATACCTCGGATGCCTCAACTGTGATCGCATGCACCCGAGCCTGCTGTGGTCAATTCGGCCGTGGTACCATGGGCCGTTGAGGTAGACGGAACTGAGGTACTGGAGGTCTGAAGGAAGGATGAGCGGGAGCTGACCGTAAGGGTGGAGCGGATAATGCCTATGGGCGAGGACGATCAATCTTCTTCGGTGGTGAAAACCCACTATCTCTCATCCGAGCAAAGCAGCTCTCTGCAGTGTGACCCAGTTTTCTGCAGTAAGTGTAGGTCACACCCGGGCTTCTCATCGGGAGTACTTGTGCTGTGATCCCAGGAGGAGAGTCGATGCGAGGCCTCTTGTCGAGGAATGGCCTGCTCAGGGTATCTGGTCGTGGCTTAGCAACCATAGGGCCATGAGAACATGTTAATCGATATACATCCTGCTCTACCCACATGGACATATGTATTAGCTTGGCATAAGAGGGTATGCTGACACATCACATCTTTGACCGAATATTAGGTCACAAATCCTCAGAACAATATCGTATCTGCATCTGCACATCCGCAAGTATCGTAGGGACGTATCTGCCCAACTCTGTAAATCGATGCTCGTACTCCGTAACTGACATGCCTCCCTGCCTGAGGCACAAAAACTCGTTCTCCCTATCGTGTCGGTAGGTCTGCGGATAGTATTTCTCATAGAAACGGAACTCGAATGCTGCCCAAGTTCATATGTAGCCAACTGTAACCGTCCGCAGTATACTATCCCATCATAAGTTGGCCTCTCTCTCGAACATGAAAGTGGCCAACTCAACCTGCTCAGACTCCGAGCAGTGCAGCATCCTCAACATCTTCGAGATGTGGTCAAGCCAGTACTCGGCCTCCTCGGGTCTGTGAGAACCCGCAAAAGTAGGAGGCCACAAGCGATGGAATCTCTCAAGTAGGCCTCTGGTATCAGCAACATTCACCGTAGGGTAGGCAAATGGTGCAGGATGAGCCATGCCCTCATCCTGAGTCGAAGTCACAGCATCATCAACTGGATGCGTAGATGGCGCAGGTGGAGTCGCACTCCCACCCTGGGCTAAGGCCCCTGCGATAGTAGTCAAAAGCTGTTGATGCTGCTGGTGCATCATGGTCATCAACTACTCAAACCTATCAGGAGGTGGTGTAGGCTGAGGCACATACTACGTCGAGGAAGATGCACTGTACTGCTCAAGAACTGGTGGTGCGAAAGGTAGTGGTCCGACTGTAGGACCCGCAGAAGGCTGAGACTCAGGTACAGTCTCACGAATTAGGCCCATGGTAGGATCCATATGATCATCACTCTGGGGAGGGACTCGATCCATCGGCTCTCCCAGCATAAGACGTGTCATGCTCCGAGTAACCTTAGGTGTCACCCAGTCAGTTTCAGCTGTAGCACATATACACCACACAATCACTCACATAGCAAGCTGAAGCAACTCCATGCATTTCATTTAATCAAAATTTGTCACAATACAAGAGATATAACTTTATATGCATCATTACATGAAGCGCATGGGAAACTAAGCTAATGAAACTTACAACTGCAACACAAACCAACTACTAAGCCTTCTCAGGTTCACACATAAAACACAAAACAACCTACATACGACCAACAAATATCTGCAATCTAATCACTCGTCCGAGTCTGGCGATGGAGGAGGGGCACCCTTATCCTTCAGGCAACACAGGATGGCCTTTAAGGTGCGAGTCACCTTGCCAAACTTTCGCTTCATGACGGCCTTGGTACCCTCAAGCTCTTGTTTTACTTCGGCCCGGAGTTCTTGGACTTCCCGTCGCAAAGCAACCTGACTCTTCTCAAGTCGGGCTATGTGAGCATCCCTAGCAGCCCGAGTCATAGGAGGAGGACTCTCATCAGTATCATGAGCCTCCTCTTCTTGTTCTTCCTGGCCTTCTTCCTCTATTTCTGCCCCACCTTCTTCTTCACTTTCATCCTCTTCACTATCATATTCACCCTCACTGTCATCATCAAGCTGACCCTCACGCTGCCGAGGGCTTATCTTCATTTGGTTCATAGTAGCCTCGTTGATGTAATGAGCCGACACAGGCAACTCTGGGCCAAGTCTGTAAGCAAACTCAAGCACAATCTTGCATATGAGCCGGCCAAAGGGAAGTGACTTAGACGTTCTTCTCGATTTCGCTACGAGGATGATCTGTCGCAGTACAAACGTGGGCATGCACACGTTCTCTCCATGGCCCACTTGATACAGGAAATCTACCATGAGACGAGTGCATTCACTGCGATTGCTCCACCTGGGATAAACATTAAACGTGCAGATGTGGTGAAGTAGACGAAAATCATCTGACATGTGGGTCGATAAGAGGCTCTTATTACGCTGTCACTCAACTAAACCACCACATAAAAACCTGGTGCGGCGATCTCGCTCACGAACACTCTTCAGATTCTTAGCACTTGGATGTACCTCACCAAGATGCTCGTTCAGGAGTCGAGCTATCAACCTAACATCGATTGTAGCTTGCCGATCTCTGCTAAAGGGGAGCCTGAACTGCAGTGGCTCCAGTGTAGGGTCTCGAATATGAGCATAAAAGGCATGAACAGTGCTCACATTAGCACGAGACTCGCCCTCAAAGAGTGGACCCCACCTGGCAGCTTTGATGCGCTCGAACAACAGAAATTCACCAAAAAGTTACCCATCCACCTGTACCTCTAAAAGAACCTTGCGATCCGTATACACGCCATGGGCCAAGTCTGCCAACAGTGCTCTCCCTATGGGAGCGTGGGGATCCAAATCCCGCTTCGTGTGTAATTCTCTCCCAACACTTGGACTAGCGACGGCACTTGAACTAGCGATGCCACCCCTTGGCTTTCTTGAACGTGAAGGGCGACTAGGCCCAGCTTCATCAGCGGCACTCTTCCTCTTTCCCATGAGAGAGAGGACGGTGGAAAGGGAGAAAAAGGCTACAATATCCTCTATAAAGGCCATGGGAAAATGATGAAGGGAAGAGAAAGGGCTGACCTAATGGGCTGTCATGAATCAAGGTTTAAGAGAGGAGGGAAACAGCCCCCAAAAGGCTGGGTTTGTAAAGGGAAAAGGAAGAAACGTGAGGGGTTAGAAGCTCACATGATTTTGAGCTTCAAATGAGAGCTTGGGAGCTCCAATCGCAGAAAATGGGTGAAGTGACTACTGGATATGGTGTAGAACAGTAGAGGGCTAAAGGAAATAACAGAAAATGAAAGAAGGGAGGTTGGAGAGAGAAAACAACAAATGTAGAGGGAAAGGAGAGCTTGGAGGGATGATTTGTAAAGGAGGTAAGTATTTTTGAATGAATTAAGGGGTGAACCCTGTATGAAGGGGCCCCCAAAAGTCATCAGGCCGGGCGGCCCGGCCCGAAAAGCCCGCCAATCGGCGAGGTCATCGTCGACCTCTGTGATGTTCGGCGATGTCTCGCCATTTGGTCGAGGTCCTCCTGCCCTAAGGACACCAAATGCATGTGGGTCCCACCTTGGATCATTCTAGATTAGCATGGATAGGCCCACGACTCCGTTTCGAACCATTTCGAGTCGTTTCAAGTATTAACTATTGTACATCCACATTTAGTGATGTTTAACAGCTAGGATAGGATCAATAGATGTCTAGACCCATCAATAAATGATCTAGAAGTGTTCGAGGGTGGTTTCATGAGACCACAGATGCACATAGACTCGATCAAATGATCAATTTGAGTGAACTTCACCAATTGGCGAAGCTAGAATTCTAATGGTATTTCTATCACTTTCTCGCACCCACCTAAGTCAAAAGGGTGATAGCGTACGTCATGTGACCATAACCTAGGTCCGGTTTAATCCAAATCATGCTCTGATACTAACTTGTAACACCCTGAAAATCAGGGGTCGTGTAAAAACCCAATTCTCGAGTTCCAAAACGTCACTTATGCAATAAATATGATTATGATTTAGATGTTGTCTGAGTTAGTACATTAACATGATTCAGATTATACCAAAACTGCAATTCATACTCCAGATCTAGTGATAAAACGAAAGCAGAAGACTAGAAGATATATATATCACTATTTGTAAAACAAAACAATCTCGATCTGTCTCCAAAGAATGAATGTATCTCTGAGTCACATATACATATATCAAACCAAAAATCAAAAGTCATGCGATAGTCCAACTAGCAAAATCCCGTTGATCCAGGCCACATATGTGAAGCCATTAAAAAACTGCATGTATGAGAACTCATCCTGGTCCTCGTAGTAGTCCAGCTCCAGCTCCTGAATCGCCTCACTATCTGCATTTAAGATAGAGTTTGGTAGGTGTTGCTAACATCATCCCGTAACGTGGGAGTGAGTGATCAACTCAGTGGAATCATAGAGCAAAGATTAACATGTTATCAAATCAATCATGCGATAATAGTAAAGAAAATAATCAGACACTCGTAGATACTGTTATTAATGCAAGGATGAGATGCAGTAATGATGCATGCCCTCACCGACATACTTCCTCATGCGACACCATCTTACGTCCGTGGCATGCTTTCTTCCCTCAGTGCTCCGCATCTTCCAGGCACATGCAGTGCGATATGGATATGATTACCGAGTTGTTATTAGTCCTTTCAAACAGCAGGATTGGGAAACTAAGGTACTTCCCTTATATCATTCCTAACAAAGATCCTGTCTAGGGTAGTCACTTCTAGTAGTCTCATACGATGATATATTTCTAGGTTGTTGCAAGGGCTGTCAGGGCTATTGCACGCACTCATTGCACCGCTCCCCCATCACCTTATGAATACAGGCCTAGTCTGTACTCTTGTTGCTACGAAAGGGTCGTCCCCTCACGTCGACTCAGAATACACTCAAGATCACTACAAAGGGCTCGTCACCAATCAGAGTAGTCCGACAGCTCGAATGTAGTGTCCCATACCACCACAATCAGCTCACGAGTCTGAGGTTCTCACTGGTCACTATGGGGAGGCTCGTCGCCACAGCGTAGGCCGAAAGATCCACCACAGTGTCCCATACCACCATGCCTGGCTCATGAGTCTTAATGGATCAAGGTACCACGGTTATCAGGGTTTTCACTGGTAAGCTCAGTACCCTAGGTTCAAGCAGTTATGACCAATATAAGGTAAACATACAATGGTCAATCGGGTTACTTGACGAGCTCGACTAGTATGAGTGCACATTAAGTTGAACGACATGAAGTGCATAAACACCTCGTGTGGCCTAACCACTGCCGTCAACCACAGCATGACTCGGGTTCATCGACGCATCCTTCGTAGTGAATAGAAGCCAACCATGAATTCAAATCTGTTACCGACTGCCTGGATTAGAATATAGCCCCAAGCAATTGTAATCTAAATCAATGTTCATATGAGAGTGACAGAAATGAAACACAAATAATCCAAGCATGTTAGCAACATGTTCTAACAAACAACATAAGCAATTCAACCAAGCACAAGCATTTTATATATATTAGGAAATCAATTCAATATAACAAACATGGAGGAAATCATGTACATCATCATATTAGTTGAGAATCCAATCTCCAAACTAATCTACAACCCCATTCACTCAATACTTACTAATACATACTTTTATACAAACACTTAGTCTACACACATTTATCTACATAGCATATGTTGACCAAAAGTGTGCATTAGGGAGAATCTCTTCGCCAAACAGATCATACATGCATAACTAGTATAGGAACATGACAAATACTCATGGCAATCATATCAGCAAAATACGTACGTATACAGTATTTCCTACAAATACCTAAAATAACCTAAATCTCATATTCTTCGTACGTATTCAAAATGGAAAACAGACAGCCTGTTCTGCATGTCAAACAACATCCTTGTCAATAATCTACCATTAAATGACATTGAAAGCTTTGAAAACAGGTAACCTAAGCATCTAAAATCCTCACCTTACGCCGCAGGAGTGTAATGAATCGAATATGAACTCTACGCCTTCGCCAACGATGATATAACCACCTATTACACAAGGTAAGTCAGATACTTCGCTACTTGCATCAATAGAATTCCTAAAACAGGCTAAGGTTAGGGTTTTCTTACCTAGAATGAAGTCAGAATCACCGGAAGAGTGATTAGAACACGATGGCTAAGCACGTGTAGTAGCAGATCGAGTGACAGAATCTTTTTGTAACACCCTGAAAATCGGGGGTCGTGTACAAACTCAACTCCCGAGTTCCAGACCGTCACTTATGCAAGAAAAATGATTATGATTCAATGTTGTCTGATTTAAAGCATTCACATGAGTAAAAGTATACCAAAACTGCAATTCATACTTCAGATCCAGTGATAAAAGCAAGCGGAAGACTAAACAATATATATATCACAGTATGAAAAAAACAAAGTAAATCTCATCTGTCTCCAAAGTATGACTACATCTCTGAGTCTCATATACATATACATGAACAAAAATGTAATGTTCAAAATAGTCCCACTGAAGTCCCATCGATCCAGGTCGCCTACGGGAAGCCATCGTGATACTGCATGTATGAGAACTCGTCCTGGTCCTCGTCGATGTCTAGCTCCACCTCCTAGATCTCAGCCTCACCTGCATCTACAACAGGGTCTGGTGGGTGTTGCAAACACCATCCCGTAATGTGGGAGTGAGTGATCAACTCAGTGGAATCATAGAGCAAGGATTAGTATGTTCACAATTCAAACATGCGATAATAGTAAAGAAGTAAATCAGACAATCCTAATACTGTTATTAATGCAAGATGACATGACGTGATGTATGCCCTCACCGACGATCTCCCTCATACGGCAACATCTTACGACCGCGGCATGCCACACTCCCTAGAGTGCTCCACATCTTCCAGGCACATGCAATGCTATGGTGATATGATTTCCAAGTTGTTATTAGTCCATTCAAACAGCAGGATTGGGAAACTAAGGTACTTCCCTTATATCAATCCCAACACAGATCCTGTCTAGGGTCGTCACTCCCAGTAATCTCATACGATGTATATTTCGTAGGTCACTGCAAGGGCTACCAGGGCTGTTGCTCGCACTCGTTGCACCGCTCCCCCATCATCTTATCAATACAGGCCTACCGTACTCTACTGCAACGGAAGGGTCGTCGCCTCCCGTGGACTCAGAATACACTCGCGGTCACTACAAAGTACTCGTCGCCTGATCAGTGTAGGCCGACAGCTAGAATATAGTGTCCCATACCACCATAATCTGCTCACGAGTCTAGGTGCTCACTGGTCACTACGGAAAGGTTTGTGGCCCCAGTATAGGCCGACAGCTCGACCACGGTGTCCCATACCATCATGCCCGGCTCATGAGTCTTTGTGGATCAAGGTACCATGGTTAACAGGGTTTTCAATGGTAAGTTCAGTACCCTAGGTTCAAGCAGTTATGACTCATACAAGGTGAACATACATCGGCCAGTCGGGTTACTTGACGGGCTCGACTAGCGCGATCGCATCTCAAGTCGAACAACATGAAGTGCGTAAAACACTTCGCGTGGCCTAACCACTGCCGCCAACTCCAAACACGAATCACGTTTATCGACGCGTCGTTCGTGGCTATGACCAGTCAGCCACGAATTCGCTCGGTTACCGACTGCCTGGACTAAGTCTAGTCCCAAACATTTATGGAATCACATCGGCAGTTTATGTAAGAGTATTGGAATTGAAATACAATCATGTGAGCATGTTAACACATGTTATAACATTCAACTTAAGCAAATCTTCAAACACATACATTCCATGCATGTAATGGAATCATGCATATGGTCAACATGTAGAAAATCATTTAGGTCAGCATATTAACTGAGAAATCAATCTCAAACTACCACATAACATCATTTAATTCGATACATACTAATACAAGCATTTATACAAACACATACACTGCACACTTAAGTCTACATATAGTATGTCGACCCAAAGTGCGCAACTAGGAGAATCTCTTCGCCAAACTAATTATGCAAGCATTCCTAACTCCCTAATGCGACAACAAACCATGTCAATCACGTCAGCAAAATATGAGTATAAACCGTACTTCCTACAAATGACTAAAATGCCCTAAATCTCATATTCTTCGTTAATTTACGAAACGGGAAACGAAGAGCATGTTGTACATGTCAAACGGCGATGCCGTTGATAATCTACTATTAAACGACATTGAAAGCGTTGTAAACCGTCAATCAAAGCGTCTAAAATCCTCACCTTAGGTCTTACGGATGCGTGATTTTGAACGGAGCTTGTATGCTTCGTCTACGGCAGTAGGAGAACCTATTTTACAAGTTACATTAGCTAACACGCTATGAATCTAAGTAAACCCTAAATTAGCAGGGTTTTTTTATACCTGAAAGAATGGAGAAATCACCAGCCAGATGATTGGGAAGGGTTGCTGAAGTAGTAGCAACCGGTGGCTCGGAAGCGGGAAAAATTCCTTCTACTCTTTCTCTCAAACTCTCCTTTTCTCTCTCCCACAGCTAGGGTTCTGCAATTTTCGTATGGGAGAGGAATGAGGGTTTCAACCACTTTTATAAGCTTAAAAGTGCCAGAAACAGGCTCCGGAACGAAGTTTACTTAGTGCCTATCCAATTCGGGGTTGTTTCGATCCAAAAGATGCTTTCTGGTGGTCCCCTGGTCGATTGTGATCGGACTTAAGATCATGCGTACCAGATGTAGCACGTATTAAGTTTTCAGTCTGGCAGGGTTCGCAGATCGCACGTGGCGAACCAGTTTCAGTTCAGCGGTCACCGCACGTAGATCAGGGCTGAAAGTCTCATGATAATAAATAGAAATTTTTCCTGATCCGAGGGTGTAATCTGGATGAATTCTGACGGTCAGAATGCTTAATATTGACGTGTCAAGTCGTGTGCCAGATTTGAATTTGAAATTCCAATTCTGTCCCTATTCGCAGTCTCTTCCGTCCGGGTTCAACGAAATAGTCTGTGATTATCGGTTTGACTTGATTTTCGAAATGATTGTCAAGTCCAGCTAGGCGGTTCTAACGGTCTAAGATAGGAGGTATCGGACTTTCGACGCGCGGTCTAAACCCAATACAAGAATTCAAAGTGATCCAGAGAACAAACCCGCTTAGAGTTTGATCCGAGGTTATAGAGTATTATAGAGTCATTTGTTCTACTCGATTTGGGTCTTGTAGAACGTATTTAAAGTGATCAGGGACTATTTCCCAGCTACTCTAGCGTTGCGCTAGCTAACTTACGCTTAATTTCCATGGAAATTAATTCTACGTGATTTCGGGTCGAGTTGGTGCTCGAGCCCAAGTACGGATTTTTCACGGGCGTTACAATCTACCCCCCTTAACAAATAATTTCATCCTCGAAATTTGTACCTTTTCGTACTCCTCGAGAAGCTGTGGGTAGTTCTTTCTGATCTCGGCTTCTATCTCCCAAGTAGCATCCTCCTCAGAGTGATGTGTCCACAATACCTTCACAAGGGGAATCACCTTGCTATGCAGTACCTGCTCCTTCCTGTCTAGGATGCGTGTCGGTCGCAGGATATAAGTAGCATCCTCTCCTAACTGCACCTGCTCCCATCCGATGATATGGGAAGGATCAGCAACGTACTTCTTCGGCATAGAAACATGAAATACGTTGTGAACGCTCGCAAGAGGCGTGGGTAAAGCCAATCGGTAAGCCACTGCTCCAACACGATCGAGGATCTGGAATGGACCAATGAATCGCGGTGCCAGCTTCCCCTTCTTCCCGAACCGAAGGACTCCCTTCATAGGGAAAACTCGCAAAAACACGTGATCCCCAACTGTGAACTCTAGTGGCCTCCGTCTCGTATCGGCGTAGCTCTTCTGTCTGCTCTGCGCTGTAAGAAGCCGACGTCGAATAGTATCAATCTTCTCTGACGTCGCCTGCACTAACTCTGGGCCAATCAAGCTACGCTCACCGACCTCTAACCAACAATGCGGTGCGCGACAAGGTCGCCCAACAGCGCCTCATAAGGTGTCATACCGATACTCGCCTAGAAGCTGTTGTTGTACACAAACTCCGCATATGCAAGACAATCATCCCAACTGTCCTTGAAGTCCAATGCGCAAGCTCGCAACATATCCTCCAAGATCTGGTTCACTCGCTCTGTCTGTCCGTCCGTCTGTGGGTGGAAGGTAGTACTGAACTTCAACTTCACACCCATAGCCTCCTGAATGCGAGTCCAGAAAATAGAAGTGAACCGCGTGTCTCTGTCCGACACGATCTCCAGCGGAACTCCATGCAGACGCACAATCTCTCTGATGTACAATCTAGCCAGCTCGTCTGCAGAGTTCGTAACTCTGATCTGTAGGAAGTGTGCCGACTTCGTCAATCGGTCGACGATCACCCAAATGGAATCATGTCCCTTCCTCGTCTTCGGCAACCCAGAAATGAAGTCCATGGAAATGAAATCCCACTTCCACTCTGCAATCGGCATAGGCTGCAAAAGTCCAGGTGGTCGGCGTTGCTCTGCTTTCACCTGCTGACAAGTGAGACAACGGGACATGAACTCAGCTATGTGGGTCTTCATACCTTCCCACCAATACATCCTCTTCACATCACGATACATCTTTGTGCTGCCTGGATGCATCGCGAGTCTAGTACAATGCGCAGCCTCGAGAATCTCTCGTCTCAAGTCAGGGACATCTGGGACGCATAGGCGGCCACGGTAACGTAAGCCCCCATCCATACCAACTCGCCAGTCGGCGTCAGCATCATCACTGGCCTGCTCTCAAAGCTCAGTAAGATGTGCATCGTCCCTCTGCGCCTCGATGACTCGGTCATCGATCTGAGATCGCACCTGTACATGTGCGATGAACTCAAACGGCTCCTCTACAATGAGTTTCTGCTCAAAGTCTCGCAAAAACTCAACCATATCCCACTCGGCAACCATCAGCGGAGCCGCAAACTCTATCGCCTTCTTGCGGCTCAACGCATCAGCCACAAGGTTCGCCTTCCCAGGATGGTAAGAGACTTCAAACTTGAAGTCCTTCAACGTCTCCATCCATCGCCGCTGCCTCATATTCAAGTCTCGCTACGTGAATATGTACTTGAGGCTCTTGTGGTCGCAAAAGAGCTCGAACTCCTCTCCGTAGAGGTAATGTCTCCAGAGTCTCAGTGCGAATATAATGGCTGCCAACTCTAGGTCGTGTGTAGGGTAATTCTCCTCGTGCTTCCTTAATTGTCTCGAGGCATACGAAATTACCCTGTCCCTCTGCATAAGGACACAACCCAAACCAACGCTAGACGCATCAGTGTATATAGTGTATTTAACCCCTTGCTCTGGTAATACTAGCACAGGGGCGGACGTAAGTCTGTCCTTCAGCTCCTGAAAAGCTGACTCCCCCTTGTCATTTCAGGCGAACTTCACGTCCTTCCGCGTCAACTGAGATAAGGGTCTCGCGATCTTCGAGAAGTCCTGAATGAAGCGCCGATAGTAGCCAGCGAGACCCAAGAAACTCCTCACCTCAGTGACAGAACCAGGCTGCTCCCAGTCCTGCACCGCAGCTACCTTAGACAGGTCAACTGCCATGCCATCTTTGGACACCACATGTCCCAGAAACTTCACCTCCTGCTTCCAGAAGTCGCACTTCTTGTACTGTGCGAACAACTGATGTTGTCTGAGCGTATCCAGGCCAAACGTAAGTGCTCCTCATGCTCCTCTCGACTCCTAGAGTACACCAAAATGTCGTCAATGAATACAACGACGAATCGATAGAGGAAAGGCCGAAATACCCGGTTCATCAGATCCATGAACACGGCTGGTGCGTTCATAAGACCGAACGACATCACGAGGAACTCGTAGTGGCCAAAACTGGTCCTGAATGCTGTCTTCTACACGTCCTCATCCCTGACACGCAGCTGATGATAACCTGACTGAAGATCAATCTTCGAGAAGTACTGCGCTCCTCTCAACTGATCAAACAAGTCATCGATCCTGGGCAAAGGGTACTTGTTCTTCACCGTGAGCTGGTTCAGCCTTCGATAATCAATACACAATCGCATCGAACCATCCTTCTTCCTCACGAACAAGACCGGTGCTCCCCAAGGAGACACGCTAGGCCGTATAAGGCCAAGCTCTAGCAGACCATCAATCTGCATCCTCAACTCCTCCATCTCACATGGTGCCATGCGATACGTCGGCAATGAGACGGGCGTAGATCCAGGAACCATATCGATAGTGAAATCGATCTCACGTCGGGGCGGCAAACCATGGATCTTCCTGAACAGATCCTCGAACTCGGAAACGACTGGCGTAAGCTCAAGTACCTGGGCCCCAGCGTCGCGCAATAAAGTGGCGTAGCTAAGTATGCGGAAAGGAAGATTTATCCGCACTGAAAACGTGAAAGGCGTGCCCTCAGGCTCGTACACCGTCACCATATGAGCCTCGCAGTCAATCTCGGCTCTCGCTGCAGTCAACCAGTCCATGCCAAGAATGACGTCGAGATAAACGAGCGAGGGATCGACGACAAGATCAAGAGTCATCGTCCTGCCTCCCAGATCAACTAAACAACCCTCACACATCTGGGTGACATCCGAATAATCCCCATAAGCTGCAAAGACTCGCACGCTATCCATAGTGATAGTCTGTAACCCAAGACGCCTGACTATGGCACGCGATATCAAAGAAATCGTGGAACCAGTGTCCACCATCACAAGTACGGGAGTACCTCCAATATGGGCCGTGACCTCGAAGGCTGAATGCTGGAAAGTCGGCGTCACAGCTGCCTCAGCTGTCAATGCATGAACCCGAGCCTGCTGTGGCCGGTTCGGCCGCTGTGTCAAGGGCCGTGGAGGCTGTCTGATCTGCGATACCGGAGGTCTGAATGTAGGGTGCGCAGGAGCTGACCGTATAGGCGGTGCTGATATCGCCTGTGGACACACACGGTCAATCTTCTGCGGCAGCGAGAACCCACTGTCCCGCATCCTCGAAAAGCAGCTCTACGCCAAGTGGCCTGACCTCCCACAGTATGTACATGTCAAATCAGGGCGCTGAAACGGTGGTACAGGTGCCGTAGTCCTAGTAGGAGGATCAATGCGAGGCCTCTTGCCCGCGAGGGGCATGTCCTGCATGTCTGGTCGCGGCCTAAAAGTAACAGGGCCACGAGATTGCGCAAGTCGATCCACATCCTGCTCTGCCCGCATGGACATGTGAATCAACTCCGCATATGAAGGAATGGTCACACAGCACATCTTCGACCGAATGTCCAGTCGTAAACCCTCCAGAAAGCGCCGTATGCGCATCTGCTCATCAGCCAAAATCGTCGGGACGTATCTGCCCAACTCCGTGAACCGATGCTCATACTCTGTAACTGTCATAGCTGCCTGTCTGAGACGGAGAAACTCATTCTCCCTGTCGTGCCTGTAAGTCTGGGGATAATACTTCTCATGGAAGTGGAACTCAAACGCTGTCCACGTCCATGCAAAGTCTGCAGCAACGGTCCGCAGTACGCTATCCCACCACATGCTGGCCTCTCTCTCAAACAGGAATGTATCCAGCTCTACCTGTTCGGCCTCGATGCAATACAACATCCGTAAAATCTTCGACACACGGTCGAGCCAGTACTCAGCCTCCTCGGGTCTGTGAGAACCCGTGAAAGTGGGAGGCCGCAAGTGCTGAAATCGCTCCAATAGGCCCCGTGTATTGGCGGGATTCCCCGCAGGGTAAGCAGGCGGCGCAGGATGAGCCATGCCCTCATCCTGGGCGTATGTATAAGCATCCTCAACTGGATGCGCAAGTGGTGCAGGTGGTGTAGATGGAGACACACCCCCACCCTGGGCTAATGTCCCCACGATGGTAGTCAGAAGCTGCTGCTGCTGCAGCATCATAGCCATCATCTGTTCGAATCTGTCAGGGGGTGGAGCAGGTTGTGGCGGATGCTGTGTGGAAGTAGAAGCGCGATATGACTCTCTGACTGATGGCGTAAATGGCGGTGGTCCATCTGTAGGACCAGCGGCAGGCTGAGACGATCGAACCGCCTCAGGAATCGGGCCTAAAGCAGGGTCTGTATGGGTGCCAGACTGAGAGGGAGTCTGATCCATATGCTCGGTCAGTGCAAAGCGAGCTGTGCTCCGCGTAGTCTTAGGCGGCATTCCCTATATTCAAAATAGGGCGCAACCTTGTCAGTCTCAATTGCACAAATACACCACAATCATTCACACAAGGAGTCAAAGGCATTCCATGCATTTCAATTAATCAACATTGTCACAATATAAGGGATATATCCTTACAAGCATCACGACAAGAAATACATGGGAACTAAGATAGTTAAAATTGCAACAGCAACACAAGTAAAGCACTAGCCCTAACAGTCTTACACTCATAAAGTAGGAAATGACTAACTACTGATAATAACATCAAAGATCGCATCGCTAGTCGGAGTCTGGGGACGGAGGAGGAGCACCCTTATCCTGCAAGCAACACAGGATCGCCTTCAAGGTGCGAGTCACCTTGCCGAGTTTCTTCTTTATAACGGCCTTGGCATCCCCAACTTCTACGCGAAGTTCTTGGACTTCCCTTCGCAAAGCGGTCTGACTCTCCTCCATCCGAGCAATGCGATCGTCAATAGTAGCCTGCGCAGAAGGAGGAGGGCTCTCATCAATATCCTGAGCCTCCTCTTCTGCCTCTTCCTGAGCTTCTTCCTGAACCTCTGCTCTAGGTTCTTCTTCGCTTTGATCTTCCTCATCATCAAAGTCATCCTCACTATCCTTTTCAAGTTGATTTTCACGGTATTGTGACCCAATCTTCATCTTGACCATTGTCGACTCATCAATACTATGAATCGAGACTGGCATTTTCGGCCCAAGTTGTAAGCAAACTCGAGGGCGATTTTGCAAACCAGTCGGTCAAAAGGAAGTGATTCGGATGTTCTTCTTGACCTGGCTATGAGGATTATTTGTCGTAAGATGAAAGTAGCCATGCATACGTTCTCTCCCTGGGCCACCATATACAGGAAATTAACCATAAGGCGTGTACATTCAATGCGATTCGTCGACCTGGGATAAACATTGAACGTGCAGATATGGTGCAGAAGGCGTAAATCCTCAGACATATACGTCGCCTTGAGGCTATTATTAGGCTGCCATGGAACCAACTTACCGCACAGGAACCTGGTGCGGCAATCTCGTTCACGTCTAGTCCTCAGATTCTTCTCACTAGGATGCACATCACCAAGAGGCACATTGAGAAGTCGCGCAATCAACCGAACATCGATCGTAGCCATCCGATCTCTACCAAAAGGGATTTTGAACTGCAAAGGCTCCAAGGTAGGATTCTGGATACTAGCGTAGAAGGCACGAACGGTGCTCACATTAGCACGAGTGCGAGCTTCAAAGATCGGACCCCAATGCGCGGCTTCAATGCGTTCGAACAACAGATATTCGCCGAATAGTCGTCCATCTACGTCCACCTTAAATAACACTTTGCGATCAGTGTATTGGCCATGAGGCATCTCTGATAAAATTGCTCGCCCAAGGTGTGCATAGGGATCCAAATCCCGCTTTATACGGCACTCTAGGACTGCAGCTGGACCTGCGGCGGCACTTGAACTTGCGGCACCACCCCGCGGTCTTCTCGATTGAGCAGGGTGGCTTGTCCCAGCCTCATCTGTTGCGGTTTTCCTCTTACCCATCAAAGATATGATGGATGAGAGTGATAAAAGGCCTAAAATGGCTTCCACGAAAGCCATGAAAAACGGTGAAAATGCGAAGAAGTAGCTGTCCAATCTGAAAAAAGGAAATATAGGCGTCGTAGAGGGATGCTTCAAGCTTCCCAAGAGTGTATTTTCAAGGAGAAATGCAAATGAAAAAGTGAAATAGAGCACCTCACGATTTCAGCTCGATTTGGGAGTTTTTGGAGCTCCAAATGATGAAATCTTCAAGAGGGAGGGCTGCCAACTCCCAAGGATCGATGGATGATGGTCGGTTTTGGCCAAGGAGGGATCTAGAAGCGATTTGGGACCACAAACTTTGGAGATAGTTGCTGAAAAATGAAAACGGAGCTAAGGGGAGGGCTGTTTGTGAAGGAGATGCACATTTTAGGGGTTTTTATCGGACGGGAGCTATGTGGGGATGATGTGCACCTCATTTAAGGGCGTGCGCCCAAAAATCAGAGCCAACGGGCCCCACTAGTCGGCGATGCATCGCCGGACAACTTCTCAGTTAGTCGGTGGGACCACATGGGTCTGGTCCCCCATGGACCAGGGACCATAAAAATGTGTGGTCCACCCCCTGGTTCATTGTATATTGACCTATATGAGCCCAAACATGTGTTCGGGGCTTTCTGGGGCCATTCCGCAATCTCGAATACCAAACCATATGATGCAGCATATGAATTTGGGGTAGAAGGATCTAGTACATCCATCTAGATCCCTAGTTTCTACAGAAGGTGAAGTTAGAATTGCCTTATGGCCATTTTTCATAAAATTTTATTATTCACTGTAAAATTTTGTGAAAGTACTAATTTGTATTATTTTCACATTATGTTTTATGCCTAACATGAAATGGATAAGAAATAAAAGAAGATCGGAGTGTTTAGAGGAGGAATTTTGAAGATTTTTGGTGAAACGGGATTTTTAAGCCTTGGCGATTGATTACAGGAGTCGTGGTCATCCCACGGCCCAAGGATTCACTTTTACGGTTTAAAACCGCTCATAGGACATCTCAACCCGACTTCTTATGGCTTAGAAGCTATTCGGGTTGCTTTACGCGACCCGAGATGCGTTACAGACTCGATCTTGCGATCGATTCTAATAGACTTCGCCTATCGGCGAATCTGTGATCCTGAAAGTGTTTCTAGACCCTTCTCGCACCCACCTAAGTCAAAGGAAGCGACAGCGTACGTCGCGAGACCATAACCCAGGCCCAGTATACTCTCATTCATGCTTTGATACCAACTTGTAACACCCTGAAAATCGAGGGTCGTGTACAAACTCAACTCCCGAGTTCCAGACCGTCACTTATGCAACAAAAATGATTATGATTCAATGTTGTCTGATTTAAAGCATTCACATGAGTAAAAGTATACCAAAACTACAATTCATACTTCAGATCCAGTGATAAAAGCAAGCGGAAGACTAAACAATATATATATCACTGTATGAAAAAAACAAAGTAAATCTCATTTGTCTCCAAAGTATGACTACATCTCTGAGTCTCATATACATATACATGAATAAAAATGTAATGTTCAAAATAGTCCCGCTGAAGTCCCATCGATCCAGGTCGCCTACGGGAAGCCATCGTGATACTGCATGTACGAGAACTCGTCCTGTTCCTCGTCGATGTCTGGCTCCACCTCCTAGATCTCAGCCTCACCTGCATCTACAACAGGGTCTGGTGGGTGTTGCAAACACCATCCCGTAACGTGGGAGTGAGTGATCAACTCAGTGGAATCATAGAGCAAGGATTAGCATGTTCACAATTTAAACATGTGATAATAGTAAAGCAGAAAATCAGACAATCCTAATACTGTTATTAATGCAAGATGACATGACGTGATGTATGCCCTCACCTACGACCTCCCTCATACGGCAACATCTTACGACCGCGGCATGCCACACTCCCTAGAGTGCTCCACATCTTCCAGGCACATGCAATGCTATGGTGATATGATTTCCAAGTTGTTATTAGTCCATTAAAACAGCAGGATTGGGAAACTAAGGTACTTCCCTTGTATCAATCCCAACACAGATCCTGTCTACGGTCGTCACTCCTAGTAATCTCATACGATGTATATTTCATAGGTCACTGCAAGGGCTGCCAGGGCTGTTGCTCGCACTCGTTGCACTGCTCCACCATCACCTTATCAATACAGGCCTACCGTACTCTACTGCAACGGAAGGGTCGTCGCCTCCCGTAGACTCAGAATACGCTCGCGGTCACTACAAAGGACTCGTCGCCTGATCAGTGTAGGCCGACAGCTAGCATATAGTGTCCCATACCACCATAATCTGCTCACGAGTCTAGGTGCTCACTGGTCACTACGGGGAGGTTTGTGGCCCCAGCATAGGCCGACAGCTCGACCACGGTGTCCCATACCATCATGCCCGGCTCATCAGTCTTCGTGGATCAAGGTACCATGGTTAACAGGGTTTTCAATGGTAAGTTCAGTACCCTAGGTTCAAGCAGTTATGACTCATACAAGGTGAACATACATCGGCCAGTCGGGTTACTTGACGGGCTCGACTAGCGCGATCGCATCTCAAGTCGAACGACATGAAGTGCGTAAAACACTTCGCGTGGCCTAACCACTGCCGCCAACTCCAAACACGAATCACGTTCATCGACGCGTCGTTCGTGGCTATGACCAGTCAGCCACGAATTCGCTGGGTTACCGACTGCCTGGACTAAGTCTAGTCCCAAACATTTATGAAATCACATCGGCAGTTTATGTAAGAGTATTGAAATTGAAATACAATCATGTGAGCATGTTAACACATGTTATAACATTCAACTTAAGCAAATCTTCAAACACATACATTCCGTGCATGTAATGGAATCATGCATATTGTCAACATGTAGGAAATCATTTAGGTCAGCATATTAACTGAGAAATCAATCTCAAACTACCACATAACATCATTTAATTCGATACATACTAATACAAGCATTTATACAAACACATACACTACACACTTAAGTCTACATATAGTATGTCGACCCAAAGTGCGCAACTAGGTAAATCTCTTCGCCAAACTAATTATGCAAGCATTCCTAACTCCCTAATGCGACAACAAACCATGTCAATCACGTCAGCAAAATATGAGTATAAACCGTACTTCCTACAAATGACTAAAATGCCCTAAATCTCATATTCTTCGTTAATTTACGAAATAGGAAACGAAGAGCATGTTGTACATGTCAAACGGCGATGCCGTCTATAATCTACTATTAAACGACATTGAAAGCGTTGTAAACCATCAATCAAAGCGTCTAAAATCCTCACCTTAGGTCTTACGGATGCGTGATTTTGAACGGAGCGTGTATGCTTCGTCTACGGCAGTAGGAGAACCTATTTTACAAGTTACGTTAGCTAACACGCTATGAATCTAAGTAAACCCTAAATCAGCAAGTTCTAGGGTTGTTTTATACCTGAAAGAATGGAGAAATCACCAGCCAGATGATTGGGAAGAGTTGCTGAAGCAGTAGCAACCGGTGGCTCGGAAGCGGGAAAAATCTCTTCTACTCTTTCTCTCAAACTCTCTCCTTTTCTCTCTCCCACATCTAGGGTTTTGTAATTTTCGTATGGGAGAGAGGAATGAGGGTTTCAACCCCTTTTATAAGCTTAAAAGTGCCGGAAACAGGCTCCGGAACGAAGTTTACTTAGTGCCTATCCAATTCGGGGCTGTTTCGATCCAAAAGATGCTTTCTGGTGGTCCCCTGGTCGATTGCGATCGGACTTAATCTCATGCGTACTAGATGTAGCACGTATTAAGTTTTCAGTCTGGCAGGGTTCGCAGATCGCACGTGGCGGACCAGTTTCAGTTCAGCGGTCACCGCACGTAGATCAGGGCTGAAAGTCTCATGATAATAAATAGAAATTTTTCCTAATCCGAGGGTGTAATATGAATGAATTCTGACGGTCAGAACGCTTAATACTGACGCGTCAAGTCGTGTGCCAGATTTGAATTTGAAATTCCAATTCTGTCCCTATTCGCGGTCTCTTCCGTCCGGGTTCAACGAAATAGTCTGTGATTATCGGTTTGACTTGATTTTTGAAATGATTGTCAAGTCCAGCTAGGCGGTTCTAACGGTCTAAGATAGGAAGTATCGGACTTTCGACGCGCGGTCTAAACCCAATACAAGAATTCAAAGTGGTCCAGAGAACAAACCCGCTTAGAGTTTGATCCGAGGTTATAGAGTATTATAGAGTCATTTGTTCTACTCGATTTGGGTCTTGTAGAACGTATTTAAAGTGATCAGGGACTATTTCCCAGCTACTCTAGCGTTGTGCTAGCTAACTTATGCTTAATATCCATGGAAATTAATTCTACGCGATTTCGGGTCGAGTTGGTACTCGAGCCCAAGTACGAATTTTTCACGGGCGTTACACTTTTCCTCACAACTCTCACACAATCTCTCTCTTTTCTCTCTTCTCTTTCCTAGGGTTTCTTGCAAATTTGTATGAGAGGGATGTGAGAGAGTTTAAGGTCCTTAAATAGGTTAGAAACTCACTTATTTAGACTTTAAACTAAGGTATACTTGGGTTATAACCAAATCGAGTCTTTTCCGATCTAAAAGAATATTTCTGGAGGTCCTCTTATCAATTGCGGTCAGACTTAAGCTTACTAGCATCGAATCTTTAATCAATTAAGTTTTCAGTCCGATCGGATTTTCAGATCATCCGTGGCGGACGAGTTTCAGTTCGGCGGTCACTGAGACTCGATCAGGGATTCCAAGTACACTGACATGAGTGGAAAATGTTCCCTGATCCGAGGGTGTGTTTGGGTCAAATTCCAATGGTCTGAATGCTTATAATTAACCCACAAGTGACACATGCCAGATTTATTTAAATCACATTTAGTTTATAAAGAATTCTACTCTCTCTCACACTCCTTGCTCCAGGCTCATTGAAATAGCCTCAGGACATCATTTGAACTTAATTTCCGGGGTGGTAGTCAAGTCCAACGACACGGTCATAATGGTCTAAGTTCATTGCTACTGGACTCACGACGTGCGGTCAGAGTCCATTACAAAGTTTCAAAGGGTTCCTGAGAACAGACGGGTTTAAAGTTTGATCCTAGGTTTCAAGATGTTATAGCGTTAACGATTCCACAAGTTTTGGGTCTTGTAGAATGTATTTAAAGCGATCAGTGCTAATTTCACAGCTAATCTAACATAGCACTAGTTAACTTATTGTTAATTTTTAAAGGAATTAATCCTAAGTGATTTCTGTCTGAGGTGGTACTCGGGTCTCTGTACGGATTTTTCTGAGACGTTACACTCTCTCTTTCTTCTCTCTTCTCTCTTTTTTTTATGATGTTGTGTGGCCCACCTGATGATGAATGTAGTACCCTGACCGTCCATCCAGTGGGACGTCCCCGCTGTCCAACTGGGGCCAACCCTTCTATCCATTTGGACAGGTCATGGATGAAGGGAATCACCAATATCAAAGTGGATTCCCAACTTGACGACCTCACTAGCGTGTGGAAAATCCACACTGTTCATCCGTTTTGAGTGCCTGGGGAACCCTGATCGTTTAAACCGACGGGCCCACCAAGACAGGGTCCCTTTCATCTAGACCGTCTGCAAGTGGGGCCTACCTTAAATATGTGTGATCCAGGCCGTCCATCAGCGGCCCCAATTTGATTGGGTCCAGTTGTTGGAGTGTAACACCCCAGATTTTAGCCAACCTGGAGTTAGGCGTCCTTAGGCAATGGGTCAACCATAACACATTGGTAATTTCTTAGAACTCAATTCCAAAGCAAAGAAATCATTTAGAACGTAATTCTTTAGAAATTTAACGTGAATTAACTAGCGCTACACTAGATTACCTGTGAAATAAGCACCAACCACTTTAAATACAATCTGTAAGACCCAAAACCTATAGAATCATTGATGCTACGTACCCTAAAACATAGGATCAAACTCTAAACCTATTTGTTCTCAGGAACCCTTTGAAACTTTGTAATGGATCTAGACGGCGCGTCGAAAGTCCGATAGTGATGAACTTAGACAATTACAACCGCCTAGTTGAACTTGACAATCATTTCAAAAATCAAGCCCAACCGATATCCGGAGACCATTTTACTGAGTCCGGAGTGAAGAGAGTGAGAAAAGGAAAATATTTAGAAAATTAATTCAATTTTTAATAAATCTGGCACGTGTCGCTTGCACGACATTTTTAAGCGTTCTGGCCATTGGAATTCAATCAAATTTTACCCTCGGATCAGGAAAGTTGGCCCTTACATGTCATAACACTTATGACCCTGATCGAGTTTCAGTGACCGCTGAACTGAAACTCAATCAGGGCCATAAGTGTTATGACATGTAAGGGCCAACTTTCCTGATCCGAGGGTAAAATTTGATTGAATTCCAATTCCAACTGAAACTGGTCCACCACGGTCGATCTGGAAACCTGACCGGAGTGAAAACTTAGCTTGACCTAGATCCAATATTAGAGAGCTTAAGTCCGACTGCATTTATTAACAGGACCTCCAGAAGCGCTCCGTTGGATCGGAACAGACCCGATTTGGTTATAACTTAAGTATACTTTGACTTAAAGTCTATTTTGGTCATGTTTGGGCTTATAAAAGGGCCTTAAACCCTTAGCTTTCTAACCCATACGAATTTGGAGAAAACCCTAGGAGAGAGAAGAGATAAAAGAGAGAGAAAGTGAGGGAGAAGTTGGGGATTTCTCCTGGGATTCTTCCCTGCTGCTCCATATGCCAAAGCCATCCACCTGCATCGTTATTCCGGCGATTCTGGTTTCGTTTTAGGTAAGAAAACCCTAACCCTAACCTGTTTTAAGGCTCCTATGGGTACAAGTAGCTAAGTAGCTGACTCACCTTGTGTTGTAGATTGTCAATCAGTCGTTAACGACGACGTAGAGTTCCTATTCGATTCATTACGCTCCTACAGCGTAAGGTGAAGATTTTAGACACTTAGGTTACCATTTTTCAAAGATTTCAATGTCGTTTAATGGTAGATTGTTGTCAAGAATGCTGTTTCACATGTACAACATGCCGACCGATTTCTATTTCGAATACATACGAAGAATATGAGATTTATGGTATTTTAGGTATTTATAGGAAATACCGTATACGTATAAATTTTTCTGATATGATTTCCATGAGTATTTTCCATGCATATATACTAGTTATGGATGTCTGATCTATTTGGCGAAAGGATTCGCCCTAATACATGTTTCGGCCAACATACGCTATGTATGTTATTAAGTGTAGTCCAAGTGATTGTTAAAATGCCTAAATCAATATGATTTATGCCTTCCATATGTGTTGAATGTAAGAACATGATTTTTTTGTATTAGACATCTCCTTGATATAAGGATCTGTCATAATATATGTTGAAATCAACATATGTCAAGTACGTTGGAGTTGTTTAGTCTAAGTGTTTGTATAAATGCTTGTGTGAGTAAGCACTTAGTAAATAGTATTGTAGACTAGTGTTGTGATAGGATTCTCAACTATGTTGATGATGTATATGATTTCTTCCATGGTTATTATATTTGAATTGATTATCTTATATATATGAAATGATTGTGTATGGTTAAATTTCTTATGTTGTATCTTATAACATGTTGATAACATTCTTGAATTACTTGTTATTTCAATTCTGTTTATTTCATATGATTACCGATTCACATTACATGTGCTTGGGGCTATACTCTAGTCCAGGCAGTCAGTAACAGATTAGAATTCGTGGTCGGATTCTATTCACCACGAAGGATGTGTATGACGAACCCGAGTCGTACTAGAGTTGTCGGCAGTGGTTAGGCCACACGAAGTGCTTGTGCACTTCATGTCGGTCGATTCAACGTATGCTCGTACTAGTCGGACTCATCAAGTAACCCGATTGACCGTTGTATGTTCACCTTGTATTCGTCATAACTGCTTGAACCTAGGGTATTGAACTTACCAGTGATAACCCTGATAACTGTGGTACCTTGATCCACTAAGACTCATGAGTCAGGCATGGTCGTATGGGACACCGTAGTCGAGTTGTCGGCCTACGCTGGGGCCACAAACCTCCCCTTAGTGACCAGTGAGCAACCCAGACTCGTGAGCAGATTATGGTGGTATGGGACACTATATTCTTGCTGTCAGCCTACACTGATAAGGTGATGGGGGAGCAGTGCAACGAGTGCGTGCAACAACCCTGACAGCCCTTTGTAATGACCTCGAGCGTATTCTGAGTCTACGTGAGGCGACGACCCTTCTGTAGCAACAAGAGTACAACTAGGCCTGTATTGATAAGGTGATGGGGGAGTGGAGCAACGAGTACGTACAATAGCCCTGACAGCCCTTGCAGTGACCAAAAAATATATCATCATATGAGACTACTAGGAGTGATGACCCTAGATAGGATCCTTGTTGGGAATGATATAAGGGAAGTACCTTAGTTTCCCAATCCTGCTGTATGAAAAGGACTAATAACAACTCGGTAATCATATTCATATCACACTGCATGTGCCTGGAAAATGTGGAGCACTGAGGGAAGAAAGCATGTCGTGGACGTAAGATGGTGTCGTATGAGGGTGTATGTCTGCCAGGGCATCCATCATGTCATTTCATTCTTGCATTAATCACAGTATTTAGGAATATTTGAATTGCTTTCTTTATCATTATCGCTTGATTGATTTGATAACATGTTAATCTTTGCTCTATGATTTCACTGAGTTAGCTACTCACTCTCACGGTACAGGACGGTTTTGTACACACCAAACAGTCTCTGTTTCAGTTTCAGATGATGAAGTTGCTTGCGAAGCAGAGCTGGACTTTATGATGATGAAGAGAATTCCTCCTATATGCAGGTTCTGATCTACGGGTTTACAGGGATACTGATTAGATGCCAATACACTTGGTATTTTATCTTTTATTTACATACCCATGTATATTCTTTTCTTTCTATTTTAGAGTATACATGTATTTAATTAACCTGGTAACATGTTCACACTCTGGAGACTTACAATCATTTATACATTTTATATATTTATTACAGTCTTCCGCTTGCTAATTTAACTGTCTTTGGAGTATGATATGCTTTTTTGGCTTAATCCACCTCATATTTTATGCACTATTATGGCCGGCATTCATCCATCATTGAAAATGTTGCATAAGTGATGTTCTGAAATTCGGGAGTGGAGTTTATGCTCGACCCCCGATTTTTAGGGCGTTGCAGATGGTATAAGAGCATGATTTGGATTACACCGGACCTGGGTTATGGGCACACACCGCACGCTGATGCCAATTTAATGTAGGAGGGTGCGAGAATAATCTAGAAACAAGTTCAGGACCCCCAGTTTGTTTGTCGGTGAAAGTTTACTGAAAACGATCACCGAGATCGAGTCCATACACACTCTTGATCACACACAAGGACCCTAAATCACTTCTAGACCGTCAATTGATGGGTATAGACCGCATTTTATTCCATTCTAGTCGTTAGAAATCGCCAAGAGTGAATAGAGATTAGATTAGTTCTGAAATGACCCGAAACGGCTCAAATCGGAAGAGGGGGGCTAAACGATAAACTTCTAGGGGGTTCTAGAGTGGGACCCACATCATTTTGGACCCAGGGGGAGGACCTCACCGAAATGGTGAGCCCTCACCGAATAGTCCGGAGACCGGTGAGGACCTCGCCGACCAGCGGGCTCGGCCGGTCGGGCTGACCGAGTTTGGAGACTTGTGGACCTCACTAGTCCACGGTTCCTTGATTAGAACCCTCCCAATCACCTACTTCCTTCACAAACTACCCCTCCAAGCTCTCCTTTCTCTTCCTAACTTCTAGTTTTTGGCAAAAATCACCCCACCAATCGTTCCCTCTTCCATCTTTGTGCACCCTCTCCATTACCCTGCTGTAAACTCTTCACTATTGCTTCCTACCCTCTCCATTCTCTCTCATTTGAGCTCTTACATCCTCCATTGAGGCTCAGAATCGTGTGAGCTTTCAACCCATCACATTTATTCCTTTTCCCTTCTTCAATCCCTGCCTTTTGGACCTATTTCCCTCCTCTCTTAGACCTAGATCCGTGGAAACCCATTAGGTCAGCCTTTCCTTCCATTTCATCAATTTTCCATGGCTCTTTTTGAGTTCATTTTAGCCATTTTCTCGATCTCTCCATTTTTACCCACGGATGAGACCGAGCGCAGTAGCTTAGTCCATAAACAGTGACCATCTAGTGCTAGGACATCTAGAGTTTTAGACCTAGAGTTAGTACTCCTAGATTTGAAAGATCTGACGATATAGAGAATCTAATTTCAATTAGATAATCTTGACCCTGAGCGATAGAATAATCCCCTGTAGTAGAAATGGTATGAAACCATCTAGCGTATGAGCCTAGACTTTGGATTACAGCTAGTGTTACAGACTAGGCTACTAGTTATATCATTCTTTCGATAGATCCCCTTAATACTTATAGACTTCTGTTATAACCCTTAGGAAAGTTGTTTTAATTTAGAACCATTCACGCTTAGGGAAAACTTATAAATCCCTCAGATTGAACTTAGAATAAACCAGCATGCCCCTTAGAATTCTCCTTAGAATTACCTTCCCAAGGACTTCTTACAATCGGGAACGCGGAGTAAGGGAACTGTATGTAAGCGATGTATTCGCGGTTTGAATCGACTTCTTAATCCTAGTAGTTACCAACGAATCCAATGCTCTGATCAAGCGGAAGATCAGTATCGACTCGGATTAAGAATTGATACAATAAATTTTCTGTCCTAGCTAGACAGAAAGTCTATGTATCTGGCTCAGACCCACTACACAACCTTTCTTCCGTGTTGTCCTAACCACCTACAACCAAAAGTTATTGCTTTGTCTTTGGGAAATGGCGAGAACTTATAGCCAGTAGAGGATTATATATCTTTCCACCAACTCACACCTGCCCCTGAAATCAACAACTCATTTCTATCACCATAGGTACCAATACCATAGAACGCATCATTAGAAAAGGAAGACTAATGTAGTGAGAGATTGTTTTCCATTTCATGTCAAGGATAGGTCCTAAGTTACACCTCGTTCCGATATACGGATCGAGACATAGATTCTTGAACCTTAAGTAGAACTAAGTTTTAAGGGGGGTAGAACGTATTGAGCCCAATCTAGTTAGGATTAGCTAACGAAACCGTTGGATCAGAGTAGCGCAGCGGAAGCGTGGTTAGCCCTTTCCCCACTGGCCCAGGATCGAAGGAAATTCAGGAAAAAAATTAAGGCTTAAGTGTTAAACCCATGCATATTAAATCATAGGCCTAGCAGTGTGAGCAGGCGAAGGTCAGTGTATCCATAAACCTACTCGTTGAATATGAGCATAATAGAAGCCTTGGCTGATTCTGTACGACTAGGAATCCTTTAGGATGATCTATTAAAGTGTTTATTAATCCCTACTTTGGACATAGATTCAGGCGAGAGCTCTCCTATATCAAGATCCAAAGCACAACCTTATAAATAGGACTTTTGAACCTTTTAGTGATTGACATTCCCTAAGCTTTTAGAGTGATCGGACTACGGAGTTACTGAAATGAAAAAATGCGAAACATTCACAGCTTGACACAAATTCTCAATCCTGAATGACTACCAATGGACTCACTGCTTAGCCGAGCAGAAGACCAAGATCTACCAGGATTAGGAAGGGATACAACATTGTCTACCCTGGCCAAGCGGACATTCGACGTATCGGGATCAAGCCCACTACAACCGTCTCTCTGTACTGGTCAACCACTGAAAATATATATCTTACTCTAAGTAGATGGGAATTGTCGTCAAGATGCCAAACAGGTAAAGAAATAAATTGGAGCAAACCGTTAGGGTGTAAGTAATGCATAAAGAAGTAAGTTTTAAGGGGGGTAGACTAAAAGGAACCAGACTTATATATATCGTATACACCCTACCACGTATAGAAATATGAAATCACCAAAACTTAGGTAAAGGAAATGATTAATCTTTCCTTATTACCCTTAGGCAAATTTCGGGGACAAAATTCTGTTTTAAGGGGGGTGGATTGTAACACCCCAAATTTTTGCCAACCTGGAGTTAGGCGTCCTTAGGCAATGGGTCAACCATAACACATTGGTAATTTCTCAGAACTCAATTCCAAAGCAAAGAAATCATTTAGAACGTAATTCTTTAGAAATTTAACATGAATTAACTAGCGCTACACTAGATTACCTGTGAAATAAGCACCAACCACTTTAAATACAATCTGTGAGACCCAAAACCTATAGAATCATTGACGCTACGTTACCCTAAAACCTAGGATCAAACTCTAAACCTGTTTGTTCTCAGGAACCCTTTGAAACTTTGTAATGGATCTAGACGGCGCGTCGAAAGTCCGATAGTGATGAACTTAGACAATTACAACCGCCTAGTTGGACTTGACAATCATTTCAAAAATCAGGCCCAACCGATATCCGGAGACCATTTTACTGAGTCCGGAGTGAAGAGAGTGAGAAAAGGAAAATATTTAGAAAATTAATTCAATTTTTAATAAATCTAGCACGTGTCGCTTGCGTGACATTTTTAAGTGTTTTGGCCGTTGGAATTCGACCAAAATTTACCCTTGGATCAGGAAAGTTGGCCCTTACATGTCATAACACTTATGGCCTTGATCAAGTTTCAGTGACCGCTGAACTAAAACTGGTCCACCACGGTCGATCTGGAAACCTGACCGGACTGAAAACTTAGCTTGACCTAGATCCAATATTAGAGAGCTTAAGTCCGACCGCATTTATTAACAGGACCTCCAGAAGCGCTCCGTTGGATCGAAACAGACCTGATTTGGTTATAACTTAAGTATACCTTGACTTAAAGTCTGTTTTGGTCTTGTTTGGGCTTATAAAGGGCCTTAAACCCTTAGCTTTCTAACCCATACGAATTTGGAGAAAACCCTAGGAGAGAGAAGAGAGAAAAGAGAGAGAAAGTGAGGGAGAAGTTGGGGATTTCTCCTGGGATTCTTCCTTGCTGCTCCACATGCCAAATCCATCCACCTGCATCGTTATTCCGGCGATTCTGGTTTCATTTTAGGTAAGAAAACCCTAACCCTAACCTATTTTAAGGCTCCTATGGGTACAAGTAGCTAAGTAGCTGACTCACCTTTTGTTGTAGATTGCCAATCAGTCATTGACGACGACGTAGAGTTCCTATTCGATTCATTATGCTCCTACGGCGTAAGGTGCGGATTTTAGACACTTAGGTTACCATTTTTCAAAGATTTCAATGTCGTTTAATAGTAGATTGTTATCAAGAATGCTGTTTCACATGTACAACATGCCGACCGATTTCTGTTTCGAATACATATGAAGAATATGAGATTTATGGTATTTTAGTTATTTGTAGAAAATACCGTATACGTATAAATTTTACTGATATGATTGCCATGAGTATTTGCGGTGCATATATACTAGTTATGAATGTATGATCTATTTGGCGAAAGGATTCGCCCTAATACATGTTTCGTCCAACGTACGCTATGTATGTTATTAAGTGTAGTCCCAAGTGTTTGTTGAAATGCCTAAATCAATATGATTTATGCCTGCCATATGTGTCGAATGTAAGAATATGATTGTTTTGTATTAGACATCTCCTTGATATAAGGATCTGTCATATTATATGTTGAAATCAGCATACGTCAAGTACGTTGGAGTTATTTAGTCTAAGTGTTTGTATAAATGCTTGCGTGAGTAAGAACTTAGTAAATAGTGTTGTAGACTAGTGTTGAGATAGGATTCTCAACTATGTTGATGATGTATATGATTTCTTCCATGGTTGTTATATTTGAATTGATTATCTTATATATATGAAATGCATGTGTATGGTTAAATTGCTTATGTTGAATCTTATAACATGTTGCTAACATGCTTGAATTACTTGTTATTTCAATTCTATCTATCTCATATGATTACTGATTCACATTACATGTGATTGGGGATATACTCTAGTCCAGGCAGTCGGTAATAGATTAGAATTCGTGGTCGGATTCTATTCGCCACGAAGGATGTGTATGACGAACCCGAGTCGTACTAGAGTTATCGGCAGTGGTTAGGCCACACGAAGTACTTGTGCACTTTATGTCGGTCGATTCAACGTGCGCTCGCGCTAGTCAGAGTCATCAACTAACCCGATTGACCGTTGTATGTTCACCTTGTGTTCGTCATAACTGCTTGAACCTAGGGTACTGAACTTACCAGTGATAACCCCGATAACTGTGGTACCTTGATCCACTAAGACACATGAGTCGGGTATGGTCGTATGGGACACCGTGGTCGAGCTGTTGGCCTATGCTGGGGCCACAAACCTCCTCGTAGTGATCAGTGAGCAACCCATACTCGTGAGCAGATTATGGTGGTATGGGACAATATATTCTTGTTGTCGGCCTACACTGATAAGGTGATGGGGGAGCGGTGCAACGAGTGCATGCAACAGCCCTGGCAGCCCTTTGTAGTGACCTCGAGCATATTCTGAGTCTACGTGAGGCAACGACCCTTCCGTAGCAACAAGAGTACAACTAGGCCTGTATTGATAAGGTGATGGGGGAGAAGAGCAACGAGTGCGTGTAATAGCCCTGACAGCCCTTGCAGCAACCTAGAAATATATCATCATATGAGACTACTAGGAGTGACGACCCTAGACAGGATCCTTGTTGGGAATGATATAAAGGAAGTACCTTAGTTTCTCAATCCTGCTATATGAAAAGGACTAATAACAACTCGGTAATCATATTCATATCGCACTGTATGTGCCTGGAAGATGTTGAGCACTGAGGGAAGAAAGCATCCCGCGGACGTAAGATGGTGTCACATGAGGGAGTATGTCAGCCAGGGCATCCATCATGTCATTTTATTCTTGCATTAATCGCATGGTTTAGGAATGTTTGAATTTCTTGCTTTATCATTATCGCTTGATTGATTTGATAACATGTTAATCTTTGCTCTATGATTCCACTAAGTTAGCTACTCACTCCCACATTACGGGACGGTGTTGTACACACCAAACAGTCTCTATTTCAGTTTCAAATGGTGGCATTGCTTGCGAAGCAGAGCCGGACTTTATGATGATGAGGAGGATTCCCCCTTTATACAGGTTCTGATCGACGGGTTTACAGGGTTATTGATTAGATGCCAATACACTTGGTATTTTTCCTTTTATTTACACACCCATGTATATTCTTTTCTTTCTATTTTAGAGTATACATGTATTTAGTTAACCTGGTAACATGTTCACACTCTGGAGACTTACAATCATTTATACATTTTATATATTTATTACAGTCTTCCGCTTGCTAATTTAACTATCTCTGGAGTATGATATGTTGTTTTGGCTTAATTCACCTCATGTTTTATGCACTATTATGGCCGACATTCATCCGTCATTAAAAATGTTGCATAAGTGATGTTTTAAAACTCGGGAGTGGAGTTTATGCTCGACCCCCGATTTTCAGGGCGTTACATGGAGCTGGCACCGTCCAGCCTCCAGTAGGCGTGGACGTCTGGAAAACATAAATATCTACTTCTTAAAGCTGGTGGGTCCCACACGTGTGGACTGACCTCATATCATATGTCTAAGTCATCCATCTGTTGGACGGCTAGCAGCAACTGCTGGCCATTGATGTTTGCAAGTTCTGTGGGTCCCCTAAATGTATATGTTTTATATCCTTCCCATCCGTCCATTCTAGGTAGGATGTGGGACCCACCCACACGTGCTGCATGTGTGGGGTGGGGCCCACCTTGATATATATATATATAGTGTATCCAAGCCATCCATTAACAATAGTCTAGGCCCTGGACGTTTAAACAACAACATCATAAATAAAATAAAATAATGTATATAATATTATATATACATCATATATTATTATAATGGCCCCACATGGGACCCACTTGATTTATGTGTTTCATCCCTACCATGTGGGACCCACCTTTATGTATGAGGGATTGGCTGGTGTGTACTCTACAGCGTCAGTAGGTCCTGAGGACCGGACTGTGCTATATATGGCGCCCTTGGGTCAGTAAGCTCTGTGGGTCTGATCACATCCCATCCATTCATCTATGTGGAGCCCCACGCAGCTGATTAGTTGTTGTTGTACATCAGCAAGGGCTATGGAGCCCACGTGATGTATGTGTTTCATCCCATGCCTTCCGTCCTGATTAGTGGGACCCACACATGATATGTGTTTTATCCATGCTGTTTATCAGCACCTCCATTGCTGGATAGTGTCATATGGGGCCACCGTGATGTACATGTTTTATATCCACTCCATCCATTTGTCCAGGGATGTGGGACCCACCCTGATGTAGTGTTGCACCCACCATCGTCCAGTCCAGGGACTGGTGGGACTGACCTTGATGTATGTGCCTTATATGTACCATCCAACACTTGGATGGTGTTAATTTACATAGTCAATGTTTGGATGGTGTTGAATGACATGGACAATGGTTAGACGGTGCTGATTTGCACGACCAATGTTGGACGGTGATGATCATCATTTGTGGCCATGTGCCCCATAGAATGAAAGTGTATAGTGATACATGTGTTATACCTGCAACTAGTGAAATGATTTTTGGTGTTATCAAAGCCCATTTGAGGCCCATTGGTGCGGCCCATTCATGGGGCCCATCATGATGTATTTTTGGCCCATGTATGGGGCCCACCTATTTTATATTTTGAGACCCATGTGTAGGGCCCGCCTGTTGTGTATTTTAGGCCCATATGATGTGGCCCATCTTGTTATATATAAAGCTCATGGATGCAGCCCACTTGATGTATATGAGGCCCAATGACACCGCCCATTAATGTGGCCGATGCGATGTATATGAGGCCTATTGATGTGGTCGATGCGATGCATATGTGGCCCATTGACGTGGCCCATTGTGATGTATTTTCGGCCCATGTAATGAGGCCTATCGTGATGAATATTAGGCCCATGAGGGTGGCCCATTGTTATATATTGAGGCCCATGGGTGTGGCTTATTAAGATGTATTTTAGGCCCATTGGTTGTGGCTTATTCTAATATATGTGATGCCTAGATATGATGCCCATTATGATATATCTAAGTCTCATGGAATGTGGCCCATCGAGATTGTATATGGCCCTCCATGATGCGGCGCATTATGACATATGTGGCCCACAGTGATACGTTCCCTTGTGATGTATATAAGCCCATGTGATACAACCTAAGTGATGTGTACTAGGCCTATGTAATGCGGCCCATAGTGATGTGTATGTAGCCCTTGAATGAGGCCCATTACAATGTATATTAGGCATTTGTGTGAGGCCATGGGCCCACTATATATATATTTGGCCCTATGAAGGTCACTTCTTAGGAGCAATGATGGTTATATGTCCACATTGATGGGCGATGATGGTTAAATGTCCACATTATGACCTTCCCTTAGGCCCTTTGTTAGGCCGATTGTCGAGGCCGATTCCAATTGTTAAGGCTGATTTTAATTTCGATTATCAAAGCCGATTGTTGATGCCGATCTGATTGCTGATTCTGAATGTCAAGGCCGATTATCGAGGTTGATTCTAATTATTAAGACCGATTTCTATTCTGATTCTGATTATTAAGGTCGATTGCTAAGGCTGATTCTAATTGTCAATTTTGAATGTCGGGGCTAATTGTCGAGATCGATTCTGATTGTTGATACCGATTTTGATTATCGAGGCTGATTGTTGAGGGCAATTCTGATTGTCGATTCCAAATGTCGGGGTCGATTGTTGAGGTCGATTCTGATTGTCGAGGCTGATTCTTATTATTGAGGCCGATTCCGATTGTCGAGGCTGAGTCTGATTATTGAGGCTGATTCCGATTGTCGAGACCGATTGTTAAGGTCGATTTCGATTCCGATTGTTGAGGTTGATTCTGATTCTGATTATTGAGGCCGATTATAATTGTCAAGGCCAATTGTCGAGGTTGATTCAGATTGTCGTGGCCAATTTTGATTGTCAAAGCCGATTGTATAGGTCGATTATCGAGGTCAATTTTGATTGTCGAGGTTGATTCTGATTGTCGAGGCCAATTATGATTGTCATGGCTGATTACGATTATCGAGGCCGATTTCAATTATCGACGCCGATTTCGATTGTCGAGGCCAATTTTGATTACCGGGGCTGATTGTCGAGACCCATATAATACATATGCGACCCGTAGTTGAGGCCCATTATGATATGTATTCGGCCTCTGTCTGAGGCCCAATGTGATATATATGCAGCCCGTGTTTGAGGTCCAATGTGATGTATATGCAGCCCGTATTTGAGCCCCATTGTGATGTGTATTCAGCCCGTGTTGAAGGCCCATTGTGATGTATATTAGGCCTATGTGATGAGGCCCATTGTGTTGCATTTGAGAGTCAGGCGATGGAGACCGTTGCGATGTGTATTAATCCCATGAGAGAGGCTCATTATGGTGTGTATTAAGCTCTTGAGTGAGGCCCATGGTGTTGTATATTTGGCCCTTGTGTGAGGCCATGGGTCCACTATATGTTAGGTTTTATGTGGGCCATTCCTTGGGGCAATGTTGGTTAAATGTCCACATTGTCGAGGTTGATTATCGATACTAGTTATTTATACCGATTATGAGTATGTGACAGCATAACATCATGATACATGCCCATACGCATCATTTTCATATTTGTTATGAGATGTGGTTGACCATTACATATGTCATTGGGTAGGTTGTTATGAGACTCCATGATAAGCGGAGGTTATCTCACATGAGCACACGATATGTGTAGGATTGATGCATGATTGTATTGTATGACTCATGCTTCTTACATTGTGTTGTAATTACTGTACGCCCCAGCGACAATAGGGTCGTAGCCTCCATAGGCATATTGTAGATGGCCAGATGGGACACCAAATTTTTTTTATTAGCATTGCGCTGCCATAGATGGCCCCAGGTGAAAATTCCTAAACCCTCTTGGTACCAGAGGACGTCCCAACTTCGAAACCGAGTGGATACATGAGCACCCGAGTACAGAATACCAGGAGGTCGCCTCAACCACTGTGTCGTAGTTGGTTGGGTGGGAGTGTAGCCTTATCCGCTTGAGGGACTAAGCATAGCTAGGATGAGTTTGACCAGCTCATGAATGGGTCCGCTATCGACGTGCTTAGTAGATATTGGCTGACTACTGACCAAGCGGATGTGAGGTCTCTTCCACGTACCCAGTTGTGCGCTTGATGGGGCGGCAAGCTGGTGTAGAGTGTACTGTACCCCGGTGATAAATGCAGAGATGAATACTACTGATATGTGAACTTATTGAGCAGGAGTTGTATACTCATTCATTCATTCATTCATTCATTCATTATCTACTCGGGCTGGTGATGCGCAACTATTTGTTATGTGTACCTTCTTAATGGCCAGGATTTCGGTTGGGGCGTGCAACTAACCTAAGATCAGGAGTTTACCACATTAAGTCTGACTATCCAAGTTAGGTCTGAGACTGGTTTAGATTGAGGTCCCTTGTGATGGACCCCATCGCCTGTAATACTACATACTATCATCACGACTTCACACTCTAGCGTGCTCATTCCATTTGTACCATATAATACATTACATCTGCGACATATGACATTTTAGTTTACTATGTTTTTGCATTTATATGGTCTAGGTACAAGTGAGGTTATTCATGAACTCATCAGGAATTGTATATTGTATTACATCATCGACATATGATATTTGGCTCTTTATGACTCATCATTTGCATAGCTGATCTGTATTGCGTATTCTGACATGGATTGACTCTTAGACTTATCAGTATTTATCACTTACTATGATATCGTATGATTCATGATCTTACCAGTATTTCTGATATTGTATGATTATGACATTGTATTAAATACTTGACACTCACCTTGTGCACACGCTTACACCTCACTTTAAGCTTTCTATAACTTATGCACGATAGATGCGTGTAGGTGACATTAGGTTGCAGCAGCGTGGAGCTTGGAGCATATAGCTGACTTCTGGGGCTTTGATTTCAATATATGTATTTTCCTTTCAGTATTGTATTCAAATGTTTATATTAGTGGATATGTGATGATGATGCTGTCTTTGTGATTTGGGTATACTTGTGGTTATGCTTACTGCGAGATAAATGTACATTGAAAAATCCTCCTTATAGGATCTGAGGATCGAAATCTGGCGTATGGACGCTAGGAGCCGAGAATGGGAAACTACGGAGGCTGTCAGCACCATATTCGGGGATCAAAAATTTAGTGAGCCCAATTTTTGAGTTTGGGGCATGACAGAAGATGGTATTAGAGCATAACTTGGGAATACATAAAGATAACATCACATATCTGCTGATAGCTACCCTGCACTTTATGATTGTTGAGAACTTAGTATGGTTAGATCCCCAAGTTCGAATAACTTAGAGATTTTTTGATATAGCCCCCCTACCGTTGAGATTGTGAGGCTGCATAATATTCTAGTTTTGATCGTCTCTAATCCAGGATCCAAAGATTAGTATGGTCACCATAGTGTTAATGATGAGTCCTAGAAGGGCAAGGTTAAGATTAGAGAGCGCTATCTTCATCCTTTGGTAGATTGATTGTGCCTTGACTTATATACTTAATGATGTTCTTCTTCCCTTTTCTTTGCTGTAAATTTCAAGGACAAAATTTTTATTATGAGGGGAGAGTTGTGAGACCCGTATCCTAGATCGTACCATTCTGTAGTCTTCCACGGTCTTCCTGGTTGAATTCTGGTGACCCTTGACCTGTATCCGATGTTTACGAGCGATCTTAAGCTGAGTCCTGCATATCGGAGTTGACTCGACTTGAAACTTGTACCCTAGCGACTGTACCATCGGCGCGGTTCCAACACCCTTGACTCGCGCATTGATTCGATACCCGGGCCAAGAGATGTGGGCCTGCGTTCATTCCGAAGAAACGCCACGCGTTTTGAATTCTGAGAGAATCACTATGACCCGTCACATCAATCAATCAAGCACACATCATTTCACAAGTCAAGTACAACCACCCATGCCACATGCCACGTCACCCCTTACAAGCAAACACTCTCTCTCCCCACCCATCCCTCTTTTACCTAAAATTCAACTAAACCCATATCTTTCAATTCCCTTCCTTACAACATCCATTCCACCCATCCCATATCATCCCATCACTCTTCTCTCTCTCTCTCTCTCTCTCTCTCTCTCTCTCTCTCTCTCTCTCTCTCTCTCTCCCCCATTTTCAAACTTATTCTCCCAAGCAACCATGGGAGGTGGACATCCAAGTTGTCCATGAGAAAGAGCTAGGTGGGGCCCACCTTCCTACCTCCCATTTCCACCCTCCAAAATCAATTTAACCTTTGAATATTGATTCCTTGGTGCTCTAGAACCCGTTGGTGGAAGAAGGAAGAAGAGATCTTGAGGTGGGTGATTTTGTTGGATTTAATTATTTGAGGGCCCACATATGTGGGACCCATCTAAAGGGAGGGCCCATATTGGTGGGGTCCCTCCCCTCCCACAACTGTTCTCTCTCTCTCTCTCTCTCTCTCTCTCTCTCTCTCTCTCTCTCTCTCTCTCTCTCTCTCTCTCTCTCTCTCTCTCTCTCTCTCTCTTTCTTCTCTCTTCTCTCTTTTATTGATGTTGTGTGGCCCACCTGATGATGAATGTAGTACCCGAACCTTGCTGTCCATTCGGACAGGCCATGGATGAAGGGAATCACAAATATCAAAGTGGATTCCCAGCTTGGTAACCTCACTAACGTGTGGGAAATTCACATTGTCCATTCATTTTGAGTGCCGAGGGAGCTTGGACAGTTTAAACATACGAGCCTACTTGGACAGGGCCACTTTCATCCAAACCGTCTGTAGGTGGGGCCCATCTTAAATATGTGTGATCCTGGAAGTCCATCAGCGGCCTCAGTGTAACGTGCCAGATTTCGAGGGTCGAGCAAAGCTCTACTCCCGAGATCCAGCACATCACTTATCCAACATGGATGATGATGTGCTGATTTCCTCCATATTAATGAGTTAAACATGAGTGGGAATATACCAAAACAACATATCTAATTAAGCAAGCGGAAGTCTGAAGTATATGTATTGAATTAAGTAAGCGGTTCACAGCCTCCAGAGTATGATGATGTAATAAGGTTTAATATATACAAGGTTTGTTTCAAAATATACAAAATGTCAAAATGTAGGTGTCCAACTAATCCATGTGACCTTGTAATCCCGTTGAATCAGCACGAGGTCTACATAAACCCACCTAATAGCTGAACATAAGAGAATTCCTCCTCCTCATCTACGAAGTCCAACTCATCTACATAGACTTCGTCATTACCTGCATCTACAACAGAGTCTGATTGGTGTTTTAAAACACCGTCCCAGGGTGGGAGTGAGTGATCAACTCACTGGTACTATAAGGTAAAGGTTAACATATTATCAAGTCAATTAAGCAGTAATGATAAAGCAATACAATAATCACTTCCTATCCTCTTGTTAATGTTGGAATGGTGTGCAGTAATGATGCATGCCCTTGCACAAAGCTCCCTCACAAGAAACTCCAACAACTAAGTTCGCGCATGACAACCTCCCTAAAGTCCAACTTCCTCGCCAAAGAACATGTAATGCAGTGCATGGTCGTGTTAGCTGAGTACTTGATAAAGCTTATTCATATAGCAGATTTGGGAAGCTAAGGTACCTCCCTTCATATCATTGACCTAATTAAAGGATCCATCTAGGGTTGTCAATCCTAGTTATTCACATACGATAGGCAAGTTGTAGGGCATCACCCCTAATGAAAAGAAGTGGATAGGCAAATTCAATAGTTTATACTTGCGATCACTATGGGGAGGCTCATCACCTCATCGTAGGCCGACAGCTCGAACATGGTGTCCCATACCACCATGCTCGGCTCATGAGTCTTATCGGATCGTGGTACCATGGTTGAAATGGGCCTTTACATTGGTAAGTGGTACCTTAGATTCAAGTAGTGGTGTCCATACATCATAAACACATAACAGGCCAATCGATTTTCTTAGTAAGTTTGATTAGTACGAGTACAGGTTAACTTAATCGACATGGAGCGCATAAGCACCCCTTGTGGTCTAACCACTGTCAACAATCGCCGTGTGACACGGTGTAACACCCTGAAAATCGGGGGTCATGTATAAACTCAACTCCTGAGTTCCAGACCTTCACTTATGCAACAAAAATGATTATGATTCAATGTTGTCTGATTTAAAGCATTCACATGAGTAAAAGTATACCAAAACTGTAATTCATACTTCAGATCCAGTTATAAAAGTAAGCGGAAGACTAAATAATATATATATCACTGTATGGAAAAACAAAGTAGATCTCATCTATCTCTAAAGTATGAATACATCTCTGAGTCTCATATACATATACATGAAAAAAATTAAATATTCAAAATAGTCCCACTGAAGTCCCGTCAACCCAGGTCGCCTAAGAAAAGCCATCATGATACTACATGTACGAGAACTCGTCCTGGTCCTCGTCGAAGTCTGGCTCTGCCTCCTGGATCTCAGCATCACCTGCGTCTACAACAGGGTCTGGTGGGTGTTGCAAACACCATCCCGTAATGTGGGAGTGAGTGATCAACTCAGTGGAATCATAGAGCAAAGATTAGCACGTTCACAAATTAATCATGCGATAATAGTAAAGCAGTAAATCAGACAATCCTAATACTGTTGTTAATGCAAGATGACATGACGTGATGTATACCCTCACCGACGATCTCCCTCATACGGCACCATCTTATGACCGCGGCATGCCACACTCCCTAGAGTGCTCCACATCTTTCAGGCACATGCAATGTTATGGTGATATGATTTCTGAGTTGTTATTAGTCCATTCAAACAGCAAGATTAGAAACTTAAGGTACTTTCCTTGTATCAATCCTAACACAGATCCTGTCTAGGGTCATCACTCCTAGTAATCTCATACGATGCATATTTTGTAGGTCGCTGCAAGGGCTTCCAGGGATGTTGCTCGCACTCGTTGCACCGCTCCCCCATCACCTTATCAATACAGGCCTATTGTACTCTACAGCTACTGAAGGGTCGTCGCCTCCCCTAGACTCAGAATACGCTCGCGGTCACTACAAAGGACTCGTCGCCTAATCAGTGTAGGCCGACAGCTAGAATATAGTGTCCCATACCACCATAATCTGCTCACAAGATAGGTGCTCACTGGTCACTACGGGGAGGTTTGTGGCCCCAGCGTAGGCCGACAGTTCGACCACGGTGTCCCATACCACCATGCCCGGCTCATGAGTCTTCGTGGATCAAGGTACCATGGTTAACAGGGTTTACAATGGTAAGTTCAGTACCCTAGGTTCAAGCAGTTATGACTCATACAGCGTGAACATACATCGGCCAGTCGGGTTACTTGACGGACTCAACTAGCGCGATCGCATCTCAAGTCGAACGACATGAAGTGTGTAAAACACTTCGCGTGGCCTAACTACTGCCGCCAACTCCAAACACGACTCGCGTTCATCGATGCGTCGTTCGTGGCCAAGACCAGCCAACCACGAATTCGCTCGGTTACCGACTGCCTGGACTAAGTTTAGTCCCAAACACATATGAATTCACATCAGCAATTTATGTAGGAGTATTGGAATTGAAATACAATCATGTGAGCATGTTAACACATGTTATAACATTCAACTTAAGCAAATCTTCAAGCACATACATTTCATGCATAGTATGGAATCATGTACATAGTCAACATGTAGGAAATCATTTATGTCAACATATAAATTGAGAAATCCATCTCAAACTAATTCATAACATCATTTAATTCAATACATACTAATACAAGCATTTATACAAATACATACACTACACACTTAAGTCTACATATAGTATGTCGACCCGAAGTGCGCAATTTGGAAAATCTCTTCGCCAAACTAATTATGCACGTATTCCTAACTTTCTAATGCAACAACAAACCATGTTAATCACATCAGCAAAATATGAATGTAATCAGTACTTCATACAAATGACTAAAATGCCCTAAATCTCATATTCTTCGTTGATTTACGAAACAGGAAACGGATAGCATGTTGTACATGTCAAACGGCGATGCCGTCGATAATCTACTATTAAAAGACATTGAAAGCGTTGGAAACCGTTAATCAAAGCATCTAAAATCCTCACCTTGTCTCTTATAGACGTGTCGTTTCGAACGGAGCGTATACGCTTCGTCTACGGCGATAAGAGAACTTGTTTTACAAGATCTATTGGTTAAAAAGCTATGGATCCTAGTGAACCTTAAATCAGTAACTTCTAGGGTTATTTCATACTTGAAAACGAGGAAGAATCACCGGCTTGGTGATCAGAAGGTGTTGCTACAGCACGCGCAACAGGTGGTACGAAGACGGGAAAAATCTCTTCTACTCTCTCTCACAAACTCCCACCTTTTCTCTCTCCCAAATTAGGGTTTCTCTCAAATTCGTATGGGAGAGAGGAGTGAGGGTTTCAACCCCTTTTATAAGCCCAAAAATGCTGAAAATAGGCTTCGGTACAAGGTTCACTTAGTGCATATCCAATTCGAGGCTGTTTCGGTCCAAAAGATGCTTTCTGGTGGTCCCCTGGCCGAATGCGATCAGACTTAAGCTCATGCGTACCAGATCTAGCACGTATTAAGTTTTCAGTCTGACAGGGTTCGCAGATCGCGCGTGGCGGACCAGTTTCAGTTCAGCGGTCACGGCACGTAGATCAGGGCTGAAAGTCTCATGATATGAAATAAAAATTTTTCCTGATCCGAGGGTGTAACTGGCTGAATTCTGATAGTCAGAATGCTTAATACTGACGCGTCAAGTCGTGTGCCAGATTTGAATTTGAAATTCCAATTCTGTCCCTATTCGCACTCTCTTTAGTTCGAGCTCAATGAAATAGCATGTGATTATCGGTTGGACTTGATTTTCGAAATGATTGTCAAGTCCAGCAAGGCGGTTCTAACGGTCTAAGATAGGAGGTATCGGACTTTCAACACGCAGTCTAGATCCAATACAAAGATTCAAAGTGGTCCAGAGAACAAACCTGCTTAGAGTTTGATCCGAGGTTATAGAGTATTGTAGAGTCATTGGTTCTACTCGATTTGGGTCTTGTAGAACGTATTTAAAGTGATCAGGGACTATTTCCCAGCTACTCTAGCGTTGCGCTAGCTAACTTACGCTTAATTTCCATAGGAATTAATTCTATGCAATTTCGGGTCGAGTTGGTACTCGAGCCCAAGTATGGATTTTTCACGGGCGTTACACACGGATTCGTCGAGTTACCCAATGTGGTAAGACTAATTCAACTACCTATACAAGGATTGTTACTGATCGGCTAGGCCACATTATAGCCCCAATCTTTCTCAGATGCAATAAATAGACACATGTGATAATCATATCAGCATTTAACAAATAATCTAAATAAAACTCTCATTTGAACATTTCATCAAACACATTGAACATGTCACCAAGCACTTGCATTTTATCCATAGATTGCGTAGCGGTAAGTATGATTTCATGAAAGAAGCTATACATATGATTAAGGTAATTGAGAATTCAATCTTAATATACTTAATAAATATAAATCATCAACATTTTGTCAATCAAACATTTTATTAGACACTTAGGTTACACTTCACCAAATACATAGACTAGGTTAGTTACACCATGTGTTTTATCAAATCCTTACACAAAGAGGTCTGCATGCATATAATAACGATGAATCCTAGATGAGTATACATGACAAACACAAATCATATTTTCATGTTCATTCTGACATTTCAACAAACACATGCGATGCATATTTTGTTCAACATAGTTCACACATGCATATTGTATCGAAAACGGCGTAACTAAGATCGTATGGCAGCAATCAAGTCACACATAAATCATTGCTAACATTGAAAGCATTAAAAACCATAACCTAAACGTTTATATTGTGCACCTTTTGTCAGAATACCTGATTCAGACTCGGTTCGAATCCTACGCTCCCGAATATAGAACAATGGGTACCTAAATCATGAAATCCGTTAGCTAGGTTGACAAATGACTATTCCCGATCTTAACTACGACGTTAGGGTTTGGATTTCTTACCCAAATCATAGTTGAAACATGTTGTGTACTGTAACAGGAAGGTGATTCAGTATGTGGAGTTGTGGGAGAGAATCCCAGCAATGATCTCTTGAACTCTCTCCTCTCCTCACTCTTCTCTTCTTTTCTCTCTTCACTCACTTAGGGTTAGAGAAATTCATATGGAATGAAAATGGGATGGTTTAAGGGCTTTATATAAGCCCAAAACTGATGCAAATAGCCACAGGGCCATGGTATACTTAGTTTCTATCCAAAGGACGACTGTTTTTGACAAACAGGGCACACGAGGAGGCCCACGACTCACCTACGTCACAGTGTAAGTTCCCTGACAATTTATCTATGTCAGGATGATATTTCGATGCGATCGGACAAGTCGATCGACCATGGAAGACCCATGTCAGATCAATGGTCGAACTTCCTCGATCGAGGCCACAAGTATACGGATATATGCAGGGAAATTTGCTTTTCCCATGCGTGAAATTTGGTCAGAAACTGATGGGCTGAAATCCTCAATTTCGTATGTGAGCGAGTGGCCCAATTCACTTAAGTTTCAATACATTTTCTAAAGATATTCACGTTTCTCACACACTTCATTTAGGGCTCAAATTGTGCATTTTTGGATATCATTTGGGCTCGATTTTCACGATGGTTGACAAGCCCAGTAGGACGGACATAATCCTATAGTTTCGAGATCATAGGATTGTCGACGTGCGATCCAGGTCCGATACGGTGTTTCAATGTACTGGCAAGAGCTACAGACTCTTGAGATTTTCCTAGGTCTTTATGTAGTGTTGAGTGAGTGTTATTAATGTTTTTAGGTCTTCTTATTTGTGAAAATGGTGGCCCAAGCTAAATCCACCGATTATTTAGTTTAGTACTTGACCAAATTTTTCCTAAATTATGACAGGATACGGTCTTTAGGTATTTCTGCCTGAGGTGGTACTCAAGTGTTTGTACGGATCTTTCCAAAATGTTACAATGTTGTCAAGCCCAGCAGGACGGACATAGTCCTATAATTTCGAAACTAGTGGTCCGCTAACGAGTGGTCTAGAGCTTGTTAAGGAAATTGGGACATTTCTAGAATGAATTAGGTATCAAGATTTCTTGTGCTGAATTATTAGGGTTTGGATTGGCTAAGTTCATAGTGTGACTTATTTACAACAAGTGGAAATGAAGATTCGATTATAATCACTCTAAATCATCAGTTTTTAGGCTAAAAGGATACTCACTCAGTTTTGTTTGTTAATTAAGATCCGACCCTTAGTTGTCACAACTTTTGGCATATCTTTATTTAATTTCAGTCATCTCAGTTAGTCAATGATAGGTCGGTTAGAATTGGACCCTACGTGAAAACATCCCAAGGCTAAGCTCGATGTTTAAGTGATCGGGCGGATTCGTTGGTCTTTTACGGTCAATCAATCCTATTTGTACGGTTCTTTATTGGTACGAGCCACGTATAAGCCCATCTCGAGTGTCGAGGGTCAGTAAGTGATAACGTGGCTAGTTATAAAAAAGAAAATTTAAGGATTTATGAAAATTTCAAAATAGTGAAAATTTGGAGTATTATAATCTACCCCCCTTAAAAACAATTTCATCCCCGAAATTGCCTAAGGGTAATAAGTAAAGATATTGTCATTTCATTTGCTTAATTTTGTTAGTTTCAAGTTTATATACGTGTTTGGGTATATAATAACTATACTAGCCTAGCTCATTGTGGTCTACCTCCCTTAAAAGTTTTCACTTTTGAGGTTTGAAAACAAACGTCAAAATCATCGTTATTATGCTAAGTGTTTGATGATAAATTTTATATAAAGGTGGTATATTCTATACTTTATGATTGGGCTAATACGGAAAGACAGTTGTGGTAGGCTTTGATCCGATACATCGATCGTCTGCCTGATCTAGGTAGACAACACGTTGTATCCCTTTCAATCCTGATGGATATTGGTCTTCTAATCAGCCAAAGTAGTGAGTGCGTTGGTAGTTGCCCAGGATTGAGAATTGAGTTAAGCCGCGAATGCCTCATATGGATATAGTTTTGTAATTCTGAAATCTGATCATCCTAAGTATTTAAGGAGTATTATAATTCATTAGGAGGTTCAAGCCTCATGTTTACAAGGTTGTCCTTCGGGTCTTGTTCAACGAGAGTTTTTATTTAACCTATGTTTAACTTGATGGATAATAAATTTTTCCACGGTGCTCATAGTTTAAAGACTATACTAGAAGGGTCACTACAAGAAAGAGGGTTTTTAGTGACGAAATGTTTAGCGAAGAAATATCTTTTCGTCACTTTTAGCGACGAAAATTTTCATAGCTAAAAATCGTGGATGAGACTTTTAGCAACGAAAATTTTCATCGCTAAAGGCTCCAAAGATTTTGAATGGATTACTTTTAGCTACAAAACTTTTCGTTGCTAAAAATCGTGGATGAGACTTTTAGCAACTAAAATTTTCGTCGCTAAAGGCTCCAAACATTTTTTTCAAAAAAATCGAATGGATTACTTTTAACTATGAAAATTTTTGTACCTAAGAATCATGGATGAGACTTTTATCAATGAAAATTTTCGTCGCTAAAAATTCGAATGGATTACTTTTAGCTACGAAAATTTTCGGAGCTAAAAATCGTGGATGAGACTTTTAGCGATGAAAATTCGGGTTGCTAAAGGCTGCAAACAATTTTTTAAAAAATTTAAATGGATTACTTTTAGGTACAAAATTTTTCGTTGCTAAAAATAGTGGCTGAGACTTTTAGCGATGAAAATTGTCATCATCAAAGGCTGCAAACAAATTTTTTTTTTTAAAAAAATTCCAATGAATTACTTTTAGTTACGAAAATTTTCGCTGCTAAAAATCGTGGACGAGACTTTTAGCGACGAAAATTTTCGTCGCTAAAGGCTGCAAACAAATTTTCTTTGAATTTGAATGGATTACTTTTAATTATGAAAATTTTCATAGCTAAAATCATGGATGAGACTTTTAGCGACGAAAAGTTTCGACGGTAAAGGCTGCAAATAATTTTTTTAAAATTGGAATGGATTGCTTTTAGCTACGAAAATTTTTGTAGCTGCATTGCTAAAGGCTGGAAAAACATTCAAAACAATTTAAATGGATTACTTTTAGCTACGAAAATTTTCATAGCTAAAAATCGTGGATGAGACTTTTAGCGACGAAAAGTTTCGTCGCTAAAAGTTGCAAACAATTTTTTAAAAAACTTCTAAAGGATTACTTTTAGATATGAAATTTTTCATTGATAAAAATCGTGGATGAGACTTGTAGTGATGAAAAGTTTCGTTGCTAAAGGCTGCAAACAATTTTTGAAAATATGCGAATGGGTTAATTGTAGCTATGAAAATTTTCATAGCTAAAAACCGTCTCTTTTTTTTTAAAAAAAATATTTCATCTCAAATTTCTTGATATACACCTGTTAGAATATAATTCATCATATTCTTCCTGATATACACTTGTTATATAATATATTTCATCATATTCACATTCACATTTACATTCATCTAAACCCAAACTACGTAAATTCATCCAGACGTAAACTACATTCATCCAAACATAAAATGCATCCATCTAAACACAAACAATCTTATAAAAAAAAAATGAAAAGGGAGAGAACATATGAGAGGTGATCCAGACAAATGAAAAGAAAAACAACCTTAACCTAAACCTAAACCTATAACCTACACTTATAGGTTTAGGTTTAGGTTTTAGGTTTAGATTAAGGTTAGGTTATAGGTTATAAGTTTAAGTTATAGGTTATGAATTATAGGTTATAGGTTAAGGTTTAGGTTATAGGTTTTGGTTTAGGTTAAGGTTATAGGTTTAGGTTTAGGTTTAGGTTTAGGTTTAGGTTATAGGTTATAGGTTATAGCTTTAGGGAATTGAGAATAGGTTAAGATTTAGGTTTAAGAAATCAAGTTCTGGTTCGGGTTCGGTATCGGGTTTAGGTTGGTTATACATTTAGGTTTAGATTTAGGTTTATGTTTAGGTTTAGGTTATAGGTTATATGTTATAGCTTTAGGGAATTGAGAATAGGTTAAGATTTAGGTTTAAGAAATCAGGTTTTGGTTCAGGTTTGGTATCGGGTTTAGGTTTTCGTTCTCAAGTTTAGGTTTAGGTTTAGGTTAGGGAGTTGAGATTAGGATTAGGTGTAGGTTTAGGTTTAGGGATTTGAGATTACATTTAGGTTATAGGTTTAGGTTTAGGTTATAAGTGTAGGTTATAGGTTTAGGTTTAAGTTAGGTTATAGGTTAAGGCTTAGGGAATTGAGAATAGGTTAAGGTTTAGGTTTAGGAAATCGGGTTTGGGTTCGGGTGTAGGTTTGGGGTTTCAAGTTAAGGTTTAGGTTAAGGAGTTGATATTAGGATTAGCTGTAGGTGTAGGTTTACGGATTTGAGAATACATTTAGGTTTTAGGTTTAAGTTATAGGTTTAGGTTTATGTTATAAGTGTCAGTTATAGGTTTAGGTTTAAGTTGGGTTATAGGTTATAACTTTAGGGAATTGAGAATAGGTTAAGGTCTAGGTTTAGGAAATCGGGTTCGAGTTCGGGATCGGGTTTAGGTTTGGGTTTTCAAGTTTAGGTTTAGGTTTAAGTTAGGGAGTTAAGATTAGGATTAGGTGTAGGTTTAGGTTTGAGGATTTAAGAATACATTTAGGTTTTAGGTTTATGTTTAGGTTTAGGTTTTAGGTTTAGGTTTAGGTTATAGGTTTAAGTTAGGTTTAGGTTATAGGTTATAGCTTTAGGGAATTGAGAATCGGTTAAGGTTTAGGTTTAGGTTTAGGAAATCGGGTTCGGGTTCAAGATCAGGTTTAGGTTTGGGTTTTCAAGTTCAGGTTTAGGTTCAGGTTAGGTAGTTGAGATTAGGATTAGGTGTAGGTTTAGGTTTATAGATTTGAGAATACATTTAGGTTTTAGGTTTAGGTTTAGGTTTAGGTTTTAGTTTATAGGTTTAGGTTTTGGTTTTAGGTTTAGGTTAAGGTTATAAGTTTAGGTTATTGGGTTATAGGTTATAGTTTAAGGTTTAGGTTATAGGTTAAGGTTTAGGTTAAGGTTTTAGGTTTTGGTTTAGGTTTGGGTTTAGGTTTTAGGTTTAGGTTAAGGTTATAGGTTTAGGTTAGGTTTAGGTTATAACTTATAGATTATAGGTTATAGGTTTAGGGAATTGAGACTAGGTTAGGGTTTAGGTTTAAGAAATCGGGTTCGGGTTCGCGTTAAAGTTTGGGTTTTGAAGTTTATGTTTAGGCTAAGGAGTTGAGATTAGGATTAAGTGTAGGTTTAAGTTTAGGGATTTGAGAATACATTTAGGTTTTAGGTTTAGGTTTAGGTTTTAGTTTATAGGTTTAGGTTATAGGTTTAGGTTTAGGTTTTAGGTTTAGGTTAAGGTTAAGGTTAAGGTTAAGCTTAGGCTATAGGTTATAAGTTTAGGTTATAGGTTTAGGTTTAGGTTATAGGTTATACGTTATAGGTTTTAGGTTTAGGGAATTGAGAATAAGTTAAGGTTTGGGTTTAGGAAATCGGGTTTGGGTTCGGGATCGGGTTTAGGTTTAGGTTTTCAAGTTAAGGTTTATGTTTAGGTTAGGGAGTTGAGATTAGGATTAGGTGTAGGTTTAGGTTTAGAGATTTGAGAATACATTTAGGTTTTAGGTTTAGGTTTTGGTTATAGGTTATAGGTTAAGGTTTAGGTTTTAGGTTTAGGTTAAGGTTAGGTTATAGCTTATAAGTTTAGGTTATAGGTTATAGGTTAGGGTTTTAGGTCATAGGTTTTGGTTTAGGTTAAGGTTATAGGTTTAGGTTAAGGTTTAGGTTAAGGTTTAGGTTTAGGTTATAAGCTATAGGTCTAGGTTTAGGTTTAGGTTATAGGTTTAGGGTGTGGTTTAGGTTAACGGTGTGGTCCGTATAAATACAGATATAAACACGGCCTGTCCAAATGGCCAGGCCCCTCCAATGCTATCCATAAGAAATGGATAACTTTATCATGGTCATAACAGCGGTTCCCACCTTTCAGGGAGCCCTGCTCATCCGTATAGCTCCGACACACATCCGGGTTTGCTCCATTAATTTTGATCAAATACAAAAGCACGGCCTGTCCAAATGGCCAGACCCCTCCAGTGTTATCCATAGGAAATGGATAGCTTCATCATGGTCATAACAGCGGTTCCCACCTTCCGGGGACCCCCGCTCAATATTCGGATAGCTCCGACGCACATCCGAATCTGCTCCATCATTTTCAATCAAATATAGATATAAACACTGCCAATCTAAATGGCTAGGCCACTCCAATGCTGTCTATAAGAAATGGACAGCTTCATCATGGTCATAACAATGGTTCTCAAATTTCAGGGACTCCCGTTCAACATCCGGATAGCTCCAACACACATCCGGATCTGCTCATTTAAATAAAATGGATTATCAAGATTATTTAAATAAAATCAGGTCCAATCAACAATCTGACCTGGAGGATTCTCTTAGCATTGTTGACGGCACCTCGAATCTTATTTTAGGGCCTAAAAATTTAAAATTAGATACAAAAATTAGAAAACCTAAAGAAATTTAAGAAAGATAGTCAAAGTCCATGTGAATGAGCACAAGTATGCACCTACATATGAATTCTGAAATGTTATTGCATATCACAAAATAATAATAATAATAATAATAATAAATAAAAACTAAAAAATCCTTGCATTTGGATATCCAACAAAATGGGTTAAAATGAATTCATTTTCTTAATTCATGGAAACCTTGCGCTTGGATATTCAACAAAATAGGTTAAAATGAATTCATTTGCTTAATTCATGGAAACCTTGCTTAATTCTCTGCGCTTCTCATTTCCATTAGATAAAATGTTTCAAGCTAACTCAATGAGTTGTCAGGAATTCAGATAAATGCCACTTTGACAATGGCATTCATGGCAACTGGCATAGTACTCATTTCAGCAAGTCATCTTCACCAAGAGTATGATTAGTCCATCTAAGATTACTTTAGCCAGTATGATTAATCCATTTAGATTTACTTTTTCTGGCACTTATTCTGATCAACACAAACAAGTACTTAGCCTTTCTAGATCCTATAAAACCAAAATTTTATTATGAGGCTCTACAAGCATGAAAACAAAACTTTTAAATGTTCAAAATTCTGGTACACACCCTATGCCCATTAATCACCTCTCATGAAACACCATGAATATTCAAGTTAAATAAGTACCTTTCCAGTAGACATAGCCAATTCTCCTAGCTGCTTCCATTTGGATTCACTTTTTACTTCAATAACAATTTCCTACAAAGAGAAGGTCGTGTGTCCTCAAACAGGAACCAAATGATTATGAGGGTAGGCCCATTCTAGAAAAGGACTGAAGAAGTTGAGTAATATAAAACCAATTCCAGCAGATCATCATTTACACATGTATTAGATGAAGAGAAACATACCTTTGCAACCTCTAATCTCCCAAGCTGGACAGCTAGATCAAATCTGTAATTAGGATCGGTAGTGACTTCAAGTGCATCCTCCAACATACCTCAAGATTCCAAGAAATGAGCCAGACTATGGCAAGTAAAATACAGTTTTCAAGACTATCAGAATTCAAGACAAGTTCAACATAACACACATAAATAGTAAGACTCTCAAGTTCAGGATATGGCAGCTGAGAAACTATTAGGAAAATACATAACCCAAATCATTGATCATAAGCGAAAACACATTAACAAAGTAAAGTATCTCAAAAGATGCATATATAGATTGTCTTCATAACATTTTATTGCATGAAAACGACTAAATCAAGAAAATTCTCATAGATATTACAATTTACAACCATAAGGGATAAGATGTTGGAAACTTAAAAAGGTTGTTTACTGTCAGACCTTTACAGTTTCGACATCAAGTAGATCAAGCAGAATAAGAATGGGCAACAATAGAACTTTATTTTGCCAATACTAAATCTAAATATTCAGATTCTAATGACATGCGACAAGAATAGGAAAATCATAACAAGGCAACAAGGTGATGAAAGTGATAGGTTAGAAGTTTCAAAAAATGTTGATCTAATAATATGTCAACAGAAACTAGAAATTTCAGAGTTGTAGTAGCCTTTCAAAATAAAAAATAAAAAATAAATCAGGACTTATAGTATATGTAGACTGGACTGCAACTTACACTAATAAACTGGTTCCAATTTTAGATAAATTATATGTCCTATAACAGCTTAAAACTTCATAAGAGGGCCAATCACCACCAATTTTGATACTTTGGTTAATATATGCCCCCGACATTTTGCACTGGGTTTCAAAAAACAGGCGTCTTAAAGAAAACCTCTTCTGATTTTACACTTTCAAAAGAAAAAAAAAGTCAAAGAAAAGCTCTTTTAATTTAAGCTACCTTTACTTTTTCACATCTATAAAAGAAAAAACTGCTATTTTCATCATCTAACACTAAAATTCCACCTTCCATAAATAACTACATGAATACGTTGGGCTGGAAAACATTCGCCAAGACGCCAACATTACCAAATGCTAAAATGCTTTTCTGTAATTGGTGAAATATGGAAAGAACCTATCATGATGCTCCTCCGGAATTGAGAGCAGGATTTCATTTGCCCGGTCTAGATCTCCACTTATCTCAAGAGTTTTCTACACAATCAAGCTCAAAAGTAAGGTGTATCCCACAACACTGTAAATAGGCAGATCATTAGCAATAGAAATAAACAATGGAACTGATACTGCTTTCTAAAACTAACTCCTAAGCCCAACTCACTTGAATTCTTTATCAATAAGATAGACCTGGCTTTGGCTCACAAGATAGCCTAACAAATACATATGCCGATCCAAGTGAAACTCAAAAAATATGAGTAATAGAAAAGGAAAATTTCTCCAAGACTTCATCAATTGTATATCTCTACCACAAAATGTAGCATGTTTGTGATTTTATTATATATGTATCAGCCTCGATAATTTAAGCATATCATGGAATTTGAATCCTTGGGCATTTGATATGTATACTTACCCTCTAGAGTGCATATTCTCTGAGATTGAGATGGACTCAACATTAATACAAGCTACCATTTCAATGGAATGATCAAATGGTTATACTATAAGTTTGCTGTGTTTCAAAACATGTGGACCAGCTAGATGGAAACTCAGCAATTGAGTCATCATTTCAAAACATGTGGAACATGAATACAACCAATTCTTCAATATTAAGAAATTCCTTCTTTTCTTTGTTTAGTTCCATTTTTCATGGGAGCTAGACAACAACTCGATCGTTAAGTCTTAGCCATAGAAAAAACTAGTCTAAGTTGCTAGTGACATGGAACCAAATTTCATGTAATTCTGCATTTTAGATGCCCACAAAATTCTTTCTGAAAATACTTCAACTTATCTTTCCTTTTCTATCCTGCTACAGGCATCTACAGGGGTTTCAGATGAAGATTTCATTTCTTATGTTAGCAAATGGCATGAAGTTGGAGCTTAATTCATAGGAGGCTTTTGCAAAATGACTCCAAATACCACCCGTGCAATATCAAGGACTTTGTGTAAGGAATCCATTTTACCACCATCTTTGCCATGATTGACTTAAATTAAGGACTAATTTGGAGAGCTATAAATATCAATCAAGAAACTTAGAATGGTTGGTCAACATGAATCTGAATTTTCGCTCTGTTGGTTCTGTTTAGACAATTTCTGAAGCTAAGCATGTTAGAAGACCGGGAAAGAAAATCATGGGTTAGTTAGGCATGCATGAATAGATTATAGAGATACATGGCCGGAGAAAACGGCATTTTTCTCATTTGTTAATGGCCCATTGTTTCTAAAACGACATTGTTGGTATGATTGTTAAACCATTGTCTAATGGACTTAAATGTTTTCCAAAGCAATAAAACACAACTCCAAAATATTCTCATCCAAACATCCATAAAGTTAGCAATCAGATTCAAATGTATAACCCATATGTTCAAAGACAAAAGGAAAATCAAAATAAAAAATTCAATTAACTATTTAAAACAGAACTGGACCATGAGCCATTTTTTTGCCACCATTTAGTTCAAAGCAGTCCAATTTCTAGTTCCACCTGCTATGTTCATGTGCAATGAATATGTATAGTGGCATCAGAAAAATCTTTTTTTCTTTTTTCTTTTTTCTTTTTTTTCTATTTTAACTTGTGAGCTACTTAATAGGCATTCTAATAAATTAATCATTAGCAACAATATAAATAGCCAAAAGGATGGCATGTTTGATGATTATGTCATACACTCTTACATTAACATTCCAAGTAAATGTTTTAGAATGCACAATGAGGGGACATTTATGCCATTTACTAAAACAAGGATCGTAGGCATCGAACATAGATGTCTAAAGAACTTGACATCAATCATGACAAAATGTTATAAATTCATACACATCAATCACAAATAAAATTAAAGAGATATTGGCATCAGCCTTCAAACAAGGCAAGAAAATGATTCGATGCAGAGAAACCAAACCTAAATGATTGCTCATAGCTATAAAAAACTTGACTGCCGAGTTTGGCACTATGTCGTGCACAATTGGTACCATTGCCATTAAATAGGCCACAAAAACCTTCAATTCTCCATATATACTTCAAGCCTTGTACTGTTCCATTGTACTTTATATTTTGATGATTTTGAACATGCATTTTCCAATTACCTAGGATAGTACCATGCTTTAGATTGAAAATTGTAACAAAAAGAAGAATAATGGAGAGAAGGCTAAAAGATGAAGTTACAACTTATTGGGAAATATTTTAGCTCTTTACATTTCCAACCAGGAACAAGCTTTTAGGCACTACACATTGAAAGTTTTTCAGTGCTCTATACAGTGGTTATAAATGCATTTGAATCAAGAGAAAATAAAATTTTACTTAAAAAAAATTCATCGCTTGCAAAAAATAATTTATGCCTTATAATTTGAAAAAGGAAACTTTATTTAAAGATATTTTCCAACTAAAATTTCCATCAAGTAGTAAGAAAGTGTAGTACCTGTTTCACTCTTTGCAACACATCTATTACAGGAATGACTAAGTAGCCAGGAAGATGATGTTGGAACCGTAGATGTTGACGAATCTCAAGAATTGTCATTAGGTGATCAAATCACTTGCTCCAACAGACAAATATGGCTAGGAAGGGTGCATTTTTCACTCTGGTGACAAAGAAGGTAACAAGCATATAAAACAACTTGCATCCAAAAATACTGCGTGTATTAAAACAACAAGCATTTTCCAATCATGTTTCTTTCTCAGCATGCATAGACAACATCAGCATCCTCCACAGTTCTTTAACTGCATCTTAGAAACAGTACCCACAGATTTTGTAGTTTCAATCCTAAAGAATTAAATTTAGCCAAGAGGAAGTGACAAAAAATAATGATGAAACCTTAGTATTCACAGCGAGAAGTAGTTGGCAAATATCACCACAAGGAATATTTGCATTAACTTAATACAACTCTAGGCGAAAATGAAAATAGGATAAAGATTAAACAGCTAGGACCTTCCAATTTGGAGATCTTAGGCAAGGCCCATTTGGAGATTTAGATCTATTTCATTTTCTAGACCATGCTTTAAAATGAGCTGAAAAACTGATGGACAGAGTGGATGTAAAACACATACATCAAGGTGGGCTCCATAGTTAGGTAGTCACCTAATCCACAACCCTAAGTGAAATAAAGTATTATTTTAAAAAACAAAAAACATTTTAGTGAATCAGCTGAGTACTCAACCAAGCTTCCAGACAACTCTAGATCTGGGTCCCCCATTCACTGATATCAAGTTTCAAATTTCTACTTTTAAAATTTTAAATTTTTTTAAAAAAAGTTTCGAATTTCTAAAGCTACTTCTATAATGTTATATTACAATGTACAACTGCTCGATAAAGCAATCAATGGAATAAGTTCATTTGTAAAAAACTTTCAATGAATGGAGATAAATTTGAAGAAGAAGAAGAAGAAAGCCACTTAAGAAACAAATGATACGGTAAATCCAGCATTAGTATAGCCATAAAAGCACGAACAAAAACTAGATTTTAAACTTTCTAGCATCACTGGATGTGTAACAATAGTAACTTCATAATATAACATTGCACTAATGGATAAACAATTAAAATGAGAAAAAAAAAATGCAATTAGGTGCTAAATAGTTGAACAAACAAAACAACAATGTAACAAGTGATACGTACCTCTTGTATACAGTTCAAGGCACGAATATTGTCTAATGTGTCCAAGGATGGAGAGAGACCACCATGCAAGCAAAAGATCTTAAGCAGGCAATAAGACATGTCTAATTAGAAGTGACCATTGGCTAAATTAAAGTAAAAAGTCCACACCATTCTAGAACTCGAACCTGACTCTCAATAAGGGCCGTAAAAGGGTAGATAATCAAAAAGATCAGTAAAATATTTCCAGACATTGTTGTGGAAGTATTTTCCCACTTTCAAAACATTCCCAAAAATATTTACAAATTGGAGGACATGGATTGCTTGAATTGAATGTAATGAGGTGAACAATGTATATGCGTCTAAGGACAACAAAATGTACCAATCCTGATGTTGGTTGTAAGGTATAGGCTTCTAACTCAATCCATATGCTGACCATAGAACCACTTCTTTGTCCCACTTTTCACATGGGTTGCACCCCAACATACCCTACTAGTAAACCACCTTCATATTTCAATCTGGAAAAACCTTATATATCTAATAAAGTATATAATAGATAGTAGTCCTTTAATTTGCATTTCTATATCTCTATTAACCAGGAGGGCTGAGGTATCAAATCTATGGTTGCGTGTTTTACTTATGTTGGCAATAATATAGGCAAATCCCTATGCCTACTTGCGACAAATAATAATTTCATATGCCCTAATTATCAAAAGTTTAGTTCCCAAATGCATATTTTGTGGCTAACCAAGATAGCCCAACTAGCTCTTAAATTTTGTTCTTAAATGAAAGAGACCTGTTTTAAGTAAACACTACCTTTATGATGAGTTGGTTGCTGACAGAAATAAGATGCCCAAAGAGCCTCCACTCATCCAATCAGCACATGACAATGCCTCTCAGAGCCAAACATCGAAGAGGTGCACTTAAATGTGTTGTCTACCCTTCCAACTATATATATACATCTAAACACCTCCATTCTTTTTCTTTCTTTCTTTTTGGTTTTATTTTTTGAAGTAGGGCCTCAGCCAATTACCCAAATCAATACAGTTGTTGCAGATGGGCTGTGGACAAAATTCTCAGCCATCAGACAATCACGGTCATCTGATCAGTGGACTTCTTCTTATTGCTTTTGATTGTTGTGACCTTGTACTTTTAAGCATTCATTTGAAGGCCAACAATCAAACATGGATGGCTACAATTTTTCTCATAATAGGAGATTTGCAGCATGGTCAGTCCAAAGTGGGATACACCAGATGAATGGTTTGGATCACTAAAATAGAGATCCTGTCTACAGAAAATTGCCTGATCCAAACCCCCCTCATTTGGAATGGCATTATACAACTCCTCAAAGATAACTGCCCTCACCTCACTTTTCCTCTCAAATATGTAGTATGCTTAGCCTTCAACTCACTTTTCCTCTTGAATATGCAATGGGCTTATGATTTAGTCTCCTAATTCAAGACAAACCAAATGACACACGAAAGTATTTTGCAGAAGTAAGCTCAATAATTTATTTAAAAAAAAAAAAAAAACACCGATCATGTAATGCTGAAGACGAATCGAAATACCCACAAGCCTCTGATCACTTTGTCTTGTCAATTAGTCAGTAAAAATAGAAATACCTAAAACAAATTTGGATTGGAAGTGCACCTACCTACTCTGACCCAACGTCTCCTCCCTCTCTCAGCGTCTCCTTTGATCTCTCTCCCTCTCAGCATCTCCTTCTCCCTCACTCAGCGTCTCCTTCCTTCTCTCTCTCTCTCTCTCTCTCTCTCTCTCTCTCTCTCACTCTCTGAGCGTTCCCTTCCCTCTCTCCGCTCTGGCAAGGGAAGCCCTAACCCTCTCATATTTTTGCTTTTTTATTTTTTCCTCTCCTTCATTTTTTTTTTAACTTTTACGTGAGTGCGGAACGAGGCTATTTTGGCGTCGGATACCTAACTATGGGGCCCACAGTGATGTACTTTCCTTACATACACACCGTCCATCCGTATTAAAAGCTCATTTCAAGAGATGATTAAAAAATTGAAGCTGACCCAAATCTCAAGTGGGCCACACAACAAGAAACAATCTCAACTAAATTTCTACCATTAAAAACATCACAGGTCCACTTAAATATTTATTTTCCATCCAACGGAAGCAGTTTGCCTAGGGAGTTGTCACGCCCCAAACTCGGAAACCGGGCTCACAGAATTTTCAATCACCGAATCCGGCGCCGACAGCCTCCGTAGAACCCCATTCTCGGCTCCTAGCTCCCATTCGCCAGGTTCCGATCCTGGGATGCTACGAGGAGGATTTTCAATGTCAGTTTGATTCGTAATAAGCATAACCAAAGGCATAACCCACAAACAACAACCAAGAACTCCATTACATTTCCACTATGATCAAAAACTTTACAAGTACAATGAGCATAAAAGGAAATACAATGGTAAAGAACAAAAACTCCAAAATACTCTACAACATGCTCCTGCCTCAGCGCTGCTGCGATCCAACGTCACCTGCACACAACGGTCGTGCATAAGCTTACAGAAAGCTTAGAGGGTGGTGAAAGTGTGTGCGCAAGGTAGTAATATGAACATGCAATGTCAGAGTAAAGCAGAATATGCAGATGGAAGCATAATATCATGAGCCGTACCAAGGCTTATGCGATGCAAGACATGAATGGTATCGGCCACCCCAAGGCCATGCGATGTGCAATGTAACTCAAGCATACAGATCCTCATCTATGTCCACACATCATTACAGCTCAAAATATGAAATATCACCGGGGTCTAGTACACTCTAAACCAGATTGCCGCCACATCGCGCGCAATAAGGTAAGTGGAAGAGACCACACTATCCGTCTACCAATATCGGGCGCGACTCGTCGATAGCGGACCCATTCCTCGAGCTGGTCAGACTTAGCCTAGCATTGCCCCTTACACTCGGGTGGGTAAGGCCGCACCCCCTTCCAACCGACCACGACACAGTGGAGAGCGCATCCAACTGGTATTCGGCACTCAGCGCTCATCTACCCACTCGGTCTAGACATTGGAGCAACCTCTTGGTACCATAAGGGTTTAGGAACTTTCACCCAGGGATATCTATAGTACCCCATGTAGAATAAGATTTTCAGTATCCAATCCTGCTAACCACGATGCGTCTGTGGAAGCTACGGCCCTGATGTCGCTAGGGCGTACAATAACCATATCACACAAATGCGGAATGCATGAATCACACTACCCAGTCATGCAACCAATCATGCACATAACGTGCGCTCATGTAGGGCAACACCGCCTAACCAGGAGCCCATAAATAACCTGCCCAAAGGCAAATGCTATGATCAGACAATCCTCACGTCAAGCATACATATGATGCGTATGAACATGAGTCATGAAACTGTACTAACATGATATAATAAAATGAACTATCTCACAATGCAGATGGACCTGGACGGCCTATACACGATAAGTACGGCCTAGTAATGAGCCCTGAGGAGAGTCGTAATGTGGACATCCAACCAGCATTACACTCGCAATGTGGATGTCAAACCAACATTGCCCTCAAGGCACAAATCTTCTTAAACATCGCTACATAATCGGTATTGGGATTACACATTGCAATGGACCTTAGGTTCATCCCATTGGGCTTTTCATATATATATCAAATGGGTCCTATCCTATGGGCCTTTTATTCCTCAGATGGGCCACATAAATGGGCCACACCAATGAGTCTTATGTGCATTGCAATGGGTTAAAACCCGTGGACCTTGGATTGCATCAAATGAGCTTAGTCTCATGAGTCTAATATGTATCAAATGGGCCACACCAATTAGGCCCCACATGTAGATCAAGTGGGCCTCAGCCCATAGAACTAACATGAGTCAAATGGGCCTAAACCCCTATGCCTTAATCAAATAAAATGAGCCTAACTCATGGGTCTCAAATAAATCCAGTGGGCCTAATCCCATGGACCCTTTTATAATCAATTGGGTTTAGTCCCATGGGCTTTACAATATATCAAATGTCCTACTTCCATAGACTTTAAAATTTCAACAAAAGGGTCCAAGTACATGGGCCTTGAAGTACATCAAATGGGCTTAGTCTCATGGATTTGTAACACATCAAATGGGCCTAAGTTCTTAGGCCTAAAATGAAACCAATGGGCCTAGCCCATAAGAATTTCATAACCCAAATGGGCCTAGCCCATAGTCCTTTTGAAATTCGAATGGGCCTAGCCCATAGGCGTTCTATGAGCCAGATGGGCCTAAATCCCTAGACCTTACATTTAATTTAAATGGGCCTAGTCACATGGCCTTGGAACATATCAAGTGGGCCTAAACCCAAAGGCCTTTAACGAAGCAAATGGGCCTAGACCATAGGCCTTAAAATCATCTATACAAGTAGATGGACGGTCTGGGTACATCACATGCACCAAGGCGGGTCCCACTGTCCATTGGACAGTGCGGATTGAATACATATATCACAAAGGGGCTCCACCGTCCGCTGGACGGTGGAGTATAACACATGAATCATGGTGGGAGTCCACCGTCCATGGCTGTGGACGGTGCATTAAAACACATACATCATTCTTGTGGGTCCCGTGTGGGGCCCACTGTAATGTCTAGGTACCATCCGACCCGTTCATAAGGTCGCTCGGACCTGAATGAAGGGGCAACAAAAATTTCAGCTTGATCCAATACTTCTGTGGGCCCCAAAAATTTTTCAGTGGTAGAATTTAATTCACACTGTTTCGCGTGGTATGGGCCACCTGAGTTTTGGATCTGACTGATTTTTGGAGGGGGGCCCACCACTGGGGTGGCCCACCTAATGAACAAGTTGGATGACAAAATAAACATTGCTGTGGGGCCCACGTGCAGGGCCGTGGGCCACCTCCCTACGCCCGTCCGCCCGCCTGTATAAGGCTGCACGCAGGAGCGTGCAGCCGCTGGTCGCTGTCAGGGCAGAGGCAAAGCCTCTGCCAACGTATTTTTTTTAAAAAAAGGAAACCTGTTTTGCAAGGGTTTTTCTCACGTGGGGCCCGCAAAAATGAAATCTTCCCCAGCCATTGCGATCAGCAGCTCGAGGCCGTCCAAATGAGTCCAGAGTTTGAATTTTTTTGATGCTTAGAAGTGAAATAAAATAAGAAATTAATGTTTGAATGGTGGAAATGCAATATTTGGCGCTATGGCCCACCAGGTGATTGGATCAGCTCCAAACTTCTACCCAACGGCTAAAATGCCGTGGGTAAGAGGATGGACGGCTTGGATCGAACATATACATCATGGTGGGGCCTATGCAAGGGGACCACCCAAAAGCCTTCATTCTTTCTTTCCCTTTTATTCTTTCCTTAGAAAACGTCCAGCGTCCCAGACGCTGGACGGCTGACTTTTCTTTAAAAAGAAATTGTGGTGGGCCCCGATGAAGTGGGCCACCACTGATGGGTGTACAACACATATGGTGGGCCCCACTTGAATAAATCTTGAAGAAAAAAAATAATGCCAAGGTGGGATCCATTCAAGTGGGCCACACAATCTTTTTGCATAAAAAAAATAAAATAAAATAAAATAAATAAAAGAGAGAGAGAGAGACATGGAGAGTGGGACACGGCTTGTGATGGAGGGACCTCGACATTATGAGCCCTCCTTAAAAAGCAAATGATACAAAAAAAAGGGTCCCTCAACACATGGGACCATCAAGATCGAGAATCAACGGTGGAGATCCTCTCTCCACCAAAATGGACGGTCTAGATGACCTTTCTTAAAGAAATAAACATCATGATGGGGTCCATGGAGAATGACCCCATCATGGAATGATCATGATGATCCAAGTGGTCCATCGGCCACAAATAAGGGTCCCAAGTGAGATCCACACCATGGATCGGTGGGCCTCACTTGGTCCACCATAAAATCAAGAAAAACTATCCTATAGAGGCACCCACCGTCCGATCTTCTTGCTCCTAGAGGTTCCTTGGCACCATAGCTTCAACTTCAATGGTTAAGATGAAGAATGGAGGGTTGAGATGGGAGATTTTGGGGTAGGAAGGTGGGCCACTTGGAGCTTAGGAGCTCTTGCAAAATTCCATACGTATGGAGCTCCTTTGCTTGGAGTTTTGCAAATGAGAAAGAGAGAAAGAGAGAGAGTGATGTAAGGGAGAGAGAGAGAGTGATGGATGGATGGGTGAGTGATGTTGTGTAAGAAAAGCTTGACTTTTGTGGCTTTTGTGTAAAAGAGGTATGGGTGGTGAAGACTTTTGTGGCTTTTTGTGTAAGAGAGGTATGAGAGATGAAGACTTTTGTGGTTGCTTGGGAAAAGGGATGGAAGTGATGTGTACTTGACATGTGATGGATTGATGGGTGATTGATTGATGGGATTGATGTGATTGATGTGACACATCGTAGAGATTTCCTTGGATTTCACAACGCGCGGCGTTTTCTCGCACCGAATGTTGGCCCATATCTCTTGACCAGGGTATCGCCTCGGCGCGCGAGTCGCGGCATCGAAACCGCAACGACGGCGCGGTCGCTATGGTATTGGTCTCGGGTTGAGTCGACTCGGGTTGTCGGTACATCAATTAGGGTCGCGCGTCGATATCGATTAAGGGTCGACGGTTTCCGGAATTTGACCGGTAAGACCGCGGAAGTGTACAGAAAGGTACGGACAAAGATACGGGTCTTATAGGAGTTTTTTCCTAGGTAATTTTAGGAATTGAAGCATATATAATATTCAAATGTACCACACCATAGGAAACAATGGACTTGAACTTATACCATTGAGAATTTCTTAAGGCCACGTAAGTTTTGGATCAAGCTTAAGTTTTTTGTTTCCCATACATATGTTTGTATAATCTTCTAAACTAGTTGGATGATAAATAAACATTATTGTTGGGCCTAGAAAGGTTTCACAAGTGAAAATCATTATCCTAATTGTCCTATGGTATGATCCACTTAATTTTTGTATATGCGCCAATTTTGGGCTTAACCCCTTAAATTAGATGGAAAAATGGATGGACGGCATGGATAGACCACATACGTTCAAGGTGGGCCCGACTGAGTTTACTCAGTGCGTTAAGAGCATACCGAGTAACTCAGTACTCAATCCGATTTACCATCCAACCTATTGACAATGAAATCAGATCTTTTATTGTACCGAGTAAACTTAGTTGGCCCATGATGAATGTATATGATTTATCCATGTCTTCCATCCATTCATACCACATGAAACAGTGGGAATATAATGATTACATTTGCATTAATGGAAATTAACATTATTATTGGATAATGATTATATGTCTAGAAATACTATGGTTTCCCAAACATTTTCATTTCATGTTTGGGATAAGAATTGAAAACATCACATCACCGAGTTTGGTGAGGGACACAATGGAGGTCAAAATCTTAGGTGGACCATACCACAGGAAATGATAGTGATTGAATTCCCACCATTAAAGACTTCTTGGGGGCCACAAATGATCCCAAAAATGAAGCATATCAAAAACTTATGTTGACCATGCCACCCACTAGAAATGGTAGTGATTGAATTCCCACCATTGAAAACTTTATGGGGCCACCAGAACGTCTATTTTCCATCCAAACTGTTGATAAGGTTAAAAAGATCTGGATGAATTGAAGTTTTAAATGGTCACTACTGTTTACTTTATTATGGTCCACCTAAGATTTCGATCCGCTTCCTTTTTTATAACATGCCCTAAAATAAGCTTCCAATAAGCACGGCGTAGATGCAGTGACATACATCACAGTGGGCCCCACAGTCGGGGGTCCACCCACCTCGGTGGATCCACAGTCTCACATAATCCGCTCCCTTCATATTATGCGTGTGCTAGCCTGACATTTTGGATTATTATTAGTTTTTTAATTTTAATTTTAATTTTTAAAATTTTTTCACGTGGTGACCCATATGTTAGATGGTCTAAATCCATTACTAATTAGCCAGGTTGTCATATGTGCGAATTAATTTCTTCAATCTATCCCTCGCGTATGAAATTGTAAGAGATTGGCAGAATGAAAGACTTAAGATGTGAGTAGCGGGATATAAGCCAACATTAGGGAATTGATGAGATCTGGACCATACAACCGATAGATGTGAAGATGAAGATGACGTGGCTTGAAATAATACCTCTTCCATCATCATTTCACTAACAATTTTGGCATTTTTATTTCAAATCGTCAATATTTCCCACCTACGCGCCGCCCATATGATTATTGCATTAGACTGATTTATATAATGGTCATCTAACATATTCAGCCACACTTAATTATCGGACCAGATATCTCAAACGTACACAAATTTTAGCACTTGTAATGTTCCACGATTAGCTTCTCTTTGCACGTATATTCATAGAAATTTATTTTTAAGTATACTGGGAGTTATTATTTGATACTCTGGCAGTGTATGACTCTTGATACACAACTCAAAATGTATAGATGTGGCATATATTTAACTCAAATTAAATAGACTAAATTATGGAACTCACTATGGATAAGTGATCATCCCATTCTGATTGGTGGAAGCCTGTTTGTGGTAATACCACAACAAAATATTTTTATTCTTAACCATACCATGGCTGTTGACCAATCTGATATTAGTATGATTATATTGTTTACACATGTTTTGACGTAGTTTATGAATTCGCATATGTTGACATTATGTATGAATTACGGATAAATTTTTAGTCGTATATGTGTAGATACTCCACTCCAGGCAAATAAGTTGGTAGAGTTTTGAACGGATGCATCCCTAGGAACCTAGTCGTAAACACTAAACTTAATCCATTCAACCCAGTCAACATAACCCTAAACCTTAAGAACCCAAAATCTTTGAGCCTTGAGTCAACTCGGTGAGTCAACTCACTCAATCAACTCATTTGGTCTGCTTACTCAAACTCATAACCTAGTCAACTCACCTAGTCAAGCTCAAAACCGAACCCGATAAGATAAATAGTCAAAACCTCAAAGCACTAACCCTCACAGTAAAGCCTCCACACGCTTGGAGGATGATGCTTGCAAAAATAGGAAGTCCAAGTGGGAACCGGTGGTAGCCAGGTTGCCGCCGGCCACATGGCACTCCCCCTCTTTTGGGCAGTATCCCTCAAGCACATAGGTTACTCCTTTTCAAACCTTAAGTATACGGTTGAGGTGCATTTACTCTGATGCCCATCTCCTTACCCAAAATTATTATTTTACCAACTCATCTAACTCATGAGATGATGTCATCTGACAATCTCCAATCCCAACCATTCAAATACATTTTACCCCTATGATCACCAGGAATAACTAGAAAATCAGGTTGAGAGAATATAAATAGCTCCCTCCCCTCCTCATTTGAAGCATCCACTCTTATTTTAGAGAAAGAGAGAGCCTTAGACACTTATCCATTCCTCTACCAAAGGGATAGAGAGAGAGAGAGAGAGAGAGAGAGAGAGAGAGAGAGAGAGAGAGAGCCCAGCCCTAGTCTACCTTAACCTAACTAGAGTCCAAGTCTCCTGAGCCACCCAAGCTCAAATTTGTGCCACTCAACCTAACCTCAATACACCACTGTTCATCTTATTACACAAACCTTTATTAGTTTCATCAAACCAGCGCATTAGCATCGTGCGACCTTCATTCCCTTCTCAACCCTCCTGCTCATCATATACATCAGCATCATCGTGTAACTCAGTGTTTTTCACGCATCTGACTGCGTGCGTATGCTTCGTGGCTTATCGATATAATCAGATCTTACCTATCAAAAACCTTAGTCAGTTAGCTGTCGTTTTAGCATATACATTACATCTCATTATTTTCACCATATCTGACTGGTGAGCGTATGCTCTGAGACTTGCCGATATATTTACAGCAGGTCCACTAGAAATGTAACGCCCCGAAAATCGGGGGTCGAGTGAAAACCCAACTCCCGAGTTCCAAAACGTCACTTATGCAACATAGATAATGATGAATGCATGTTGTCTGTAAAATGGCATTAAACAAGATTGAGACTAACCCAAAACAGCATATCATACTCCAGAGACAATTAAATTAGCAAGCGGAAGAGTGTGATAGATATATAAAATATATGAACTGTTGTAAGTCTCCAGAGTGTGAACATGTTATCAGGTTAAACATATACATGTATAGTCCAAAGATGAACAAAAAGAATATACATGGGTGTTTAAATAAAAGGCAAAATACCAAGTGTATAGGCATCTAATCAGTAACCCTGTAACCCCGTCAATCAAAACCTGCATATAGGAGGGATCCTCCTCCTCATCATCAAGTTTGGCTCTGCTTCGCAAGCATCGTCACCATTTGAAACTAAAATAGGGACTGGTTGGTGTGCGCAACACCGTCTTGTAACGTGGGACTGAGTAGCTAACTCAGTGGAATCATAGAGTAAAGATTAGCATGTTATCAAATCAATCACGTGATAATAGTAAAGCAAGCAATCAAACAGGTCATAGATACTGTAGTTAATGCAAGAATGAAATGACATGATGGATGCCCTCGCTGACATACTCCCTCATGCGACACCATCTTACGTTCGCGGCATGCTTTCTTCCCTCAGTGCTCCACATCTTCTAGACACATGCAATGCAATATGAATATGATTATCGAGTTGTTATTAGTCCTTTTCATACAGTAGGATTGGGAAACAAGGGTACTTCCCTTATATCATTCCCAACAAGGATCCTATCTAGGGTCGTCACTCCTAGTAGTCTCATACGATGATATATTTCTAGGTCGCTACAAGGGCTGCTAGGGCTGTTGCACACACTCATTGCTCCACTCCCCCATCACCTTATCAATACAGGCCTAGTTGTACTCTTGTTGCTGCGGAAGGGTCGTCGCCTCATGTAGACTCAGAGTATGCTTGAGGTCACTACAAAGGGCTGTCAGGGCTGTTGCTCGCACTCGTTGCACCGCTCCCCCATCACCTTATCAGTGTAGGCCGACAGCTCGAATATAATGTCTCATACCACCATAATCGGCTCACGAGTCTGGGTTGCTCACTGGTCACTACGGGGAGGTTTGTGGCCCCAGCGTAGGCCGACAGCTCGACCACTGTGTCCCATACCACCATGCCCGGCTCATGAGTCTTTGTGGATCAAGGTACCGCGGTTATCAGGGTTATCACTGGTAAGTTCAGTACCCTATGTTCAAGCAGTTATGACGAATACAAGGTGAACATACAACGGTCAATCGGTTTACTTGATGAGTCCAACTAGCACGAGCGCACGTTGAATCGACCGACATGAAGTGCACAAGCACTTCGTGTGGCCTAACCACTGCCGACAACTTTAGTACGACTCGGGTTCGTCATACACGTCCTTCATGGCGAATAGAATCTAACCACAAATTCTAAACTGTTACCGACTGCCTGGACTAGAGTATAGCCCCAAACACTTGCATTCTAAATCAATAATCATATGAGAGAGACAGAATTGAAATACGAGTAATTCCAGCATATTATCAGGATGTTATAACATACATCAAAAGCAGTTAACCATACATGAGTATTTCACACATAAGGTAATCAATTCAATACAACAAACATGGAGGAATTCATGTACATCAATAAATTAGTTGAGAATCCAATCTCAACGCTAATCTACAACACCATTTACTCAATACTTACTAATACATACATTTATACAAACACTTGACTACACAACTCCAACGTACTTGACGTGTGTTGATTTCAACATATAATATGACAAATCCTTATATCAAGGAGATGTCTAATATACAACAGTCATGTTCTTACATTCAATACATATGGCAGGCATAAATCATATTGATTTAGGCATTTCAACAAACACTTAGTCTACACACATTAGTCTACATAGCATATGTCGGCCAATATGTGCATTAGGGCGAACCTCTTCGCCAAACAGATCATACACGTATAACTAGTATAGGTACACGGTAAATACTCATGGCAATCATATTAGCAAAACACGTACGTATACAGTATTTCCTACAAATACCTAAAATACTCTAAACCTCATATTCTTCGTACGTATTCGAAATGAAAAATGGACAACATGTTCTACATGTCAAACAACATCCTTATCAGCAATTTACCATTAAACGGCATTGAAAGCTTTGAAAACAGGTAATCTAAGCATCTAAAATCCGCACCTTATGTCGTAGGAGTGTAATGAATCGAATAGGAACTCTATGTCGTCGTCAACGACTGATTGGCAACCTACAACACAAGGCGAGTCAGCTACTTAGCTACTTGCACCAATTGGAACCCTAGAAAAGGTTAGGGTTAGAGTTTTCTTACCTAGAACGAAGCTGGAAGCACCAGAATGGCGGTGCAGAAGCGGCGTTGAAGCACAAGGAGTAGCAGGGAAGAATCCCAGGAGAAAGCCCCAACTTCTCCCTCACTTTCTCTCTCTTTTCTCTCCTCTCTCTCCTAGGGTTTTCCCAAATTCGTATGGGTTAGAAAGCTAAGGGTTTAAGGCCCTTTTATAAGATAAAAACTCACCAATACAGACTTAGGTCCAAGGTATACTTATGTTATATCAAAATCAGGTTTGTTTCGATCCAATGGAACACTTCTGGAGGTCCTGTTACTGAATTCGGTCGGACTTAAGCTCTCTAATATTGGATCTAGGTCAGGCTAAGTTTTCAGTCTGGTCGGGTTTCCAGATCGACCGTGGGGGACCGGTTTCAGTTCAGCGGTCATCGAAACTCGATCAGGGCCACAAGTGTTATGACATGAGTGGGCCATCATCCCTGATCCGAAGGTAAATTTGGATCAGATTCTGACGGTCAGAACGCTTGAAAAATGTCATGCAAGTGACGCGTGCCAGATAACTTAAATTATATTTAATTTCTTAAAAATCTTCATTTTCTCACTCTCTTCACTCCGGACGCAAGGAAATCGTCTCAGGACATCATCTGGACTTGATTTTCGAGGTGATTGTCAAGTCCAACTAGGCGGTCATATTCGTCTTAGTTCATCGCTATCGGACTTTCGACGTGCGGTCCAGGTCTGATAAGGAGTTTCGGTGTGCTCCCGAGAGCAACCGGGTTTAGTGATGGATTTTAGATTTTTAGACAATGTAGCGTTAACGGTTCTACTTATTTTGGGTCTTACAGATCATATTTAAAGTGGTTCGAGCTAATTCTACTGATTGTTAAGTTCAATACTTAACCAAATTCTGACCTAATTATGACAAAATAAGTCCCTAGGAAGTTCTACGCCCTTTCTTGACATTTTTAATTAGTATATTATTTTAATTATTTTTTTATTAGTTCATCATCAAGTCTAATTCATCTCCCCCAAATTTCATGATATTTTATATTGTAGAAAAATTCTAAAAATTCCAGAAGCAGCAGCTGTCCAAAACTATACTTTCTAAATAGTTGTCACAACTACCCATTTTTAACTATACTAAATATTTTATTATACTTTTTACTTATTTTTATATGAAACTAGACTCATTTATTTTCAATCTGGCTTTTGAATAACCTAAATCATATTTATAATGAGGGAGATATAATTTTTTAAAATCGAACCAAAATCATAGAAAATGTGGCCGAAAATGGGTCAGCTGATGAACTGCGGCCCGGCCAAGCCCGGTAATCGGTGAGGCCTCGCCGAACCGGCGATCCCCTTACCGCTCGCTGACCTGTTTGGGGTGATTTCGCCGTCTGATATTTTAAAATGGGCATATTTTAGAACCTGGGATGAGTTATTTGACATGCAATATATGATTTTGGGGTAGGAGAAGCTGATCTATCCAAATAGCCTACTTATTTCATGAGATTTCAAAATGTTAATGGTTAAAAACTATTTTTATTTATTTATTTACTATTCATAGTACTTTTTAATTTAAGTATTGATTAACATCACTTAAACTTTAAGATTTGTGTCTAATATGAAAGCTCCTAAAAAATTTTGAAGGATAAAGTAGTGAAAGGTGAGATTTTCGAAGGAAATAGGGATTTGAGACTTTTGGATTGAGTTTTGAGAAGTTAATCAGGTGTTAGGATTGACCCATTGCCTAAGGACGTCTAAATCTAGGTTGGAAAAAAAATTGGAGTGTTACAATCTACCCCCCTTAAAATATAATTTCGTCCCCGAAATTGGCTAAGGGTAATGAGTAAAGATTAATCATTTCCTTTACTTAAGTTTTGTTGATTTCATGTTTCTATACGTGGTAGGGTGTATATGATCTATATAATTCTGGTTCCTTTTGGTCTATCCCCCTTAAAACTTACTTCTTTATGCATTACGTCCACCCTAACGGTTTGCTACAATTTGTTTTTTACCTACTTGGCGTCTTAACGACAATTCCCATCTACTTAGAGTAAGATATATATTTTCAGTGGTTGACCAGTATAGAGAGACAGTTGTAGTGGGCTTGATCCCGATACATCGAATGTCCGCCTGGCCAAGGTAGACAACGTTGTATCCCTTCCTAATCCTGGTGGATCCTGGTCTTCTACTCGGCTAAGCAGTGAGTCCATTGGTAGTCATCTAGGATTGAGAATTTGTGTCAAGCTGCGAATGTTTCGCATTTGTTCATTTCAACAACTCCGTAGTCCGATCACTCTAAGAGCTTAGGGAATGCCCATCCTTAAATTGCTCAAATTTCCTATGTATAAGGTTATCTTTGGGGTCTTAGTCTAAGAGAGTCCTCGTCTTGGTCCAAGGTAGGAATTAATACCTAGCTTAATATATCATCTTAAAAGAGTTTCTAATCATATAGAATGGACCAAGGCTATGAATGGGTTCAACACTTAAGCCCTAATTTCTTTCCCTTAATGACTTCATTAGTGACATTCTAATGAAGATTCAGGTCCTATTTACTGACCTAACCTAACGTATATCCTAAATCAACTTCTTCGATCCTGGGCCAGTGGAGAAAAGGCCAACTATGCTTCCGCTGCGCTACTCTGATCCAACGGTTGTGTTAGCTAATCCTAACTAGATTGGGCTCATAAGGTTCTACCTCCCTTAAAACATAGTTCTACTTAAGGCTCAAGAATCTATGTCTCGATCCGTACATCGAAACGAGGTGTAACTTAGGGCCTATCCTTAACATGAAATGGGAAACAACCTCTCGCTACATTGGTCTTCCTTTTCTAATGATGCGTTCTATGGCATTGATACCTATGATTATAGAAAGGAGCTGAAATGATGGGTGTTGTAGTTGATTTCAAGGACGGATGTGAGTTGGTGGCAAGATATCTAATTCTCTACTGGCCATAAGTCCTCGCCATTTCCCAAAGTCAAAGTGATAACTTTTGATTATAGGTGGTTGGGCCAACACGGAAGAAAATTTGTGTAGTGGGTCTGAGCCGGATACATAAACTTTCTGTCTAGCTAGGACAGAAAATTTACCTTATCGGTTCTTAATCTGAGTCGATGCCGATCTTCTGCTTGATCAGAGCATTGGATTCATTGGTAACTACTATGATTAAGAAGTCAATTCAAACTGCGAATACTTCGCTTATATATACAGTTTCTTTACTCCGTGTTCCCGAATACAATAAGCCCTTGGGAAGGCAATTCTAAGGGGCGTGCTAGTTTGACTATGCACGAATAGTCTCTAAGTCAAAACAGCTTTCCTAAGAGCTACTAAAGATGCCTCTGGGTATTACGGGGATCTATCAAAAGAATGAAGTTCTACTTCAACCAAATCTAACCTACTATTCCTTAGCATGTACAGGCTTTACACTGCCCAATACAACTAGTAGACTAGTCTGTAACTTGCTAGCTGTAATCCAAAGCCTAAGCTTATACGTTAAATGGTTTCATACCATTTCTACTACAGGGGATTGTTCTATCGCTTAGAGTCAAGATTATCTAATTGAAATTGGATTTCCTATTTCGTCAGATCTTTCAAATCTAGGAGTTCTAACTCTAGGTCCAAAACTCTACATGTCCTAGCACTAGATGGTCATTGTTTATGGACTAAGCTTCTGTGCTCGGTCTCATCCGTCGGTAGAAGCGCAGGGGTCGAGAAGACGGCTATAACTGGGTGAAAAGAGCCATGGAAAGTGAAGGAAATGAAGAAAAAGGGCTGACCTAATGGGTTATCACGAATCTAGGTCTGATAGAGGAGGGAAACAGGTCCCAAAAGGCTGGGATTGCAAAGAAAAAAGGATGAAATGGGTTGGGTTAGAATCTCACACTAGTTGAGCTTCAAATAAAGGATGGGAGAGCTCCAACGAAGGAGAATGGAAAGGATAGAGAGTGTGTATAGCTGTAAACGATGGAGTGGCGTGGGTTGAAGCAGAAAATGATGATGGAAGTGATTGAAAATGAGATTTATAAGGGAAAACAGTAAATGAGAGAGGAAAGGAGAGCTTGGGGGTGTGTTTTATGAAGGAGGTAGGAGTTTAGGGTGTTTTTAACGGATGGCCCACACACCAGGGGGCTACCCTAACCCCCAAATGTGATCGGCCCGACGGCCCGCCCGAATGGGGCCCACTGTACAGCGAGGCCTTGCCGACTAGGTGAGGTCCTCGCCGAACTCTGTGCTAATCAGAGATGCCTCACCATTTGGGCGAGGTCTTCCTGCCTAAGGACCCAGAAACATGTGGTTCCCACCCTGGATCATTTTGGATTTGCGTGGGTGAGCCCATGACTCCGTTTCAAACTATTTCGGGTCATTACGGCTACTAACTGATGTATATTCACGTTTCATGATTTTTAATAGCCGGGATAGGGTCAATAGAGGTCTATACCCATCCATAGATGGTCTAGGAGTGATTTGGGGTCCTTGTGTGTGATCAGGAGTGTGAACGGACTCGATCTCGGCGATCGTTTTCAGTAAACTTTCTGTGACAAACAAACTAGGGGTCCTAAACTTATTTCTAGATTATTCTCACACCATCCTACATTAAATTGGCGTCAGCGTGCGGTGTGTGACCATAACCCAGGTCTAGTTTAATCCAAATCATGCTCTAATACCATCTGTAACGCCCCGAAAATCGGGGGTCGAGTGAAAACCCAACTCCCGAGTTCCAGAACGTCACTAATGCAACATAGATAATGATGAATACATGTTGTCTGTAGAATGGCATTAAACAAGATTGAGACTAAGCCAAAACAACATATCATACTCCAGAGATAATTAAATTAGCAAGCAAAAGAGTGTGATAGATATATAAAATATATGAACTGTTATAAGTCTTCATAGTGTGAACATGTTACCAGGTTAAACATATACATGTATACTCCAAAGAAGAGCAAAAAGAATATACATGAGTGTTTAAATAAAAGGCAAAATACCAAGTGTATGGGCATCTAATTAGTAACCCCGTAACCCCGTCAATCAGAACGTGCATATAAGAGGGATCCTCCTCATCATCATAAAGTCCGTCTCTGCTTAGCAAGCATCGCCACCATTTGAAACTAAAATAGGGACTGGTTAGTGTGCGCAACACCATCCCGTAATGTGGGAGTGAGTAGCTAACTCAGTGGAATCATAGAGAAAAGATTAGCATGTTATCAAATCAATCACGTGATAATGGTAAAGTAAGTAATCAAACAGGTCCTAGATACTGTGGTTAATGCAAGAATGAAATGACATGATGGATGCCCTTGCTAACATACTCCCTCATGCGACACTATCTTACGTTCGTGCATGCTTTCTTCCCTCAGTGCTCCACATCTTCCAGGCACATACAGTGCAATATGAATATGATTATCGAGTTGTTATTATTCCTTTTCATACAGCAGGATTGGGAAACTAGGGTACTTCCCTTATATCATTCCCAACAAGGATCTTGTTTAGGGTCGTCACTCCTAGTAGTCTCATACAATGATATATTTCTAGGTCGCTGCAAGGGCTGTCAGGGCTGTTGCAGGCCTAGTTGTACTCTTGTTGCTACGGAAGGGTCGTCGCCTCACCTCGACTCAAAGTACGCTCGAGGTCACTACAAAGGGCAGTCTGGGCTGTTGCTCGCACTCGTTGCACCGCTCCCCCATCACCTTATCAATGTAGGCCGACAGCTCAAATATAGTCTCTCATACCACAATATTGGCTCACGAGTTTGGGTTGCTCACTAGTCACTACGGGGAGGTTTGTGGCCCCAGCGTAGGCCAACAGCTCAACCACTGTGTCCCATACCACCATGCCCGACTCATGAGTCTTAGTGGATCAAGGTACCATAGTTGTCAGGGTTATCACTGGTAAGTTCAGTACCCTAGGTTCAAGCAGTTATGACGAATATAAGGTGAACATACAACGGTCAATCGGGTTACTTGATGAGTCCAACTAGCATGAGCGCACGTTGAATTGACCGACATGAAGTGCACAAGCACTTCGTGTGGCCTAACCACTGCCGACGACTCTAGTACGACTCAGGTTCATCATACACATCCTTCATGGCGAATAGAATCTAACGACGAATTCTAAACTGTTACTGACTGCCTGGACTAGAGTATAGCCCCAAACACTTGCAATCTAAATCAATAATCATATGAGAGAGACAAAATTGAAATACGAGTAATTCCAGCATGTTATCAGCATGTTATAACATACATCAAAAGCAGTTAACCATACACGAGTATTTCACACATAAGGTAATCAATTCAATAGAAAAAACATGGAGGAATTCATGTACATCAATAAATTAGTTGAGAATCCAATCTCAACGCTAATCTACAACACCGTTTACTCAATACTTACTAATACATACATTTATACAAACACTTAGACTACACAACTCCAACGTACTTGACGTGTGTTGATTTCAACATATAATATGACAAATCCTTATATCAAGGAGATGTCTAATACACAACAATCATGTTCTTACATTCAATACATATGGCGGGCATAAATCATATTGATTTAGGCATTTCAACAAACACTTAGTCTACACACATTAGTCTACATGGCATATGTCGGCCAATATGTGCATTAGGGTGAATCTCTTCGCCAAACAGATCATACACATATAACTAGTATAAGTACACGATAAATACTCATGGCAATCATATCAGCAAAATACGTAAGTCAGCTACTTAGCTATTGGCACCAATTGGAACCCTAGAACAGGTTAGGGTTAGAGTTTTCTTACCTAGAACGAAGCTAGAAGCACCGGAATGGCGGTGTAAAAGTGGCGTTGAAGCACAAGTAGCAGGGAAGAATCCCAGGAGAAAGCCCCAACTTCTCCCTCACTTTCTCTCTTTTCTCTCCTCTCTCTCCTAGGGTTTTCCCAAATTCGTATGGGTTAGAAAGCTAAGGGTTTAAGGCCCTTTTATAAGCTAAAAACTCACCAATACAGACTTAGGTCCAAGGTATACTTATGTTATATCAAAATCAGGTCTGTTTCGATCCAATGGAGCACTTCTGGAGGTCCTGTTACTGAATGCGGTCGGACTTAAGCTCTCTAATATTGGATCTAGGTCAGGCTAAGTTTTCAGTCCGATCAGGTTTCCAAATCGACCGTGGGGGACCAGTTTCAGTTCAGTGGTCACCGAAACTTGATAAGGGCCACAAGTGCTATGACATGAGTGGGCCATCATCCCTGATTCGAGTGTAAATTTGGATCAGATTCTGACGGTCAGAACGCTTAGAAAATGTCACGCAAGTGACGCGTGCCAGATTACTTAAATTATATTTAATTTCTTAAAAATATTAATTTTCTCACTCTCTTCACTCTGGACGCAAGAAAATCGTCTCAGGACATCATCTAGACTTGATTTTTGAGGTGATTGTCAAGTCTAACTAGGCGGTCATATTCATGTATGTAAGTTCATCGCTATCGGACTTTCGACGTGCAGTCCAGGTCTGATACGAAGTTTCGGTGTGCTCCCGAGAGCAACCGGGTTTAGTGATGGATTCTATATTTTTAGGCAATGTAGCGTTAACGTTTCTACTCATTTTGGGTCTTACAGATCATATTTAAAGTGGTTCGAGCTAATTCTACTGATTGTTAAGTTCAGTACTTAACCAAATTCTGACCTAATTATGACTGAATAAATCCTTAGGAAGTTCTACGCCCTTTGCTGACATTTCTAATTAGTATATTATTTTAATTATTTTTTTAGTAGTTCATCATCAAGTATAATTCATCTCCACCAAATTTCAAGATATTTTATGTTGTAGAAAAATTCTAAAAATTCCAGAAGCAGCTGCTGTCCAAAACTATACTTTCTAGATAGTTGTCACAACCACCCATTTTTAACTATACTAAATATTTTATTATACTTTTCAATTATTTTTATGTGAAACTAGACTCATTTATCTTCAATTTGGCTTTTGAATTACCTAAATTGGAGTTATAACGAGGGAGATATAATTTTTTAAAGTTGAACTAAAATCACAGAAAATGTGGCCGAAAATGGGTCAGCCGATGAACTGCGGCCCGGACAAGCCCAGTAATCGGTGAGGCCTCGCCGAACCGGCGATCCCCTCGCCGCTCGCTGACCTGTTTGGGGTGATTTCTCCATTTGATATTTGAAATGGGCGTATTTTAGAACCTGTGATGAGTTATTTGACATGCAATATATGATTTTGGGGTAGGAGAAGCTGATCTATTCAAATAGCCTACTTATTTTGTGAGATTCTAGAATTGTAATGGTTAAAAACCCTTTTTATTTATTTATTTACTATTCATAGTACTTTTTAGTTTAAGTATTAATCAACATCACCTAAACTTTAAGAATTGTGTCTAATATGAAAGCTCCTAAAAAATTTTGAAGGATAAAGTAGTGAAAGGTGAGATTTTCGAAGGAAATAGGGATTTGAGACTTTTGGATTGATTTTTCAGAAGTTAATCAAGTGTTAGGATTGACCCATTGCCTAAGGACGTCTAAATTTAGGTTGGCAAAAAATTCGGGGTGTTACAAGAAACCTTAGCCGGTTAGTCATCGTTTTATCATAAGCATCCATATAGCATCAAGCATCCTTTGCACATTGCACGTGATCATTTTGAACGTATGCTTTGTGGCTTTCTGATATAGTTGGATCCTATTCATTATAAAATTTGAATTGATCAAAGACCTCTATTACAACACTGTACATTTCCTGTATCGCATTAAATTTACAGCACACGAGAACTGCCCTCATTCTTCAAAAATTAGTCAAATCTTATGAAGTAAAAAACTGTATATCTGTATGGGAAAAGTGTGTGCCTAACACCTTAACTCTTTGTAACCACGGTCTCTTACTCAGAATCTCTTAAACGTAACTCATGAGTCATCTTAAGGTTAAGGATTTTCAGGTCCTCAATCTTAAGCATTTTTATAGGCTCTAACCGATTGTAAAATCATAATAATTGATTAGTAGCGACTTTGGTTAAATATAACACCCTCTACCCCCATCCCAAAAGCCCTCAAGCGAGGCAACCAGTGAAAATGATAGGGTAGATCTCTCGTACCCTTAGAGAATCACTCCCTCCAACATCGACAATATGTAACTTGTTAAAATAAAAATGGCTCAGAGTACATGTAATAACTATCGACTAATCTAATATTAATAAGACCATATTGTTTACACCTATCCTAACCTAATACATGTGGTCTAACAAAATGTTACCATGTGTCGATACTATGTGCAAATCACAGATTAATTCTTACTCACACCACTAAGATATCTTTCGATTATATTCGTTCGGCGACACGTAACCTACTAAAATCAGAATTTATCAAAGCCATACGTACGTTTATAGTAAAGAAAATCGAAATGCTACGAGAAGGACACATTATCCTCATACAAGTGGCACGTGTGGTTGAGTAGTGTGCTCAACAAATTTATAAAGCCTTGTCGATGCAGGGTCTTTCACAATCTAGATGTGTATGACAAGGTCATCCCACATAATTATATCCAAAAGAGAAGTTTTCCAAAAATGGTTGGTGTTATCATAGTGGAACCCTATTATTAGTTTTAGCCTTAGTTCCTCCACTTCACTCCAATCCTGTTGTATTACGTCCAGACCTCCATCATCGAATTCTCAGTTAACCAAGTCCATATTTGAAGATCACACCAGTTACATCCTCCTGTCCATTTACCTCCATTGTTTATTTGCACATACGATCGTAGGCAATTTATCTCATGTGGACAATAACACATGAAAACAATAGTGATTGGATATCCACTATTAAAATCCTCCTAAGCCCCATTAGACTGTTTATTTTCATAGATTAGGAAGATCGAAGGCTCAAGTGGACCACACGGTAGGAAACAATAGAGATTAAATCACATGTGATCCCTATAATGTGGTCCACTTGGACCTTCAATATAACTCAATTTTGGTATTATGTAATAAAAGTAATTATTAAAATGTACGAACGACATGGATAAACCAAATACATCATGGTGGCCCCATGTAGCCTCTAATGGGACCGTCCAATACCCAATTCACGCCCAAAATGGCGCCTAATTCGAAAACGGATTGACTACTTCCCCTACCACCAGTCATTGGCTGGTGGTTGGTCCTCTGTGGGTCCTACCATTACAAGAAACATTGTTGAATGAACATTACAAGAAAAAATGAGGTATAACTCAATCTCAAGTGGACCACATTACAAGAAATAGTGTAGAATGAACATTGACCATTAAAAACATTTTGGGGACTATAAAAGTTTTGGATCAGTCTGATATTTATTTTTTCCCTTCATTTGGGTCTTTATGACCTAATCAACAGATTGGATGTCAAATAAACAGTACAGTGGGCCTTAGGAGGATTAATGGTGAATATCTAATCATTATTGTTTTCCTGTGGTGTGGTCCACCTAAGATTTATATCCCTATCATTTTTGGTAATAATCCCTTAAATGATATGTAAAAATGGATGAACGGAATGGATGAAACACATACATCATGGTGGGGCCACCGAGCACCGACCATTAGTCATGTGGCGGGTGAGTAACCAATCCATCTGCGCCCAATTCACTCCCAAAATTTGAGCGCGTGCCCAAAAAAAACCTAAACTTATCTCTCCCTTTCTCCATTCCCTTATTCCGTGTCTCTCGCGCCCAATCTCTGCTCCCTATTCCTCTCTCTCTCTCTCTCTCTCTCTCTCTCTCTCGATCTTCGTCCCAATCTCCTTTCCCTTTCTCTCTCAAGCCCTTCAAGTAGAGGAAGCAAAAGAAGAAAGTAGAAGACAAGGTTCGTCTCTCTATCTCTCTCTCTCTCTCTCTCTCTCTCTCTGTGTGGTTCTCGAAGCTCTATTCTGTTGTACCCATCAATTTTTTTTTTTTGGATTTCTGATATCTTCTATAACATGGGTGGTGCTGGTTTAGGTGGTACTAGGGTGGTGCTAGTTTAGGTGGACCTAACCCAAAAGGGTGGTGCTGGTTTAGGTGGTACTAGGGTTTGAACTAGTTTGATGTGTTTCCTCCACAAAAAAAAATGCTTACTCCAAATTCAATGGAGATGGGGTCATGCTAAAGGCTTAGATGAAGAAATCATTGAAGTGCGCTGACTGTGCATATTTGGAAAAGAAAATTATTGGAGTTCTGTTTGGAATGGTCTGTACATCATCAATGCATGACTTGTTAACCTCTTGGACTACTTATAATAATGGATGTATGCAAACAAGATATTTTGTTATTGCCTTGATTAGTTTATGGGTTTGTCATTTATGTTCAATGCAGCTTCCTCAATCACCAACAATCATTGTTTATTTGGCTTACCAATTCTAGAAATAGATTGATTTTTGAAATCAGCTCCTCTGATACTGATTTAGATGTTGTTAGAAATTATGATTTTGTTCTTCTTCTTCTTTTCGTCTTCAAATGTCAGCTCCTATTTTGCTGTTTCTTTTGAAGTGTTACTATAAATTGTTAGTTTAGATCAGAATTCAGAGGGGATTGGTCAACCAAATTTCCATTCTCCAGATGTTTAAAACAAATTCATTCATTTCATGCAATGGGATTAGCACCCATAAAGCATGAAGTTAGTCTTGAAATCATGTTAGCTTAGTTGGATACATATGTTGACATTATTATGAGCTAAATGGCTGTATTTTTAGTTCTATAAGTAGGCATTCCTCACCATGCCAAACTTTGGCTACAGCTAGAATGCATGACATCTCCTAGGTGTTTTCTGATTCCATCGACGGTCATTTCAGATAGTGGGATTTTTTATTTTTTTTTTGGGAGGTGGGGAAGCTTGGGAAGAAAAGATGGAAACTATCATTACTTACAGCATTGTGAGCAGTTTGGAGTGAGTGGAATAATTGCTTTTTGAGAATAAGCAGTCTTCGGGGGGAGGGGGTGGTTCTTTGAAAGGTTTCTAATTTCATTAGGGAGTGGGCTTCCTGACGTGGAGGGCTTGTGTTTGAGCTTGTTGGCTCTATTTCTATCTTAGTGTAGTCTTTTGTCTCTTTTCAGTTCCTTTAGTTTTTTATTTTTTGTTCCCTTTTGGCTGTTGGGGGAGAGGGAGGTGGTTCTTTGAAAGGTTTCAAATTTCATCAAGGAGTGGGCTTCCTGATGTGGAGGGCTTGTGTTTGAGCTTGTTGGCTCTATTTCTAGCTTAGTGTAGTCTTTTGTCTCTTTTTAGTTGCTTTTGTTTTTTGTTCCCTTTTGGATGTTGCCTGATAAAATCGTCACCTTAAAAAAAAAAAAAAAAACTATCATGTGGGCCAGAATGTTATAAACTAGTAGACAACTTAGAAAAACTCGCCAAGTTTTTTTTTTCCCCTGTAACTTTCCATTTGTTTCATAAACTGTGGCCCACATGATCAATCTAATAGCCTTGAATTTGGGTGAGGGCATCATACCTTGTGGGATCCACCTGATGATCGGCTTGATCTCATATGTGTCCTGTGCTAGTACACATGTTTAGACGAGCTGCCTTATACATGTGTGTGAGCTTAGCAAAGCTTGCAGATCTAGAAGAATAATGTTGTAGAAAAGCTTCTTATTTTTCTTTTTCCTATGCGAATGAATTACAATCAGTGCATTCATAGCCTGAAATTTCAAGAAAGGTATTAGAATCGCTCCTACCACATGGTACTTCACTCATAAATAGTAAATAAATGGATAAAATAGGTTTTGACCCTTAAAATTTTAGAATCTAATAAAATAAATGGGTTAGTTGGATAGATTAGCGTCTCCTACCCCAAAATCATATGTTACGCATTGTATAAACTCATTCCGGTTTGTAAATTGGCCCCAAAAACGCCTCAAATGGAGTCGGGGGCCTACCCATGCCAATCCAGAGGGACCCAGGGTGGGCCCCACACCTTTTTGGGATCTAGGGGGTAGGTGGGCTTCGCCCAAATGGTGATCCCTCGTAAAACACTCCAAGGAGTGGCGAGGGCCTCGCCGAGTCAGCGAGGCCTCGCCGGTCAGCGGGCCAAGCCGGGCGGGCCGCCCGGGCCGATCGAGTTTGGGGATTGTAGGACCCCCCTGATATAGGGTCCATCCCTTAAAACCTCCCCAAACCCCTACTCCCTTCATAAACCACCCTCCCAAGCTTTCCTTTTCTCTAAAAATTTCAAATTTTTCACAACAATCGCCCCTCCAACTCTCCTTCTCATTTTCATCCACTACACTCACCACCTATCAAACCCCACCTCCATTGCTGCCTACCCTCTCCAATCCCTTTCATTTGGGCCTTTACACCCCCCATTTGAGTCTCAAAATCGTGCAAACCCCATATCTCACCTCCTTCCTAGAATAGTGATCTTCCTTTTTCATTTCATGCATTCATCTATCCTCTACATGCATACCCGTCCCCACCATCATGATGGGTCATTTAAGGCCCGTTGGACCTACTGCATTAGGGGAGATTATGGTGGATGGAATTGTAAAAGTAATGAAAAATGTATGTGGAAGGTATTGTCCCTAGACTGGGTGTATCCCGTGGTTTCCAATACCATGCGTGGAATGTATGCAATTAAAAGTAAATCCCGGATTCTCCTTTCATATTACCCTTGAAAATTCATCATCATGGGATTTGGAAATCCCATCTCACACTTTCCAACACAAAGCTCATTTTCCAAAGTCTATATAATTGATTTTAATCCCGTCCCACCCTGTAACACCCCGGATTTTGGCCAATCTGGGATTTGACGTCCTTAGACAGTGGGTCAATTAAAACACCTGAAAAATCGTTCAGAACCCAATTCCATAGCCAAAGAAACCACTTAGGATAAATTTCTTTAGAAACTAAGCATAAGTTAGCTAGCGCAACGTTGGAGTGGCTGGGAAACAGTCCCTGATTACTTTAAATACGTTCTACAAGGCCCAAAGCGAGTGGAATCAATGGTGCTATAATGCTCTAAAACCTCGGACCAAACTCTAAGCAGGTTTGTTCTCGGGACCTCCTTGAAACTTTGTATTGGATCTAGACCGCGCGTCGTAAGTCAGATGCCTACCATCTTAGACCGTTATGACCACTTAGCTGGGCTTGGCAATCGTTTCGAATATCAAGTCCAACTGACGATCACAGGCTATTTCATTGAGCCCGGACCGAAGAGAGTGTGAATAGGGACATAGTTGGGATTTCAAATTCAAATCTGGCACACAAATTTGACGCATCAGTATTAAGCATTCTGACCGTCAGAATACAGCCAAATTACACCCTTGGATCAGGAAAAATTTCTATTACATATCACGAGACTTATAGGCTTGATCTTAGTGCGGTGACCGTTAAACTGAAACTGGGCCGCCACGTGCGATCTGGGAACCCTACCGGCCTGAAATCTGGATGCGTGCTAGATCCAGTATGCACGAGCTTAAATCCGACCGCATTTGGCCAGGGGACCTCCAGAAATGCTCTTTTGGACCGAAACAGCCCCGATTTGGATATACTTTAAGTATACCTTGACTTGGAGCCTATTTTGGGCATGTTTAGGCTTATAAAAGGGGTTGAAACCCTCACTCCTCTCTCCCATCCGAATTTGCAAAAATCCCTAGATTGGGAGAGAGAAAAGGTGAGAGTTTGTGAGGGAGATTGGAGGAGAATTCCTTGCCGCTTGTGCTACCTGTTGCAAGTGCCTAAGCAACGCAACTCAATCACGTTGCCGGTGATTTCTCCGCTTTTCTAGGTAAGTAAATACCCTAAATAGTTGTTGATTTGAGTTTCCCTTGTTTCCATAGCGATGTAGCTTATGGATCTCGTAAATCAGGTTCTCTATTCGCCGTAGACGAAGCGTATACGCTCCGTTCGAATTCTCATCCCTAAAAGGGAAAAGGTGCGGATATTAGACGCTTTGATTGACTGTTTTCAAAGCTTTCAATGTCGTTTAATAGTATATTCTTGACGGCAACGCCGTTTGACATGTACAACATGCTCTCCGTTTCCTGTTTCGTAAATTAACGAAGAATATGAGATTTAGGGCATTTTAGTCATTTGTAGGAAGTACCGTTTACATTCATATTTTGCTGATGTGATTGACATGGTTTGTTGTCGCATTAGGAAGTTAGGAATGCGTGCATAATTAGTTTGGCGAAGAGATTCGCCTAGTTGCGCACTTTGGGTCGACATACTATATGTAGACTTAAGTGTGTAGTGTATGTGTTTGTATAAATGCTTGTATTAGTATGTATTGAATTAAATGATGTTATTTGATAGTTTGTGATTGATTTTTCAATTATTATGCTGACCTAAATGATTTTCTACATGTTGAAAAAATGCATGATTTCATTACATGCATGGAATGTATGTGCTTGAGGATTTGCTTAAGTTGAATATGCATGGGAAGTATGCCTTGAAGATTTGCTTAAGTTGAATGTTATAACATGTGCTAACATGCTCACATGATGTATTTCAATTCCAACACCTTTGTATAGTGTTAATGTAATTCCATAGATGTGTGGGACTTGACTTAGTCCAGGCAGTCGGTAACCGAGCGAATTCGTGGCTGACTGGTCATAGCCACGAATGACGCGTCGATGAATGTGATTCGTGTTGAGAGTTGGCGGCAGTGGTTAGGCCACGCGAAGTGTTTCACGCACTTCATGTCGTTCAATTCGAGATGCGATCGCACTAGTCGAGCCCGTCAAGTAACCCGACTGGCCGATGTTTGTTCACCTTGTATGTATCATAACTGCTTGAACCTAGGGTACTGAACTTACCATTGTAAACCCTGTTAACCATGGTACCTTGATCCATAAAGACTCATGAGCCGGGCATGGTGGTATGGGACACCGTGGTCGAGCTGTCGGCCTACGCTGGGGCCACAAACCTCCCCGTAGTGACCAGTGAGCACCTATGACTTGTGAGCAGATTATGGTGGTATGGGACACTATATTCTTGCTGTCGGCCTACACTGATAAGGTGATGGGGGAGCGGTGCAACGAGTGCGAGCAACAGCCCTGGCAGCCCTTTGTAGTGACCGCGAGCGTATTCTGAGTTCACGGGAGGCGACGACCCTTCCGTGCAGTAGAGTACAGTAGGCCTGTATTGATAAGGTGATGGGGGAGCGGAGCAACGAGTGCGTGCAACAGCCCTGGCAGCCCTTGCAGCGACCTACGAAATGTACATCGTATGAGATTACTAGGAGTGACGACCCTAGACAGGATCCGTGTTGGGATTGATACAAGGGAAGTACCTTAGTTTCCCAATCCTGCTGTTTGAATGGATTAATAACAACTTGGTAATCATATCACCATAGCATTGCATGTGCCTGGAAGATGTGGAGCACTCTAGGGAGTGTGGCATGCCGCGGTCGTAAGATGTTGCCGTATGAGGGTGATCGTCGGTGAGGGCATACATCACGTCATATCATAATTGCATTAACAACAGTATTAGGATTGTTTGATTTATTGCTTTACTATTATCGCATGATTGATTTGAGAACATGTTAATCCTTGCTCTATTATTCCACTGAGTTAGCTACTCACTCCCACGTTACGGGACGGTGTTCCGGACACCCACCAGACCTTTTTGTGATTGCAGATGATGGCGCGGCCTGTGAGGCAGAGCCGGACTTGATGATGATGAGGAGGATCCCTCCTTTATGCGTGTTCTGATCGACGGGATTACAGGGAGGTTGATTAGATACTTTGACATTTGTCATTTCATATTTTTAGCGCACTCATGTATATTCGTTTCATCTACTTTTGGAGTATACATGTATGTGTATAACCTGGTAACATGTTCACACTCTGGAGACATACAACAGTTTATATATGTTATACATACTATTACAGACTTCCGCTGGTTAATTTAACTGCCTCTGGAGTATGATATGCGGTTCTAGCTTAATCTCACTCATGTTTAATACATTATCACAGACAACATTCAATCATACATATCTATGTTGCATAAATAACATTTTGGAACTCGGGAGTTGGGTTTTTGCTCGACCCCCCCGATTTTCGGGATGTTACAGATGGTATCAGAGCATGATTTGGATTAAACCGGGCCTGGGTTATGGTCACGCGACGTACGCTGTCGCTTCCTTTGACTTAGGTGGGTGCGAGAAGGGTCTAGAAACACGTCTAAGATCGCAGATTCGCCGATAGGCGAAGTCTATTAGAATCGATCGCAAGATCGAGTCTGTAATGCATCTCGGGTCGCGTAAGGCAACCCGAATCACTTCTAAGCTGTAGGAAGTCGGGTTGAGACGTCCTATGAGCGGTTTTGAACCGCAAAAGTAAATCCTTGGGCCGTGGGATGACCACGACTCCTGTAATCAATCGCCAGGGCTTAAAAACCCCGTTTCACCAAAAATCTTCAAAATTCCTCCTCTAAACATTCCAATATTCATTTCTTTCTTATCCATTTCATATTAGGCATCAAACCTAATGTGAAAATAACACAAATTAGTACTTTCACAAAATTTTATAGTGAATAGTAAAATTTCATGAAAAATGGCCATAGGGCCATTCTAACTTCACTTTCTTTAGCAACTAAGGAGCTAGATAGGTGTACTGGCTCCTTCTACCCCAAATTCATATGCTGCATCATATGGTTTGGTATTCGGGATTGCGATGTGGACCCGGAAAGCTCCGAACACATGTTTGGGCTCATAGAGACCAAATTAGTATGAACCAGGGGGTGGGACCTAACTTTTTGGGACCCTGGGACCATGGGGGACCAGACCCATGGGGTCCCACCGGTCAACTTGAGAGTTGACCGGCGATGCCATCGCCGGCCGGGCGATGCATCGCCGGCCGGCGAGCTCCGATGGGGCCGTCCTTCGGGCGCACCCCCTTAAACAGGGTCCACATCACCCCTATGCACCTCCCACCCCAAGAAAACCCCAAATAGGGGTACTTCCTTCACAAACAGCCCCTTCCCTAGCCCCATTTTCATTTTTCAGCAACTATCTCCAAAAATCCGTGATTCCAAACCACCCTAGACCCATCCTTGGCCAAAACCGACCATCATCTATCACTTCTTTGGAGTTTGCAGCCCTTCCTCTTGGAGATTTCGTCATTTGGAGCTTCAAAAACGCCCAAATCGAGCTGAAATCGTGAGGCGCTCCATTCCCCTTTTTCATTCTCTTTTATTTCTGAAAATACATCTTAGGGGAGCTTGAAACATCCCTCTACAACGCCTAGATCTCCCTTTTCTAGTTTGGTTAGCCATTTCCTTGCATTTTCCCCATTTTTCATGGCTATTGTTAAGCTGTTTTAGCCTTTTTCTCTCTTTTCACCATCCTCCCTCTCAATCCTATTTCTCCATTTTCTTTGCTTAAGGGATACTGAAAATATATGGCTGAGAGACCTCTAGTGAGCAACAGACAGTATTAGACTCGACAGGGATAAAGAAGGTAAGTCGGGACTGTGGTAAAGTCCTTTGGTAGAGTTAGGCATCTATGCCTTTGCCCTGTAGATTCTTTGATTTTTGTTTTAAGGATTTCGGTGTTTTGTTGTTGTTAGGTTTAGTGAAGTTACAGGTAGAAACTGTGTTTGTGTTGTGGTTTGGCCTTATCATAGCCGAATTTTGTTGAATGAAATGCATGCCGATTCATTTTGTGGTGAGGTATTGTCCCTAGATTGGGAGTATTATAACTCTCGGGATTCAGCCTACAAATTAGATTTTTATCCCACCCCACCCTCCAACCAAGCATGCCACTCCCTATCCCGCTATGGGACTAGGAATGCGGTTCCATTTAAGACAACTAAGCGCTACCGGCTACATAGGCCCTAGGCGTTTTTGGATCTAGTGTTAGCACTCCTAGATTTGAAGGATCTGACGACATAAGAAATCCAATTCCAATTAGACAAATCTTGACCCTAAGCAATAGAAGAATTCCCTGTAGTAGAAATGGAATAGAAAGCCATTTACCGTATAATCTTAGGCTTTGGATTATAGCTACTGAGTTACAGACTAGCCTACTAGTTACCTAGAGTAGGGTAAAGCCTGTATATGTTAAGGAATGATAGATTAGTTTTGATTGGAATGAGACTCCCTTCCTTGGATAGATCCCCTTATGACTTATAGACTCCTGTTGTTGCCCATAGGAAGGAACCATACACTCTCAGGGAACATTTATAACTCCCTCAGATTGAACTTAGAATGAACTAGCACACCCCTTAGAATTGCCTTTCCCAAGGACTTATTGCATTCGGGAACGCAGAGTAAAGGAACTACATGTAAGCGATGTATTCGCGGTTTGAGTCGATTTCTTACTCCTAGTGGTTACCAACAAATCCAATGCTCTGATCAAGCAGAGGATCGGCATCGACTTGGATTAAGAACTGATACAACACATTTTCTGTCCTGATTAGACAGAAGGTTCAACGTATCCGGCTTAGACCCACTACACAACCTTTCTTCTGTGATGGCCCAACCATCTACAACTAAACAGGATCACATTGTCTTTGGGAAATGGCAAGGACTTAAAACCATGTAGAGAAAGGTTAAGGATAGCCCCTAAGTTGCGCCTCGTTCTGATATACGGATCGATGCAAATATTCTTCAACCTTAAGTAAAACCAAGTTTTGAGGGGGGTAGAACGTATTGAGTCCAATCCAGTTAGGTTAGTCAACGCTACCGTTTGATCAGAGTGGCGCAGCGGAAGAGTGGTTGGCCTCTTTCCCACTGGCCCAAGATCGAAACCTTTGAGTTCGGATATACATACGATTAGGTTATTAAATAGGGTTTAAACCTTCCTTAGAGAAAGTACTCCTTGCCCTTTGCCAATGTCGGGGACGACATTGTGTTTTAAGGGGGGTAGATTGTAACACCCCGGATTTTGGCCAATCTGGGATTTGACGTCCTTAGACAGTGGGTCAATTAAAACACCTGAAAAATCGTTCAGAACCCAATTCCATAGCCAAAGAAACCACTTAGGATAAATTTCTTTAGAAACTAAGCATAAGTTAGCTAGCGCAACGTTGGAGTGGCTGGGAAACAGTCCCTGATTACTTTAAATACGTTCTACAAGGCCCAAAGCGAGTGGAACCAATGGTGCTATAATGCTCTAAAACCTCGGACCAAACTCTAAGCAGGTTTGTTTCGGGACCTCCTTGAAACTTTGTATTGGATCTAGACCGCGCGTCGTAAGTCAGATGCCTACCATCTTAGACCGTTATGACCACTTAGCTGGGCTTGGCAATCGTTTCGAATATCAAGTCCAACTGACGATCACAGGCTATTTCATTGAGCCCGGACCGAAGAGAGTGTGAATAGGGACATAGTTGGGATTTCAAATTCAAATCTGGCACACAAATTTGACGCATCAGTATTAAGCATTCTGACCGTCAGAATACAGCCAAATTACACCCTTGGATCAGGAAAAATTTCTATTACATATCACGAGACTTATAGGCTTGATCTTAGTGCGGTGACCGTTAAACTGAAACTGGGCCGCCACGTGCGATCTGGGAACCCTACCGGCCTGAAATCTGGATGCGTGCTAGATCCAGTATGCACGAGCTTAAGTCCGACCGCATTTGGCCAGGGGACCTCCAGAAATGCTCTTTTGGACCGAAACAGCCCCGATTTGGATATACTTTAAGTATACCTTGACTTGGAGCCTATTTTGGGCATGTTTAGGCTTATAAAAGGGGTTGAAACCCTCACTCCTCTCTCCCATCCGAATTTGCAAAAATCCCTAGATTGGGAGAGAGAAAAGGTGAGAGTTTGTGAGGGAGATTGGAGGAGAATTCCTTGCCGCTTGTGCTACCTGTTGCAAGTGCCTAAGCAACGCAACTCAATCACGTTGCCGGTGATTTCTCCGCTTTTCTAGGTAAGTAAATACCCTAAATAGTTGTTGATTTGAGTTTCCCTTGTTTCCATAGCAATGTAGCTTATGGATCTCGTAAATCAGGTTCTCTATTCGCCGTAGACGAAGCGTATACGCTCCGTTCGAATTCTCATCCCTAAAAGGGAAAAGGTGCGGATATTAGACGCTTTGATTGACTGTTTTCAAAGCTTTCAATGTCGTTTAATAGTATATTCTTGACGGCAACGCCGTTTGACATGTACAACATGCTCTCCGTTTCCTGTTTCGTAAATTAACGAAGAATATGAGATTTAGGGCATTTTAGTCATTTGTAGGAAGTACCGTTTACATTCATATTTTGCTGATGTGATTGACATGGTTTGTTGTCGCATTAGGAAGTTAGGAATGCGTGCATAATTAGTTTGGCGAAGAGATTCGCCTAGTTGCGCACTTTGGGTCGACATACTATATGTAGACTTAAGTGTGTAGTGTATGTGTTTGTATAAATGCTTGTATTAGTATGTATTGAATTAAATGATGTTATTTGATAGTTTGTGATTGATTTTTCAATTATTATGCTGACCTAAATGATTTTCTACATGTTGAAAAAATGCATGATTTCATTACATGCATGGAATGTATGTGCTTGAGGATTTGCTTAAGTTGAATATGCATGGGAAGTATGCCTTGAAGATTTGCTTAAGTTGAATGTTATAACATGTGCTAACATGCTCACATGATGTATTTCAATTCCAACACCTTTGTATAGTGTTAATGTAATTCCATAGATGTGTGGGACTTGACTTAGTCCAGGCAGTCGGTAACCGAGCGAATTCGTGGCTGACTGGTCATAGCCACGAACGACGCGTCGATGAATGTGATTCGTGTTGAGAGTTGGCGGCAGTGGTTAGGCCACGCGAAGTGTTTCACGCACTTCATGTCGTTCAATTCGAGATGCGATCGCACTAGTCGAGCCCGTCAAGTAACCCGACTGGCCGATGTTTGTTCACCTTGTATGTATCATAACTGCTTGAACCTAGGGTACTGAACTTACCATTGTAAACCCTGTTAACCATGGTACCTTGATCCATAAAGACTCATGAGCCGGGCATGGTGGTATGGGACACCGTGGTCGAGCTGTCGGCCTACGCTGGGGCCACAAACCTCCCCGTAGTGACCAGTGAGCACCTATGACTCGTGAGCAGATTATGGTGGTATGGGACACTATATTCTTGCTGTCGGCCTACACTGATAAGGTGATGGGGGAGCGGTGCAACGAGTGCGAGCAACAGCCCTGGCAGCCCTTTGTAGTGACCGCGAGCGTATTCTGAGTTCACGGGAGGCGACGACCCTTCCGTGCAGTAGAGTACAGTAGGCCTGTATTGATAAGGTGATGGGGGAGCGGAGCAACGAGTGCGTGCAACAGCCCTGGCAGCCCTTGCAGCGACCTACGAAATGTACATCGTATGAGATTACTAGGAGTGACGACCCTAGACAGGATCCGTGTTGGGATTGATACAAGGGAAGTACCTTAGTTTCCCAATCCTGCTGTTTGAATGGATTAATAACAACTTGGTAATCATATCACCATAGCATTGCATGTGCCTGGAAGATGTGGAGCACTCTAGGGAGTGTGGCATGCCGCGGTCGTAAGATGTTGCCGTATGAGGGTGATCGTCGGTGAGGGCATACATCACGTCATATCATAATTGCATTAACAACAGTATTAGGATTGTTTGATTTATTGCTTTACTATTATCGCATGATTGATTTGAGAACATGTTAATCCTTGCTCTATTATTCCACTGAGTTAGCTACTCACTCCCACGTTACGGGACGGTGTTCCGGACACCCACCAGACCTTTTTGTGATTGCAGATGATGGCGCGGCCTGTGAGGCAGAGCCGGACTTGATGATGATGAGGAGGATCCCTCCTTTATGCGTGTTCTGATCGACGGGATTACAGGGAGGTTGATTAGATACTTTGACATTTGTCATTTCATATTTTTAGCGCACTCATGTATATTCGTTTCATCTACTTTTGGAGTATACATGTATGTGTATAACCTGGTAACATGTTCACACTCTGGAGACATACAACAGTTTATATATGTTATACATACTATTACAGACTTCCGCTGGTTAATTTAACTGCCTCTGGAGTATGATATGCGGTTCTAGCTTAATCTCACTCATGTTTAATACATTATCACAGACAACATTCAATCATACATATCTATGTTGCATAAATAACATTTTGGAACTCGGGAGTTGGGTTTTTGCTCGACCCCCCCGATTTTCGGGATGTTACAGATGGTATCAGAGCATGATTTGGATTAAACCGGGCCTGGGTTATGGTCACGCGACGTACGCTGTCGCTTCCTTTGACTTAGGTGGGTGCGAGAAGGGTCTAGAAACACGTCTAAGATCGCAGATTCGCCGATAGGCGAAGTCTATTAGAATCGATCGCAAGATCGAGTCTGTAATGCATCTCGGGTCGCGTAAGGCAACCCGAATCACTTCTAAGCTGTAGGAAGTCGGGTTGAGACGTCCTATGAGCGGTTTTGAACCGAAAAAGTAAATCCTTGGGCCGTGGGATGACCACGACTCCTGTAATCAATCGCCAGGGCTTAAAAACCCCGTTTCACCAAAAATCTTCAAAATTCCTCCTCTAAACATTCCAATATTCATTTCTTTCTTATCCATTTCATATTAGGCATCAAACCTAATGTGAAAATAACACAAATTAGTACTTTCACAAAATTTTATAGTGAATAGTAAAATTTCATGAAAAATGGCCATAGGGCCATTCTAACTTCACTTTCTTTAGCAACTAAGGAGCTAGATAGGTGTACTGGCTCCTTCTACCCCAAATTCATATGCTGCATCATATGGTTTGGTATTCGGGATTGCGATGTGGACCCGGAAAGCTCCGAACACATGTTTGGGCTCATAGAGACCAAATTAGTATGAACCAGGGGGTGGGACCTAACTTTTTGGGACCCTGGGACCATGGGGGACCAGACCCATGGGGTCCCACCGGTCAACTTGAGAGTTGACCGGCGATGCCATCGCCGGCCGGGCGATGCATCGCCGGCCGGCGAGCTCCGATGGGGCCGTCCTTCGGGCGCACCCCCTTAAACAGGGTCCACATCACCCCTATGCACCTCCCACCCCAAGAAAACCCCAAATAGGGGTACTTCCTTCACAAACAGCCCCTTCCCTAGCCCCATTTTCATTTTTCAGCAACTATCTCCAAAAATCCGTGATTCCAAACCACCCTAGACCCATCCTTGGCCAAAACCGACCATCATCTATCACTTCTTTGGAGTTTGCAGCCCTTCCTCTTGGAGATTTCGTCATTTGGAGCTTCAAAAACGCCCAAATCGAGCTGAAATCGTGAGGCGCTCCATTCCCCTTTTTCATTCTCTTTTATTTCTGAAAATACATCTTAGGGGAGCTTGAAACATCCCTCTATAACGCCTAGATCTCCCTTTTCTAGTTTGGTTAGCCATTTCCTTGCATTTTCCCCATTTTTCATGGCTATTGTTAAGCTGTTTTAGCCTTTTTCTCTCTTTTCACCATCCTCCCTCTCAATCCTATTTCTCCATTTTCTTTGCTTAAGGGATACTGAAAATATATGGCTGAGAGACCTCTAGTGAGCAACAGACAGTATTAGACTCGACAGGGATAAAGAAGGTAAGTCGGGACTGTGGTAAAGTCCTTTGGTAGAGTTAGGCATCTATGCCTTTGCCCTGTAGATTCTTTGATTTTTGTTTTAAGGATTTCGGTGTTTTGTTGTTGTTAGGTTTAGTGAAGTTACAGGTAGAAACTGTGTTTGTGTTGTGGTTTGGCCTTATCATAGCCGAATTTTGTTGAATGAAATGCATGCCGATTCATTTTGTGGTGAGGTATTGTCCCTAGATTGGGAGTATTATAACTCTCGGGATTCAGCCTACAAATTAGATTTTTATCCCACCCCACCCTCCAACCAAGCATGCCACTCCCTATCCCGCTATGGGACTAGGAATGCGGTTCCATTTAAGACAACTAAGCGCTACCGGCTACATAGGCCCTAGGCGTTTTTGGATCTAGTGTTAGCACTCCTAGATTTGAAGGATCTGACGACATAAGAAATCCAATTCCAATTAGACAAATCTTGACCCTAAGCAATAGAAGAATTCCCTGTAGTAGAAATGGAATAGAAAGCCATTTACCGTATAATCTTAGGCTTTGGATTATAGCTACTGAGTTACAGACTAGCCTACTAGTTACCTAGAGTAGGGTAAAGCCTGTATATGTTAAGGAATGATAGATTAGTTTTGATTGGAATGAGACTCCCTTCCTTGGATAGATCCCCTTATGACTTATAGACTCCTGTTGTTGCCCATAGGAAGGAACCATACACTCTCAGGGAACATTTATAACTCCCTCAGATTGAACTTAGAATGAACTAGCACACCCCTTAGAATTGCCTTTCCCAAGGACTTATTGCATTCGGGAACGCAGAGTAAAGGAACTACATGTAAGCGATGTATTCGCGGTTTGAGTCGATTTCTTACTCCTAGTGGTTACCAACAAATCCAATGCTCTGATCAAGCAGAGGATCGGCATCGACTTGGATTAAGAACTGATACAACACATTTTCTGTCCTGATTAGACAGAAGGTTCAACGTATCCGGCTTAGACCCACTACACAACCTTTCTTCTGTGATGGCCCAACCATCTACAACTAAACAGGATCACATTGTCTTTGGGAAATGGCAAGGACTTAAAACCATGTAGAGAAAGGTTAAGGATAGCCCCTAAGTTGCGCCTCGTTCTGATATACGGATCGATGCAAATATTCTTCAACCTTAAGTAAAACCAAGTTTTGAGGGGGGTAGAACGTATTGAGTCCAATCCAGTTAGGTTAGTCAACGCTACCGTTTGATCAGAGTGGCGCAGCGGAAGAGTGGTTGGCCTCTTTCCCACTGGCCCAAGATCGAAACCTTTGAGTTCGGATATACATACGATTAGGTTATTAAATAGGGTTTAAACCTTCCTTAGAGAAAGTACTCCTTGCCCTTTGCCAATGTCGGGGACGACATTGTGTTTTAAGGGGGGTAGATTGTAACACCCCGGATTTTGGCCAATCTGGGATTTGACGTCCTTAGACAGTGGGTCAATTAAAACACCTGAAAAATCGTTCAGAACCCAATTCCATAGCCAAAGAAACCACTTAGGATAAATTTCTTTAGAAACTAAGCATAAGTTAGCTAGCGCAACGTTGGAGTGGCTGGGAAACAGTCCCTGATTACTTTAAATACGTTCTACAAGGCCCAAAGCGAGTGGAACCAATGGTGCTATAATGCTCTAAAACCTCGGACCAAACTCTAAGCAGGTTTGTTTCGGGACCTCCTTGAAACTTTGTATTGGATCTAGACCGCGCGTCGTAAGTCAGATGCCTACCATCTTAGACCGTTATGACCACTTAGCTGGGCTTGGCAATCGTTTCGAATATCAAGTCCAACTGACGATCACAGGCTATTTCATTGAGCCCGGACCGAAGAGAGTGTGAATAGGGACATAGTTGGGATTTCAAATTCAAATCTGGCACACAAATTTGACGCATCAGTATTAAGCATTCTGACCGTCAGAATACAGCCAAATTACACCCTTGGATCAGGAAAAATTTCTATTACATATCACGAGACTTATAGGCTTGATCTTAGTGCGGTGACCGTTAAACTGAAACTGGGCCGCCACGTGCGATCTGGGAACCCTACCGGCCTGAAATCTGGATGCGTGCTAGATCCAGTATGCACGAGCTTAAGTCCGACCGCATTTGGCCAGGGGACCTCCAGAAATGCTCTTTTGGACCGAAACAGCCCCGATTTGGATATACTTTAAGTATACCTTGACTTGGAGCCTATTTTGGGCATGTTTAGGCTTATAAAAGGGGTTGAAACCCTCACTCCTCTCTCCCATCCGAATTTGCAAAAATCCCTAGATTGGGAGAGAGAAAAGGTGAGAGTTTGTGAGGGAGATTGGAGGAGAATTCCTTGCCGCTTGTGCTACCTGTTGCAAGTGCCTAAGCAACGCAACTCAATCACGTTGCCGGTGATTTCTCCGCTTTTCTAGGTAAGTAAATACCCTAAATAGTTGTTGATTTGAGTTTCCCTTGTTTCCATAGCAATGTAGCTTATGGATCTCGTAAATCAGGTTCTCTATTCGCCGTAGACGAAGCGTATACGCTCCGTTCGAATTCTCATCCCTAAAAGGGAAAAGGTGCGGATATTAGACGCTTTGATTGACTGTTTTCAAAGCTTTCAATGTCGTTTAATAGTATATTCTTGACGGCAACGCCGTTTGACATGTACAACATGCTCTCCGTTTCCTGTTTCGTAAATTAACGAAGAATATGAGATTTAGGGCATTTTAGTCATTTGTAGGAAGTACCGTTTACATTCATATTTTGCTGATGTGATTGACATGGTTTGTTGTCGCATTAGGAAGTTAGGAATGCGTGCATAATTAGTTTGGCGAAGAGATTCGCCTAGTTGCGCACTTTGGGTCGACATACTATATGTAGACTTAAGTGTGTAGTGTATGTGTTTGTATAAATGCTTGTATTAGTATGTATTGAATTAAATGATGTTATTTGATAGTTTGTGATTGATTTTTCAATTATTATGCTGACCTAAATGATTTTCTACATGTTGAAAAAATGCATGATTTCATTACATGCATGGAATGTATGTGCTTGAGGATTTGCTTAAGTTGAATATGCATGGGAAGTATGCCTTGAAGATTTGCTTAAGTTGAATGTTATAACATGTGCTAACATGCTCACATGATGTATTTCAATTCCAACACCTTTGTATAGTGTTAATGTAATTCCATAGATGTGTGGGACTTGACTTAGTCCAGGCAGTCGGTAACCGAGCGAATTCGTGGCTGACTGGTCATAGCCACGAACGACGCGTCGATGAATGTGATTCGTGTTGAGAGTTGGCGGCAGTGGTTAGGCCACGCGAAGTGTTTCACGCACTTCATGTCGTTCAATTCGAGATGCGATCGCACTAGTCGAGCCCGTCAAGTAACCCGACTGGCCGATGTTTGTTCACCTTGTATGTATCATAACTGCTTGAACCTAGGGTACTGAACTTACCATTGTAAACCCTGTTAACCATGGTACCTTGATCCATAAAGACTCATGAGCCGGGCATGGTGGTATGGGACACCGTGGTCGAGCTGTCGGCCTACGCTGGGGCCACAAACCTCCCCGTAGTGACCAGTGAGCACCTATGACTCGTGAGCAGATTATGGTGGTATGGGACACTATATTCTTGCTGTCGGCCTACACTGATAAGGTGATGGGGGAGCGGTGCAACGAGTGCGAGCAACAGCCCTGGCAGCCCTTTGTAGTGACCGCGAGCGTATTCTGAGTTCACGGGAGGCGACGACCCTTCCGTGCAGTAGAGTACAGTAGGCCTGTATTGATAAGGTGATGGGGGAGCGGAGCAACGAGTGCGTGCAACAGCCCTGGCAGCCCTTGCAGCGACCTACGAAATGTACATCGTATGAGATTACTAGGAGTGACGACCCTAGACAGGATCCGTGTTGGGATTGATACAAGGGAAGTACCTTAGTTTCCCAATCCTGCTGTTTGAATGGATTAATAACAACTTGGTAATCATATCACCATAGCATTGCATGTGCCTGGAAGATGTGGAGCACTCTAGGGAGTGTGGCATGCCGCGGTCGTAAGATGTTGCCGTATGAGGGTGATCGTCGGTGAGGGCATACATCACGTCATATCATAATTGCATTAACAACAGTATTAGGATTGTTTGATTTATTGCTTTACTATTATCGCATGATTGATTTGAGAACATGTTAATCCTTGCTCTATTATTCCACTGAGTTAGCTACTCACTCCCACGTTACGGGACGGTGTTCCGGACACCCACCAGACCTTTTTGTGATTGCAGATGATGGCGCGGCCTGTGAGGCAGAGCCGGACTTGATGATGATGAGGAGGATCCCTCCTTTATGCGTGTTCTGATCGACGGGATTACAGGGAGGTTGATTAGATACTTTGACATTTGTCATTTCATATTTTTAGCGCACTCATGTATATTCGTTTCATCTACTTTTGGAGTATACATGTATGTGTATAACCTGGTAACATGTTCACACTCTGGAGACATACAACAGTTTATATATGTTATACATACTATTACAGACTTCCGCTGGTTAATTTAACTGCCTCTGGAGTATGATATGCGGTTCTAGCTTAATCTCACTCATGTTTAATACATTATCACAGACAACATTCAATCATACATATCTATGTTGCATAAATAACATTTTGGAACTCGGGAGTTGGGTTTTTGCTCGACCCCCCCGATTTTCGGGATGTTACACACCCTCTTACCAAACATGTCATTTCCAATCCCGAGGTGGGATTAGCAACGCAATCCATTTAATACAACGTAATACCACTGGCCACATAGGCCCTTGGTGTTTTGGACCTAGAGTTGGTACTATTAGATTTAGAATGATTTGTCAGTATAGGAGATTCGATAAGGTAATAACATGAACCTTATGACCTCCTTAGCTAGTATGGACATATGTGAAGTGCTACTCCCAAGATAAGACTAGGCTACTAGTTATACTAAGGAATGTAAAAGACTGAATATGCTAAGATGATTGAAAGATAGACTTAATTCGTAGGCTTGATTAGGTTGGAGTGAGACCTCACTGCTTCGTTAAATCCCCTACTACGTATAGGCTTCTTTAATGACTCTTAGGAACGTTGTTTTGATTAGAAACTATTTACTCTCAGAGAAAACTAATATATCCCTCGGATTGAACACTAGGTCAAATCAATACACCCCCTAAAATTTGCCTTCTCAAGGACTTGTTACAATCGGGAACATAGAGTAGAGAACTCTATATAAGCGAGGTATTCGCGGTTTGACTTGAATTCTTAATCTTGGTAGTTGTCCTTGAACTCAAGGCTCTGATCAAGCAGAAAGTTGGGATTAAATAGGATTAAGAACTGATACAAAAAATTTTCTATCCTCGTGAGGTAGAAGGTCCATGTATCCGACTCAGACCCACTGCACAACTTTCCTTCCGTGTTGGCCCGATCACTAGCAACTAAATTTTATCTTTGAGAAGTGTTAAGAGCATATAGCCAATAGAGATATTCTCTTTAGGCCCATGGAATTTTCCAAATCAGCAATAGACAATTAGGAATTAGGTCCCAAATCTCATGCCATGTTGGCCTACATATTGTGCATATGGACTTAGAAGGATAGCTTTCCTGTTAAGCTAGACATGATTAGTCGTCTTGCCACCAACTCACACCCGTCCCTGAAATCAACCACAACACCTATCATTTTTAGCTCCTTTCTATCACCATAGGTACCAATGCCCTGGTATGCATCATCGATGAAAGGAAGACCGATGTATCGAGAGATCGTTCCCCATTTCATGTCAAGAATAGATCCTACATTACCCTTGTTCTGACATACGGATCGGGACATAGAGTCTTGAGTCTGGAGAGAATTATTTTTAGGGGGGTAGAATGTTATGGTCCCACTCTAGTTAGTTCTAAAATAAATCCACTTGATCAGAGTGGCGCAACGAAAGCATGGTGGACCCCTACCCCACTGGCCCAGGATTGAAGGAAGTTGATCTAGGTTGTGCATAAGGATAGGTCTTGAATCTTCCTTAGAATGTCAACAATGAAGTACTGGAATAACAACAATTAGAGTTTAAGTGTTAAACCAATTCATAACAATAGGTATGAGTTGAAGTACAATAGCCGAGGTCAGTGTATCCACAAATCCGCTCGTTACGTACGAACCTAATAGAAGTCTTAGTACATAATGCGATTAGAAACCTTTTAGGGCGATCTAGTAAGATATTTGTAAGCCCCTACCTCGGACAAAGGTTAAAATGAGGACTCTCTTAGACTAAGACCCAAAGGATAACCTTATAGATAGGAAATTTGAACAATTTCGTGCAGGGCATTCCCTAAGATTTTAGAGTGATCGGACTACAGAGTTATTGAAATATACAATTACGAAGCATTCGCAGTTTGACCCAATTCTCAATCCTGGCAGACTACTAGTGGACTCACTGCTTTGACCGAGTAGAAGACCAGGATCTACTAGGACTAGGAAGGGATACAATGAGCCTTCTACCCTGGTCAGGTAGATAATCAATGTATCGGGATCAATCCCACTACAAACGTCTCTCCGTACTAGTCAACCACTAAAAACATATATCTTACTCTAAGTAAATGGGAACCATCGTCAAGACTTCAAATAGATAAAGAAATCAATTGTAGCAAACCATCAGGGTATAAGTAAGAGATAAAAAGTAAATTTTTAAGGAGGATAGATAAAAATGTGCCAAACTAGTATAGATGTATATACCCCACCACGCATATAAATTTGAAATCAGTACAGTTTAGGCAAAAGGAATAATAAAATCTTTACTCATTACCCTTAACCAATTTTAAGGATGAAATTATTTTTAAGGGGGGTAGATTGTAACACCCTGGATTTTTGCCAACCTGGAGTTAGACGTCCTTAGGCAAAGGGTCAACCATATCACTCTCAAAGCTCAATCCCAAAGTCTAGAAAATGTTTTTCAACCCATTTCTGTCAAAATTTCACCTTTCACCACCTCATTCTTCAAATTTCTCCAAGTACTTTCCTATTAGATACAAATCTTAAAGTTTAAATGGTAAAGAACTATACTTAAACTAAAACTTAATATAAATGGTTCATACATGCATAAAATGGAATTTTGACTATGTAATTATTGGAATCTCATGATTTAGATAGCTTATTTGGATGTATTAGATTCTTCTACCCCAAAACCATATATTGTACGTCGCGTAACTCATTCCAGTTTTCAAATGAGACTCAATAAACGCCTCGGTGGACTCGTGGGCCCAAACGCCTCGGTGGACCCGAGGTGGGTCCCACATATTTTCGGCATTCCCGGGGGGGGGGGGGGGGGGGGGGGAGGAGGACCTCATCCCTGGGGCAATCCCTCACCAATTAGTCCAGTGACAGGCGAGGCCTCGTCCGTACAGCAGTCAGGCAGCCATTTTTTGTGCATTTCACCCAACTTTGAAAACTCATATCTCCTTCGTTATAACTCAGATTTAGGTGATTTAAAAATCAGATTGAAGATAAATGAGTATATTTTTATGTAAAAATATGTAAAAAGTATAATAAAATATTTAATATAGTTTAAAGTAAGACATTGTGACAACTATCCAAAAATAACTTGTTGGACAGTTGCTGCTTCTGGAATTTTAGAATTTTTCTACAACTTGAAATCTTATGAAATTTGGCTCAGATAGGGTAAACTTGATGGTGAACCAATAAAAAAATAATTAAAATAATATTGTAACTAGAAGTTCCCAAAATGGGGCATAGAATGGCCCTAGGACCGTATTCTGCCATAATTAGGGTAGAATTTGGTTAAGTACCAAACTGAATACTCAGTAGAATTAACTTGAACTACTTTAAATATGAACTACAAGTCCTAAAATGAGTAAGACTACTAACGCTATGTTACCTAGAAACCTAGGATCAATCTCTAAACCCAGTTGCTCTCGGGAGCATTCAGAAACTTCGTATCAGACCTGGACCGCATGTCGAAAGTCCGATAGCGATGACCTTAGACCATTATGACCATCTAGTTGGACTTGACTATCACCTCAAAAATCAAGGCCATATGATGTCCTGGGACTGTTTCCTTGAGTCCGGAGTGAAGAGAGTGAGAAATCAAAGATTTTTAAGAAATTAAATATAATTTTAAGAAATCTGAGACGTGTCGCTTGTGCATTATTTCTAAGTATTCTGACCATTATATTTTGACCCAAATTTATCCTCAGATCAGGATAGGTGGCCCTTACATGTCATAGTACTTGTGGCTCTGATCGACTTTCTGTGACTGCTGAAATGAAACTGGTCTACCACGGTCGATCTGGAAACCCGATCGGACTGAAAACTTAACTTGATCAAGATCCAATATTTGTGAGCTTAAGTCTGACCACATTCAGCAAAGGAAGCTCTAGAAGTGCTCCATTAGATCAGAACAACCTCCCTTTGGACATAACCTAAGTATACAATGGCCTGGGGTCTATTTTCGTGAGTTCTGGGCCTGTATAAGGACCTTAAACCCTCTCTCATTCCTCCCATACAAATTTGAGAAAACCCTAGGAGAGAGGAGAGAGTAAAGAGAGAGAAAGTGTGGGAGAAGTGGGAAGATCTCCCTGATACTCTATCCTACTGCTGCACGTGCTTAACCATCACGATTTAATTGTTATTCTGGCGATTCTGACTTTGTTTCAAGGTAAGGAAACCTAACCCTAATCTATTTTAGGATTTTGATAGTTGCAAGTAGTTAAATAGCTGACTTACCTCATGTTATAGGTTGTCATATCAACGTTGACGAAGACTTAGAGATTTCATCGACTTCTTTACGCTTCTGCGGTATAAGGTGTGGACTTTAGACATTTAGGTTGTCATTTTTTAAAGCTTTCAATGTCAGATAATGATAGATTCCTGACGTGGATGCTATTTCAATGTAGAACATGCTATCCATTTTCTGTTTCGGTTAAATACGAAGAATATGAAATTTTGTGTATTCTCTGTATTCGTAGAAAATACCGTATATGTATAAAATATGAAAGTTTGTTTTCCATGATTAACTGTCATTTATGTATGCTAGATGTATGTGTAATAACTCCTGGGCTAAATGTTTAGCCTAAATACATGATATACCAACATACGATATGTATTTAGTATGTGTAGCCTAAGTGTTTGTGATAATGACTGAATGAGTATAGACTTTGTATTCGTGCTCGCCATGACAAATTGTCATGGATATATGATTGTTGTATGGGCGACAACCCTTTGACGAAAGGATTTGCCCTAATACATATGTAAATTAACACATAATATGTATGATATAATGTGTAGGTTAAGTGTCTGAATGAGTTAGTAGTTAGCAAGATGTACCTGTATGTGATTTGAGATATGATTCTCAACCACATCAATGACGTGTATGATTTCCTCCATGTATGACTTATTTTGATATCTGCTTGATTATGAATTGAATGTGTGTGAATTCATATTTACAATGCACTTCAGAACATGTTCATATGATTGAATGATTTGTAATTTTGATCCATTACTTCTTTGACTATCTCATAGGACATCATGTTGTAGTTGAATGTGTTTGGGGCTATTGAATAGTCCAGGCAATCGATAATATGCCTTGAGTTCGTGGATGAGACCTATTCACCACGTAGGACGTGTTTGACGAACCCAAGCCGTGCGTTGCTTGTTGACAGTGGTTAGGCCACATGAGATGCTTATGCATTTCATGTCGATCAACTCAACGGGCGCTCGTATTAGTCGAACTTGTGAAGTAACCCGCTTAGCCCAATGTATGTTAACCATGTATGGATGCCACTGCTTGAATCTAAAGTACAAACTTACTAGTGAAATTCTCGTTAACCATGGTATCTCGATCCGCTAAGACTCATGAGCAGGACATGGTGGTATGGGACACTGTGGTCGAGTTGTCGGCCTACGCTGGGGCCACGAGCCTCCCCGTAGTGACCAGTGAGCAACCCAGACTCATGAGCTGAATATGGTGGTATGGGACACTGTATTCGAGCTGTCTGCCTACACTGATAAGGTGATGGAGGAGTGGTGTAACGATTGTGTGTAATAGCCCTGACAGCCCTTTTTAGTGATCTCGAGCGTACTCTGAGTCTACGTGGAGGCGACAACCCTTCCGTAGCAAAAGGAGTACAAACTAGGCCTGTATTGATAAGGTGATGGGGGAGTGGTGTAACAATTGCGTGTAACAGCCTTGACAGCTTTTGCAACGACCTAGAATCGCACTTCGTATGAGATATGCTTAACTGGATCATTGTTGGAAAATGATACAAGGAAGGTACTTTAGCTTCCCAATCCTGCTATATGAAAAGGACTAATAACAAATCGGTAATCATGTTTCATATCGCACCGCATGTGCCTGGAAGATGTGGAGCACTGAGGGATGAAAGCATGTCACGAACGTGAGATGGTGTCGCATGAGGGAGTATGTAGGCAAGAGCATGCATCATGATTGCATCTCATCCTTGCATTAACAAGAGTATCTAGGAATGTTTGATTATACTGCTTTATCATTACCGCTCGATTGATTTGATAACATGTTAATCTTTATTCTATTATTCCACTGAGTTAGCTACTCACTCCCACGTTACGGGACGGTGTTGTACACACCAACCAGACCCTGTCTTAGTTTCAAGTGAGGGCGATGCTTGTGAAGTGGAGCTGAACTTTTCTTTTTGATGATGAGTTCTCCTACATGTAACTCTCTGGCGGGTTTATTTGACCTGGAGTTGCACCGACGGGGCTTCGGTATTTGGGATAGAAGACATTACATTTTTCTCATTTTGTGTATTTTGTAATCAAACTTATAATTATTAACCTAGTGACATTCATACTCTGAGGGCTTACTATCACTCTTATCTAGTTTAAATACTTATCACAGTCTTCCGTTTGCATAATTTAAACGCCTTTGGAGTATGATATGCTATTTTTGGTATAATCCCAATCATGTTTAATGCCCTTCTGCAGACAACATTCATTCATCATTATCTATTTTGCATAAGTGATGTTTTGGAACTTGGGAGTTGGGTTTCTACTTGACCCCCTGATTTTCAGGATGTTACAGTTATGTTTATATGTATTTATACGTGAATGAATGTGATGTGGATAAGATTGTTTGTGTTTGGATGAATGTAGTTTATGTTTCGATGGATTTACTAGTTTGGGTTTAGATGGATGTGAATGTGAATATGATGAAATATATTATATAAAAGGTGTATATCAGGATGAATATGATGAAATATATTGTTAACAGGTGTATATCAGGAATTTTGTGCAGACTTCTGAGCTGAAATATTTATAAAAAAAATGAGACTTTTAGCGATAAAAATTTTCATTGCTAAAAGTTTTGTAATTTATTTTCAGTAGTGAAAATTGTCCTGTTAAGTTTTTTAGCGATGAAAGTTTTTGTCGGTAAAAGTGGAACGAATTTTTTTGGCAGTGAAAATTTTAGCTGCTAAAAGTCTTGTAAATTTTTTTTAGCAGCAAAAATTTTCGCTACTAAAAGTCTTGTATAGTTTTTTTAGAGACGAAAATTTTTGTCGCTAAAAGTGGAACGAATTTTTATCAACGAAAATGTTCGCTGCTAAAAGTCTTGTTTAGTTTTTTTTGCAATGAAAATTTTAGTTGCTAAAAGTGGAACAAAATTTTTTAGTAGCGAAAATTTTCGCTACTAAAAGTCTTTCATAGTTTTTGAGCGACGAATATTTTTGCTGCTAAAAGTGGAACGATTTTTTTAACAACAAAAATTTTCGCTGCTAAAAGTCTTGTAAAGATTTTTTAGCGATGAAATTTTTCATCACTAAAAGTGGAATGAATTTTTTTAGCAGCGAAAATTTTCGCTGCTAAAAGTCTTGTAGAGTTTTTTTACCGATAAAAATTTTCGTCGCTAAAAGTGGAACGATTTTTTTGGCAGAAAATTTTTTTACTGCAAATTGTCTTATATTGTTTTTTTAGTGACAAAAATTTTTTTCGCTAAAAATCTTGCATTTATCAACGATTCAAAATTTTCGCCAATAAAACCTTTCTGCTTCGGTCTTTTAGCGACAAAAATTTTCGTCGCTAAAACTTTTTAGCTACGAAAATTTGACTTTTAGCGATGAAAATTTTCGTCGGTAAAAGTGAGATTTCTTGTAGTGGGTTTTCAATATCTTTAAATTATATTTGTATGTCACCATTTCGATCATATGGCTAGTGGGTTATAAGAAAATCACGCTTTTGATTTCATAAATTTTAATAGGGAAGGAAGAGTCAAAAGTTTAAAAATATTTCAGAAGTTTGGAATGTTAGCAACATAAGGCCACAGAAAGGAAAGAAGAGGGACATCTCCTTGACGCGATATCAACCTTGAATTCATAGGATAATAAGAAACTTATAATATTTTACTGTAGTCCACCTCTAACATGAGCTTACGGAGTATTAAACTATGAAACTCAATCCTACTCAAGAGTCCTAATTTAATTGCACAAAAATAACTTAAACAAAAAATATGTATATATATATATATATATATATATATATATATATATATATATATATATATATATATATATATATATATATATATATATATATATATATATATATGTATGTATGTATGTATGTATAATCAAATTTAATCACAGGATGATTCCTAGTATGATTATAAATAATTCTTAAATAGACACTAAATACTAAACTTTAATATGAAAATATATGACTAGTCTATCAGTAACTCGAAGTTGTAGAAATTTTTTGTTTTAACCCTTCTACTATTTATAACATATTTGTTACCTCTAGTTACCATATTATTTTTATAATTTTTATAGCAATCCATTGTTCAGCTTACTTTTATTTCACAAAATTTCGTTTCATTCGAAGTTCCATAAAAGTTATAAAAATTCGGTAAGTACTAATTGTCCAAGACCAACGATTTTCTGTATGATTCTATAATGTCTTTATTCTTTATAATATTTTTAGGTAGTGAAATACTTTTAAATTTTTTATGGTGGTTTATCATTAAGTTTAAAGTCATCCCACAAAATTTCAGTTCATTTGGAGTTGTAGAAAAATTATTAAAATTCTAGAAGTTGAACAGTTATCAAAACATCATATATTTAACTATATTAAAATTTTTATTTTATTTTTTAATTATTTTTATATGAAACTAGACTTATCAAGCTTTAATTTGGCTTTTGAATCACCTAAATCAGAGTTATATTGAGGGAGACATGACTTTTTGAAATTGATAAAAAAAAATACATAAATTTATAGAAAATCGGGTGCCGCCACGTCCTGCTGTGGAGGTAGGCGGTTCACCGCCATCCGGGCAGTGTTGTCGTGCCCCCTGGGGTGGTTTTGCCACTTGATTTGTGAATTGAGTGTATCTTGCAAACCGGAATGAGTTATTCGACATACAATATATGATTTTGGGGTAGGAGAAGCTAAGCTATCCAAATAACCTAGTTATTTCCCAATATTCCATCATGTTAATAGTATAAAGTTAATTTTATTTGTATTTTTACTATTTATAGTAAATTTTAATTTAATTATTGTTCTTCATCATTTAAACTTTAGGATTTGTGTCAATATGAAAGTACCTAGAAATATTTGAAGAATAAGGTGGTGGAAGGTGAAATTTTCGAAGGAGATGGGCTGAAAAGGGATGGAATGGGTTGGGTCCATTTTTCATGGTCCAACGCACATGTATTCACACCACTTAGATCCAACTCAGGTTCAAAATTTGTCAACCGATGACTCAGACTCATCGACTGACGGCCCAAAGGTGATTTAGGTCGATTTATGTGGTCTAAGATACATTGTGGACTAAACTACAACATTTGGTCTCGTCCGTTGGCGAAACCTTAGGATTCTAGCATCGTTTCTAAGCTTTATTGTCCCCTTATTAAGTCAAAGTGTGTCAGAGTGCATTGTGTTATATATAACCCAGGTCCAATTTAATCCAAATCATGCTCTGATACTAACTTGTAACGCCCTATATTTCAAGGGTCGAGCAAAGCTCTACTCCTGAGATCCAACACATCACTTATATAACATGTATGATGATGTTCTGATTTCATCCATATTAATGAGTTAAACAAGAGTAGGATTATACCTAAATAACATATCATACTCTAGAGATAATGTAATTAAGCAAGCGGAAGTCTGAAGTATATGTATTGACGTAAGTAAGTGGTTCACAGCGTCCAGAGTATGATGATGTAACAGGGTTTAATATATACAAGGTTTGTTTCAAAATATATAAAATGTCAAAAATGTAGGTGTTCAACTAATCCATGTGACCCTATAATCCCGTTGAATCAGCACGAGGTCTACATAGACCCGCCTGATAGCTGAACATAAGAGAATTCCTCGTCATCTACGAAGTCCAACTTAGCCGCGTAGACTTTGCCATCACATGCATCCACAACAGAGTTTAGTTGGTGTTTTAACACCGTCCCAAGGTGAGAGTGAGTGATCAACTCAGTGGTACTATAAGGCAAAGGTTAACATGTTATCAAGTCCATCAAGCAGTAATGATAAAGCACAACAATCACTTCCTAGTTACTCTTGTTAATGCAGGAATGGTGTGTAGTAATGATGCATGCCCTCACACAAAACTCCCTCACAAGTAACTCCAGCAACCAAGTACGCACATGACAACATCCTTAAAGTACAACTTCCTCGCCAAATCACATGCAATGTGGTGCATGGTCATGTTAGTCGAGTACTTGATTAAGCTTATTCATACAGTAGATTTGGGAAGCTAAGGTACCTCCCTTTATATCATTGACCCAACCAAAGGATCCATCTAGGGTCATCAATCCTAGTTATTCACATACGATAGGCAAGTTGTAGGGCATCACCCCTAATAAAAAGTGGTGGATAAGAAAATTCAAGAGTTTATACTCGCAGTCACTATGGGGAGGCTCATCACCTCAGCATAGGCTGACGGCTCGAACATGGTGTTCCGTACCACCATGCCTGACTCATGAGTTTTATATTTCTCACTGGTTACTACGAGGAGGCTTATCACCCCTGCGTAGGCTGACAGCTCAACCACAGTGTCCCATACCACTATGCCCGGCTCATGAGTCTTAGCGGATCGTGGTACCATGGTTGAAAAGGGTCTTTACATTGGTAAGTGGTACCTTAGATTCAAGCAGTGGTGCCCATACATGGTAAACACATAACAGTCCAATTGGCTTGCTTGGTAAGTTCGATTAGTACAAGTACACATTGACTTAATCAACATGGAGCGCATAAGCACCCCTTGTGGCCTAACCACTGTCGACAGTCGCCATGCGACACGGATTCATCAAGTTACCCAATGTGGCAAGACTTTCAGCCACCTGTACATGGATTGTTATTGATCGCCTAGTCCACGTTATAGCCCCAATCGTACTCAGATACAATAGATAAACACATGTGATAATCATATTAGTATTTAACAAATAATCCAAGTAAAACTCTCATTTGAACATTTCATCAAACACATTGAACATGTCGCCAAGCACTTGCATTTTATCCATAGATTGTGTAGTAGTAAGTATGATTTCATGAAAGAAGCTATACATATGATTAAGGCAATTGAGAATTCTATCTTAATACACTTAATAAATACAAATCATCAACATTTTCTCATTTAGGCATTTTATCAAACACTTAGGTTATACTTCACCAAATACATAGACTAGGTAAGTTACCCCATGTGTTTTAGTAAATCCTTACACAAAGTGGTCTGCATGCATATAATAACGATGAATCCTAGATCAATAGACATGGAAAACACAAATCATATTTTTATGTTCATTCAAACATTTCAACAAACACATGAGATAAATATTTTGTTCAACATAGTTCACACATGCATATTGTATCGAAAATGGCGTAACTAAGATCGTATGATAGCAATTAAGTCAGACATAAACCATTGCTGACATTGAAAGCATTGAAAATCATAACCTAAACGTTTATAATCCGCACCTTTTGTCAGAATATTCTATTCGGACTTGGTTCGAATCCTACGTTCCCTGATATAGAACAACGGGTACCTAAATCATGAAATCCGTTAGCTAGGTTGACAAACGACTATTCCAGATCTTAACTACGGCATTTGGGTTTGGATTTCTTACCCAAATCATAGTTGAAACAAGTCATGTAGCATAACAGGAAGGTGATTCATTACTTGAAGTTGTGGGAGAGAATCCCAGTAATGATCTCCCCAACTCTCTCCTGTCCTCACTCTTTTCTCTTCTTTTCTCTCTTCTCTCACCTTGGGTTAGCGAAATTCGTATGGATTGAGAATGGGGTAGTTTAAGGGCTTTCTATAGGCCGATAACTGATGTAAATGGCCCCAGGTCTATTGTATACTTAGTTTCTATCCAAAAGGTGACTATTTTTCACAAACGGGGCACACAGGGAGGCCCATGACTCACCTACATCACAATGTAAGTTTCCTGACAACAGATCTATGCTAGGATGTGATTTTGGTGTGATCGGAGAACTCGATCGACCGTGGAAGACCTGTGTCAGTTCAATGGTTAAACTTGCTCGATCGGGGCTGCAAGTATACGGATATGTGTAGGGAAATTTTCTTTTCCCATGGGTGAAGTTTGGTCAGAAACTGACAGTCTGAAATCCTCAATTTTGCATGTGATCAAATGGCCCAATTCACTTAATTTTTAATATATTTTCTAAAGATATCTGTGTTACACACACACACTTCACTTAGGGCTCAAATTGTGCGTTTCTAGATATCATCTGGGATCGATTCCCAGGATGGTTGACAAACCCAGTAGGACGGACATAATCTTATAGTTTTGTGGTCATCAAATTCTCGACATGCGGTCCAGGTCTGATACGAGGTTTCAATGTACTCCTTAGAACGACAGGCTCTTGGGATTTTTCTCAGGTCTTTATGTAGTGTTGAGTCTGTGGTATTAATGGTTTCAGGTCTTCTCATCTGTGAAAATGGCGACCTAAGCTATATTCACCAATTATTTAGTTTAGTACTTAACCAAATTTTGCCTAAATTATGACAGGATACGGTCCATAGGTATTTCTTCCTGAGGTGGTAATCGGGTCTTTGTTCGGATCTTTCTGGAACGTTATAATGTTGTTAAGCCCAACAGGATAGACATAGTCCTATAATTTCAGAACTAATGGCCCGCTAACGAGTGGTTTAGAGCTTGTTGAGGAAACCGGAGCATTTCTGGAACGAATTAGGTATCAAGATTTCTTGTGCATAATTATTAGGGTTTGGATTGTCTAAGTTCATAGTGTGACTTATTTGTAACTAGTGGAAATGAAGATTCGATTATAATCACTCTAAACTATCGGTTCTTAGGCTTAAAGGATACTGACTCAGTTTTGTTTGTTAATTAAGATCTGACCCTTAGTTGTTACAACTTTTGGCATGCTTCTATTTAGTTATGGTCATCTTAGTTAGTCAGTGATGGGTCGGCTAGAATTGGACCCTACGTGAACACATCCCGAGGCTAAGCTCGATGTTTAAGTGATCGGGCAGATTCGTTGGTCTTCTATGGTCGATCAATCCTATTTGTACGGTTCTTTATTGGTACTAGCCACATATAAGCCCATCTCGAGTGTCGAGGGTCAGTAAGTGATGACGTGGCTAGTTAGAAAAAAAAAAGGATTCTTGGAAATTTCAAAATCATGAAAATTTAGGGTGTTACACCCAATTTGATTGGGTCTAGCTGCTGGAGCTGGCACCGTCCAGCCTCATTAGGCCTGGACATTTGGAAAACATAAATATCTGCTTGTTGAAGTTGGTGGGTCCCACACGAGTGGACCCACCACATATCATATATCTGAACCGTCCATCTGTTAGATGGCCAGCAGCAACTGCCGGCCATTGCAATACAAGAAATATGATTTTTACTGACAAAACTTTTACTAACATTTTTTTTGGTAGGTAAAAGTCCTTTTTATTGACGAAAATTTTCATTGGTAATGGCTGTTTTGAATTTTTGAAAAAAAAATTGAAAAATTTACTTTTACCAATGAAATTTAATTGTCGTAGGTAAAAGTGTTTTTCCCAACGGACATGAATTGTTGGTAAAAATCTGATACGATGTAATTACCGAAGAAATCTATCTTCATCAGTAAAAGTGTTTTTCCAGACAGATATAAACCATCGGCATAAATCTCGTACATTGTTAATACTAAAGAAAAGTACTTTCGTCCGTAAAAGTGTTTTTCTCGACGGACATCAACCATTGGCAAAAATCCGAAACAATGTTATCACTGACGAAAACCACTTTCATTGGTAACAGTGTTTTCCCTGACAGACATAAAGCATCGGTAAAAATTTGGTAGGATGTTAATACAGACGAACACCATCTTTGTCATTAAGTGTTTTCTTGACAAACATCAACCGTCGGCATAAATCCTGTACAATGTTATTACCAAAGAAAACTAGTTTCATCGATAAAAGTGTTTTTTTCGATGGATGTCAAACTTCAGTAAAAATCTGGTATGATGTTATTACCGACGAACATTATGTTCGTCAGAAGTGTTTTTCCTGACAGACATCAATCGTCGACAAAAATCTGGTACAATGTTATTACTGATGAAAACTATCTTCGTCGGTAAGCGTTTTCGTAATAATATTTTTTTACTAATGAACTAAAACCATCTGCAAATGTTTCTTGCCAAGGACCAGAAATTCTTGCCACGACCAAAAGCATGACACTTTTGCTAACGAACTAAAACCGTCGGGAAAAGGCTCCCGCCACGGACCAAAAATTCCCGCCATGACCGAAAACACACTTTTAACGAAAAGTTTATTTACTAACCATTATTTTCGTAGGTAAAAATAAATAGTAAAAGTTTTCCCGACGGCTGATAACCATCGCTAATTGTTTACCGACAAACAAAAGTCGTCAATAATAATCCTCTATTTTTCTATATATAGTTTTTATATCATATGAGTAGTTTTTTTTTTTTTTACTTTTTATAATAAAAAAGTAATATTTAAATGATTTGTAATATCACATGAAAAAAATATTGAGAAGTTTCAAAATTTTAACAATGCCTAAGAAAAATTTTGAAAATAAAATGATGCTTTTGAAGAAAAAATCGGCATTTTGAAATTATTGAGAAAAAATTTAAAATATGATAAATTTTTTGAAAATTTGAAAATAAAAATTCAGAATTTGTATTTAATTTTTTTAAAGAAATAATTTATAATAAAAATGTTATTTTGTTAGAATGTTTTCAAAAATATACATTTTGAAAAGATTGTTATTTTTAAATTGAAATTGAAATTTATGTTTGAAAAAAAAATTTACTAAATTTTTAGGCACATCCACTAATTTTATCTTTAACCATTTTTGGACAATCTAATCAGTCCAGATTGAAGAGTAAATAACTTCAGATGTTTAAATCAAATTTACTAAAATTGTTGATCAATCTTGTATGCCTAATATCTTTTTCATATGTAACCTGATCGGGACGAGTAACTAATGAAATTGAGTATTGATTAGAAAAATAGGGTGAATGGACCAGACATGTAAAATGGGGCAAATATTTTGGTCAAAATTGTGACCCAACTTTATTGACCTTGTGAGAACCTAAGTGTTGATGCTAGTAAGTTTTTTGGGCCCCAGTATAATGTGTGTCGAACATCAACACCATGAATTTAATGTGTCCACTTCAAGTTATGAGATATGTAAAAAATCATCTGTATATGAAACTCAGGTGGGCCATGCCATCTAAAACCATGTGAAGACATCCAAAAAAATTAAAAGAACTTGGTGGGACATGTAAAATGGGGCAAATATTTTGGTCAAAATTGTGACCCAACTTTATTGACCTCGTGAGAACCTAAGTGTTGATGCAAGTTTTTTGGGCCCCATTATAATGTGTCTCGAACATCAACACCGTGAATTTAATGTGTCCCCTTCAGGTTATGAGATATGTAAAAAATCATCCGTATACGAAACTCAGGTGGGCCATGCCATCTTAAACCATGTGAAGACATTCTAAAAAATATAAAAAACTTGGTGGGTGGGGCCCATGTGAGTTTTGGATGCGGCTGAAACTTGGTCCGACCCCTCATCCAAGTGGGACACACATAATGAGTCGGTTGGATATCTGAATCACATTTAGGCAAACCCAATATATGATTCTGAAAGGAAACCCCTCTCCACTCCATTTAGGTGATTTACTAATTACCTTGAGTAAACTCTGTGGGGTCTACCATTAAGTAGTTTTTTTATCCACTCCATTCATCCATGTTAACAAATGATTTGGGGTCTAAAGAACAAAAAGGAAGCATATCAAAAGCTCAAGTGGACCACACCACATGAAATAGTGTGATTGAACCTCTACCATTGAAAAATTATTGGAGGCCATAGAAGTTTTGGATCAAAATGATGTTTGTGTTTTCTCTTCATTCATATCTTTTTAATATTATGAACAAGTTGGATGACAAATAAATATTACTATGGGCCTAAGGAAGGTATCAATGGTGGAAATCATTATTCCACATTGTTTCATGTGGCATGGTCCACTTGAGTTTTAGAGTTATCAAAATTTTGGGATAAACCCACACTGTTCATCCATTTTTTGAGATCATTTTAGAGAATTATCCAAAAAATGAATCATATCTAAAGATTAAATGGACCATACCACAAATAAGGGGAACAGATTGGCTACTTCCCCTGACACTAGCTAATGGATAGTGGTTGGTGCTATGTGGGCCCCACCATGATGTATGTGTTTAATCCATGCCATCCATCAATTTTTAATGATCATCTTACAACATGAGACCAAAAATGAGGTATATCTCAATCTGAAATGGACCGCATTACAGGAAACAGTGTTGAATGAGCATCGACTATTAAAAATATTTCGGGGGCCATAAAAGTTTTGGATCGAGATGATTTTTGTTTTCCCCTTCACCTAGGCATGTATGACCTAATCAACATATTGGATGTCAAATAAACACTATAGTGGGCCTTAGAAGGATTTAATGATGGATATCCAATCACTATTGTTTTCATGTGGTGTGGTCCACTTGAGATTTATATGCCTCTCATTTTTGGGCCCCACCATGATGTATGTTTTGTATCCACACCATCAATCCATTTGGAGAGATCATTTTAGGGAAATGTCCAGAGAACGAGTTAGATCCAAAGCTCCAGTGGACCCCAGCACAAAAAACAGTGGGACAGTGATGCCCACCATTAAAAACTTCTAAAGGCCACAAAAGTTTTTGCTTAAGTTGATATTTGTGTTCCCTTATTTCATGTTTTTTTTTAAAAAAAAAAAAACTTTTAAACCAGTTGGATTTCAAATAAACATTACGATGGGCCTTAGGATAGTTTCAACGGTGGGAATCACACTCCCCGTTGTTTTTTGTGACTGGGTCCACTACAAATTTTTATCTGTCACATTCTTTGGTTCATGACTAAAATGATATCTCAAAATGGATGGACGGTGTGGATATAACAAATACATCATAGGTTTTTATATTTTTTTAAATATTATATATATATATATATATATATATATATATATATATATATATATATATATATATATATATATATATATATATATATATATATATATATATATATATTGAAAAGGTTCTATACGTCGAGCTCATGGGAACTCCCCATGAGGTCGAGCTGTGTAGGCCCCACCATGATGTGTGTCAAACATCAACACCGTGCATTTGATGGGTCCCCTTTAAATTATGGGATATCCCAAAAATCAGCCGTATACAGAACTCCAGTGGGCCATACCATCTAAAATCATGTGAAGACATGCCTAAAACATATAAAAGCACCTGGTGGGGCCCCACCTAAAATTTAGATGTGTCTAAAACTTGGTATGGCCCCTCATCCAAGTGGCACACACATAATGGATGAGTTGGAATTGTGAACCACATCTCTGTGGCCCAAAAAAATAATTATGAATGTTTTAATGGAGGGTAACCCCTCTCAACTTTTGTATGTGGTGTGGCCCACACAAGTCACATATTGATTTCGATTTTAATCCCTGGGCCCACCATGGAATGGTGCATCTAAATGATGGGGTAGATGTTTAACATGCATCATGGTGGGGCCCACAGAGCCATAGCAGATCTAAAGCTCAAGTACCGTTTTTAGGTGAGAGTGAAAGAATGTCATTTTTGTATTTGATTTAAAATAATGGTGACTCATTCATAAAAATAGTGGTAAAGATTTAGAGTTATCCAGACCATCCAAATAATTGGTCTAGTTGTAGATGGTAAATATTTATAATTTTATTATATAATATAATCTTAACCACCTAGAAAATGGTCCCATGCATGTACGACTGTTATTATAGCTTTTGTTATAAATAATGGAAAACTCACAAAATTTGGATTTCAAGTTTTTATCATATCCAAAAGAGGATATCCATCGAGTGCCATTTCCATGTTCCAAATTCATCTTCGAGCGCCATTGCCTCTTCTTCCTCTTTCATCGAGCATCATCCTCCAACAAGCGTCATCTTCCATCGAAGCACAATCTTCTAATAGGTGAGCTTCTCTTTCATTGTGTTGTGTCATTTTTGAGGCCATAGACTCCTATATGCCCGACCCTCACCCCCTTCAATCTGAATCAAGGTGAATGACAAATAAATATCACTGCAGTCTTTAGAAAGGTTACAACAGTTGAAATTTTTATTCCCATGGTATGCTAATTTAGAAAATCCCTAATGCCGAATTTTTGGGGATTGAAATCCCCAAGCATCGAATTTGGGAATTGAAATCCCAATTCCTGATTTGGGGATGGAGATCCTTAATTTTTTGATTTGGGGATCAAAATTCTCAATTTCTGATTTTAGATTACATCTTCTCTATAATTCTGGAAAGTTGCATTCCCATAGCTTTTATCATGATAATGAGCCTCGAGTGAGAAAGCAAGATCCAATTCAAATACCTTATGATATGTCATTGAAGCTTTTGACATTGGATGTGTACTGTTTGGTGGCTATTGGCTCAAATCCTGGTAGAAAATTCAAGTTTTATATGTATGATGATCGATATGGTGGTCAATGAAGGATTATTTATTTATTTATATATATGATGAATTCCGCTCCTTTTTCTCTACAATAAGGAAAATTACAATTCCTTAAATAATCAATTTCATTTGAAGGTATTGAACTCAGATCTATGTGCAAGAGCAAATTGGGTTAACTTTGTACATGAGTATGTCCCTCATTCTGGGATCTTTTGTTGCAAACTTCTCTCGAAAGTAAAAATCAGCCATTGTTTCTAGCTTTTGATACATTGATGATCTAAAGAAATCTATTCTTTTTTTTTAATGGGATATGATTCCAATATATTAACTGTAAATTGCAGCTATCTTTGTTATTTACTAAAATTTTTCAGTAAAATGATTCATTTTCAATGTATAGAATGTGATATTTATAAAGATAAACAATTGAGGCAAGAACTTATAATGCATGTTGCATCTTTACAAACAAGTCCGTCTGCACATTAGTGACACACTAAAATCCATTTTCAAGAAGTCCATAAAACCATGTGTTAATAGCATCATTGGTGAAAACAATTATGACTTAAGTCAAAGGCACTAATGCGCAACACCTTCAAAAAAGCCCCTTCTTTATTCTGCTATAATTATATGTATTGGATTTATCTGTTAGAAGACTCAGTATCTGTAACACCCTGAAAATCGGGGGTCGTGTATAACCCGACTCCCGACTTCCAGACCATCACTTATGCAATAAGAATGAATATGATTTAAAGTTGACTGAGTTAGAGCATTCACATGAGTAAGATTATACCAAAACTGCAATTCATACTCCAGATTCAGTGATAAAATGCAAGCGGAAGACTGAAGACTATATATATCACTGTATGGAAAACAAGATAAATCTCAACTGTCTCCAAAGTATGAATACATCTCTAAGTCTCATATCATGTAAATAAACAAAAATCAAAATGTCATGAAGTCCAACTATGAAGTCCTGCCTATCCAGGTCACCTACACAAAGCCGTCGTGAAACTGCATATATGAGAACTCATCCTGGTCCTCATCGTAATTTGGCTCTGCCTCTTGAATCGCCTCCTCACCTGCATCTAAGACAGGGTCTGGTGGGTGTTGCAAACACCATCCCGTAACGTGGGAGTGAGTGATCAACTCAGTAGAATAATAGAGCAGAGATTAACATGTTCTCAAATCAATCATGCGATAATAGTAAAGCAATAAATCAAACATTCCTAAATACTGTTGTTAATACAATATGACATGACATGATGGATGCCCTCACCGACATTCTTCCTCATACGGCACCATCTGCGTCCACGGCATGCTTGCGTACCACTCAGTGCTCCACATCTTCCAGGCACATGCAATGTGATGTGGATATGATTACCAAGTTGTTATTATTCCTTTTCATACAGCAGTATTGGGAAACTAAGGTACTTCCCTTATATCAATCCCAACACAGATCCTGTCTAGGGTCGTCACTCCTAGAAATCACATACGATGTTATATTTGTAGGTTTCTACAAGGGCTGTCAGGGCTGTTACTCGTACTCGTTGCACCGCTCCCTCATCACCTTATCAATACAGGCCTAGTGTACTCTTATTGCTACGGAAGGGTCGTCGCCTCCCGTAGACTCGGAATACGCTCGCGGTCACTACAAAGGGCTCGTCACCTGATCAGTGTAGGCTGACAGCAAGAATATAGTGTCCCATACCACCATAATCTGCTCACGAGTTATAGGTGCTCACTGGTCACTACGGGGAGGTTTGTGGCCCCAGCGTAGGCCGACAGCTCGACCACGGTGTCCCATACCACCATGCCCAGCTCATGAGTCTTTATGGATCAAGGTACATTGGTTGACAGGGTTTTCAATGCTAAGTTCAGTACCTTAGGTTCAAGCAGTTATGACTCATACAGGGTGAACATACAACGGCCAGTCGGGTTACTTGACGTGCTCGACTAGTACGAGCGCATCGCAAGTCGAACGACATGAAGTGCATGAAACACTTCACGTGGCCTAACCACTGCCGCCAACTCAAAACACGACTCGCGTTCATCGACGCATCCTTCGTGGCCAATAGAAGCCAACCACGAATTTACTCTGTTACCGACTACCTGGACTAAGCATAGTCCCAAACATTTGTAAATCAGCATCAATAATCATGTGAGAGTAATTGAAATGTAATTCAACAATACAAGCATGTTATCACATGTTATAACATACAACTTAAGCAATTCGTTCAACACATGCATTTCATACATACAATGTAATCCCTACATATTGCCAACATGATGAAAATCATTTACATCAGCATATTACTTGAGAATTCAATCTCAAAACTATTTCATAACACCATATACTCAATACATACTAATACAAACATTCATACAAACACTTAGTCTACACACTTAAGTCTACATAGTGTATGTCGACTCAAAGTGTACCTTTGGGCGAATCTCTTCGCCAAACCAATTATGCACGCATTCCTAATATCCTAATGCGACAAATAGCCATGACAAACAATTCAGAAAAATATGGATGCAAACTGTATTTCCTACAAATGACTAAAATGCCCTAAATCTCATATTTCCCGTACGTTTACGAAACAGAAAACGGACAGCATGTTGTACATGTCAAACTACGTTGCCATCGATAATCAACTGTTAAAAAACATTGAAAGTGTTGAAATTAGCCAATCAAAGCGTCTAAAATCCTCACCTTTTACCCTAGATGTGTGTCTTTTAGAACGGAGCGTATACGCTTCGTCTACGGCGAACAGGCGACCTAATACACAATCTACATAAGCTACATCACTAATGGATTGAAGGAAACTCCAAATTAGCAAGTTTTTAGGGTTTTTCCTTACCTAGAAATGCGACGGAATCACCGGAAAAGTGATTGAGATGCGTTTCTTAAGAACGTGCAACAGCTAGTGCAGGTGGCAGGAAGATCACTCCCACACTCTCTCACAAACTCTCACTTTTTCTCTCTCTAGCCAGGGTTTCTAGCAAATTCGGATGGGTGAGATATGTGAGGGTTTAAGGCCTTTTTATAGCCTAAAAAATTTTAAAATTAGGCTTAGGAACAATGTTTACTTAAGGCATAACCAAATCGGGGCTTTTCTAGTCCAAAAGAGTAGTTCGGGAGGTCCCCTGGCCGAACGCGGTCGGACTTAAGCTCATGGTCACTGGATGTTGCTCACACCCAGTTTTCAGTCCGGCAGAGTTCATAGATCTCACGTGGCGGTACAGTTTCATTTCAGCGGTCATTGTACCTAGATCAGGTCTATAAGTCTCATGATATGAAAGAGAAATTTTTCCTGATCCGAGGGTGTAATTTGGTTGAATTTTGACGGTCAGAACGCTTAATAATAACGTGTCAAGTCACGTGCCAGATTTGGATTAAAATTTCCAAATCTAACCCTATTCTCACTCTCTTCACTCCAGGCTCAATGAAATAGCCTTTGAACGTCGGTTGGGCTTGATTTTCGAAATGATTGTCAAGTCCATAACGGTCTAAGATTGTAAGTATCGGACTTTCGACGCGCGGTCTAGATCCAATACAAAGTTTCAGAAGGTTCCTCAGAACAAACCGGTTTAGAGTTTGATCCAAGGTTTCAGGATATTATAGTGTCATTGGTTCTACAAGTTTTAGGTCTTGTAGAACGTATTTAAAGTGCTCAGGGACAATTTCATAGCTACTCTAGCGTTGCGCTAGCTAACTTACGCTTATTTTCTAAAGGAATTAATCCTACGCGATTTCTGATCGAGTTGGTACTCGAGTCTAAGTACGGATTTTTCCAAGGCGTTACAGTATCTTAAAGAGCTACCATTTCCATTTGTGTAAATTTAACTAAATTTTGAAGATAAACTTTCTATAGTTTTCTACTATATGGGAGCAGACCCTAGTATAACCCTAAACCTAAACCCACACCTAATACTAATAGTATAACCCTAAACATACAGTCTCTGTTTAGTACTGTAGTATCATGGTTGGTAGCTCTGTTAGGTGTTGTTTGGTCTCTTACAACATGGACTTGAGTCAAACCATGTATTCCTGAAACCCATTACAAATAATCCAATCCAATGTTGAGTCAATGGTAAAGCACACTTTAAGATAAATTCATTCAAAATTTTGAAAGAGGATAAAAGATCCTAAAGAAGAAACAAGAATCCATTTTGAAATTAGATTTGTTAGAGAGGTCAGTAAGCCTTTTTTAAAATGGAGGCTTACTCACCTCTAGCGTCTCATTCATACATATGGTCATGCTTATGTTCAATTTAAACCATTAATCTGGTGGCCCACCTAACTAAAAAATCACATTAAAGAAATTATCTTAATCATTGTACTAGCGACATACGAATGGACTCTTGAGAAAATTTTGAGAAAAGATGGTTATTTGTCATTTTTCAATGGGTAAAAATTACAATTGTCAAATGGCTATGATTGCGAGATGACCATCAATTTCTGCTGACTTGTTTAAATGGTGGACCATCAGATCAATTGTTCCAATTTAAATAGAAATCCAACACGTGTCTGGAGGAGATGCTGGAGATATAATGGTCGTGAGCATCTCCAGCAAACCTCTTTTAAAATTTATAGCTTGGGAAGATTGCAAAATGAACATACATGGAAGACTTTGCAATACTATCCATGCTACTATGCAGCTGTAGGTCATGTTCATTCCTCTCACGCCACTAAATATATTTGTTACAAAGATCACAATAATCAGTCCAATTCCCACACACGTCCTGAAATTACAAAGCAATAGAGAATTACTTGAGAAAATAACAACAACAATTACTACCTGATACATACAGAGATCAACAGCAGGCAGCGGGAACTCACAATATTTGCATGTAACAATTGAAAGTGTACCTACCAGTGCCCTGGTTTGTCAATTACCATGTGAGTTGAGTCAGTCGAACTACAGAGCCTAACAGGAAGAACAATTCAAGTTCCTGCCTCAACCGGATATGTGAAAGCTCATCATAGGTAAATCATAGCCTCACATCCTGTAACACCCTGAAAATCGGGGGTCATGTAAAAACCCGACTCCCGAGTTCTAGACCATCACTTATGCAACAAATATGATTATAATTCAATGTTTTCTGAGTTAGAACATTCACATGAGTAAGATTATACCAAAACTGCAATTCATACTCCAGATCCAGTGATAAAACGCAAGCGGAAGACTGAAGAATACATATATCACTATATGGAAAACAAAATAATCCTGAATTGTCTCCAAAGTACGAATACATCTCTGAGTCACATATACATAAATCAAACCAAAAATAAAATGTCATATAACTATCCAACTAGCAAGTCCCGCCGATCCAGGCCACCTACGCAAAGCCGTCAGCGAACTGCATATATGAGAACTAGTCCTAGTCCTCGTAGAAGTCCGGCTCTACGTCCTGAATCACCTCGTCACCTGCAACTAAGACAGGGTCTGGTAGGTGTTGCAAACATCATCCCGTAACGTGGGAGTGAGTGATCAACTAAGTGGAATCATAGAGCAAAGATTAGTATATTATCAAATCAATCACGCGATAATAGTAATGCAAACAATCAAACATTCCTAGATACTACCGTTTATGCAAGCATGAAATGACATGATGGATGCCCTCAACGACATACTTCCTCATGCGGCACCATCTTACGCCCGTGGCATGCTTACGTTCCTCAGTGCTCTACATTTTCCAGGCACACGCAGTGTGATATGGATAATGATTATCGAGTTGTTATTAGTCCATTCATACAGCAGTATTGGGAAACTAAGGTACCTTCCTTATATCAATCCCAACACAAATCCTGTCTAGGGTCGTCACTCCTAGTAATCTCATACGATGTTATATTTATAAGTCGCTGCAAGGGCTGCCAGGGCTGTTGCTCGCACTCGTTGTACCGCTCCCCCATCACCTTATCAATACAGGCCTAATGTACTCTTGTCGCTACGGAAGGGTCGTCGCCTCCCGTAGACTCGGAATACGCTCAAGGTCACTACAAAGGGCTCGTCACCAATCAGTGTAGGCCGACAGCTCGAATGTAGTGTCCCATACCACCACAATCGGCTCACGAGTCAAAGGTTCTCACTGGTCACTACGGGGAGGTTTGTGGCCCCAGTGTAGGCCGACAGCTCGACCACGGTGTACCATACTACCATGCCCAGCTCATGAGTCTTTATGGATCAAGGTACCAAGGTTAAAAGGGGTTCCATTGGTAAGTTCAGTACCCTAGGTTCAAGCAGTTATGACTCATACAGGGTAAACATATAATGGCCAGTCGGGTTACTTGACGGGCTCGACTAGTACGAGCACATCTCAAGCTGAGCGACATGAAGTGCATGAAACACTTCGTGTGGCCTAACCATTGCCGCCTGCCCAAAACACGACTCGCGTTCATCGACGCGTCCTTCGTACCAAATAGAAGCCAATCATGAATTTAATTGGTTACCGACTGCCTGGACTAGGTCATAGCCCCAAGCATTTGTACACAACATCAGTGGTCATATGAGAGTCACAGAAATGAATATAAACAATACAAGCATGTTGACGCATGTTATAACATGCAACGTAAGCAAATCAACCAACACATGCATTCCATATATATAATGAAATCAATTCATGTAGCCAACATAGTAGAAATCATATACATCAGCTTATTAATTGAGAATTCAATCTCAAAACTAATTCACAACACCATTTACTCAATACATACTAATACAAACATTTATACAAACTCTTAGTCTACACACTTTAGTCTACATAGCGTATGTCGACCCAAAGTGCGCATTAGGGCGAATCTCTTCGCCAAACAGATCATGCACACATTTCTAATATCATAATACAAAAAATACCCATGGAAATCATTTCAGAAAAATACGGACATATTCTGTATTTCCTACAAATATCTAAAATACCCTAAATCTCATATTTCCCGTACGCAGTCGAAATGGAAAACGGACAACATGTTCTACATGTCAAACAGCGTTCTCGTCGATAATCTACTATTAAACGACATTGAAAGCTTTGAAATCACTCAATCTAAGCATCTAAAATCCTCACCTTTCGCCTTGGACGCGTATCGATTCGAATAGAACGTCTACGCTTTGTCAACGGCGTTATGGCGACCTAATTCATAAGATACATCAGCTACTCTACTAATTGTATCACAAGAATCCTTAAAACATCTATAGGTTAGGGTTTTCTTACCTAGAAGTGAGTTAGAATCACCGGGAAAGTGATTTGAAGGTGGTGCTTTGGTACGTACAAAAGCTGGAGCAAACGGCAGGAAATCTCTCCCACAACTCTCTCACAAACTCTTACTTTCTCTCTCACTCTTTCTAGGGTTTAATACAAATTCGGATGGGAGAGATATGAGAGGGTTTAAAGCCCTAATATAGGCTAAAACCTCACCTAAATAGACTCCAGACCAAGGTATACTTGGGTTGTATCCAAATCGGGGCTTTTTCGATCCAAAAGAGTATTTCGGGAGGTCCCCTGGTCGAATGCGGTCGGACTTAAGATCATGAATATTGGATGTTGATCACATTAAGTTTTCAGTCTGGTAGAGTTCCCAGATCGCACGTGGCGGTCCAGTTTCAGTTCAGCGGTCACGGAGACTCGATCGAGGATTCCAAGTACACTGACCTGAGTTAGAAATGTTTCCTGATCCAAGGGTGTATTTGGGTCAGATTCCGATGGTCTGAACGCTTATACTTAACCCGCAAACAAAACGTACCAGATTCATTTAAATCCCATTTAAATTTTTTATGAATTTTACTCTTTCTCACACTCCCTGCTCCAGGCTCAATGAAATAGTCTCAGAACATCAGTTGGGCTTGATTTTTGAAATGATTGTCAAGTCCAGCTAAGCGGTCATAATGGTCTAAGATTGTAGATATTAGACTTTCGACGCCCGGTCTAAATCTAATACGAAGTTTCAAAGGGTTCCTGAGAGCAAACGGGTTTAGAGTTTAATCCTAGATTTCAGGGTACTATAGCGTCATTTCTTCTACAAGTTTTGGGTCTTGTAGAACGTATTTAAAGTGATTAGGGACAATTTCACTGCTAAACTAGCATAGCGCTAGTTAACTTACGCTTAATTTTTAAAGGAATTAATCCTAAGTGATTTCTGATCGAGTTGGTACTCGAGTCTCTGTACAGATTTTTTCGAGGCGTTACACATCCCATGTCCCAAAACACCAGGTGATTAAAACCCTTAAAAATAACTTAGAACACATGAGGGTTTTTGGGTAAGTGAACTTTTTCAAACAGCAGAAAATCTTTAAGTTTTCTTACCCTGTCGATTGTATCGATACACCTTTCGATATGATCGACCAGCACTGTCGATGTCTTCGACTCTTGATCGATACTATCGATAAGAGGACTAAAAGTGTCCAGTAGCCGCATACTCATCTAGACGGATTTATCGATATATCGGTACAACCATCGATATCATCGATATTCAAAAATCGTGTCCATCGAAAGTGGGTCGATAATATCGACAGGTAGATTTTTGGCGCCCCTATTTTTCTAAAGAAAACTACTATGAACTTTGATATATCGATGACTTCCGATTCAATCTGAATTCAAATATCGATCATATCGATAGTAGGCATGCATTTCTTCCAGCAAAATATTTCAGGTTGCTCTTAATCTTGATCGGGGGCCACTCGAGGAAATCGATATTCTTATGTCGATGCTATCAAGTCTTGGTCGATTGAATCGAGACTGGCCATAAACTATCCAGCGTGATTATAGGTAAATCTATACGATTTATCGATCCATCAATGTGGTCTCGATATCATAGATATTGAAATTTTGATGACATCAGTTGACCCTCGATCATATCCTATAAAACCTGAAATATTTCGGAGTCTCTCTTATTTTTCAAATGTCAATAGATCGATCCCAGTCTCGATGGAATCGAAGTTCGAAATTCGATAACATCGACACATGTATCGATCCCATCGAACAGTTGGCAAAAGGTTTCAAAAGCATATGACATTTAAGTTTGTGTTATTGAGCGGACAGTTGATCCCATCGAGAGTGTACGCTCGATGATATCGACCTTGCTCGATGATATCGAACTCTGTCATAAATATGACCGTTTTATATCCGTTGGAATCTTTTCCCTATATAAAGAGGGACTTGTCCATATTACTGGTAGAGAAAGACGAGAGTGCTTTTATGTGTTTTACCTCTAGATCATATACCCAAAGCCCTTTGTCTCACGGGAGTTCATCTTCCAATCCACTCTCACTCATTGACATTCAATAAAGTGGATTGGGAAATGAACTTCCACATTCAAGGATCCTTCAGCAACTATCTTAACAACATATCATTAAGCTGGGATGCCTTGAATGAATAGATAACGGGAATCACTCTATCTTCCTTATATGAAAATTCTAAGAGAGTAGATTTTCGTCCTAACCTTGACCCAACCCCAAGCCAAGTACTAGTATATCTTTTGTGTTATGGATCAAGGGAGCTGAAGACTCTTCAACAACAAGAAGGAGATCTTCATCACTGCACTAAAAAAGACCCATCAACTTATCTATAAGTACCTAGAGTTTAGAGGACACTTATGATCACTCCTTTCTGGAATTGGGTCTTAAGTGTTGCTCACCCTTTGAAGTCCTCATATGAGGCCTCCGGCAGGAGTGTACGCTGTGGGTGCGTTGTGTGGACCCTTGCTCTCTGTGGGCATAAACATCCGGGTGCGTTGTGTGAACCCTTGCTCTCTGCGGGCATAGTCACGCCCTAAACCCAAGAATCAGATTCACAGGAATTCTGATCGCCGAATCCAGTGCCGACAACCTCTGTAATGCCCCATTCTCGGTTCCTGGCAATCATATGCCAGATTTCGATCTTGGGATTCTACAAGGAGGATTTTCAGAATGATTTTTTTTTTAATGGAGCATAACCAAGTCACAAAATAACATCACCACATATCCATTATATCAAAAACTGTAAGTACAATAGGAAAAGGAAATACAAGGTGATAAAAAAAATCCAAAATGGCCTGATACGCGCTCCTGCCTCACTGCTGCTGCTGTCCAACACTACCTGCATGCAACAGTCGTGCATAATCTTACAAAAGCTTAGAGGGTGGTGTAAGTGTGTGTGTAAGGCAAGTGCCAAGTATATAATATCAGATTAATGCTGAAACTAGTGGTAAGTCCATGAATACAATCAACCATACTAAGGCTATATAATGCAAGGCATAAATGTTATCGGCCATACCAAGGCCATGCGATGCGAGATATGAATGCCATCGGCCACACCGATGCAATGCAAGGCGTACATAGCTGAATGTCATATGCGAAATGCAATCCAGCTCATCAAGTACACATATCAGTACAGTTCCTCTTTAGATATCACCGGGGTCTAATACACTTCGCAGTGACTGCCACCTCCCTAGCTGCACAGTTAAGCAAGCGGAATAGACCTCACTATCCGCCTGACCAGTAGTCTATCAATACCTACCCGACTCGTCGATAGCGGACTCACTTGTAAGCTGGTCAAACTCAGCCTAGCTTATAGCCCCCTCACTCAGGCGAATAAGGCCACACCCCCTTCCAACTGACCACAACAAAGTGGGAGACGCGGCCTACTGGTATTCGGCACTCGGGCGCTCATGTATCGACTCGGTCTGGACATTGAAGCATCTTCTAATACTAAAAAGCTTATGAAACTTTCATCCAAGGACATCCTAAGTGCCCACAGTGCTAGAACTAAGTATTTCTGGTATCCGATACGGCCATCCACGATGTACCGTAGAGCCACGACCCTAATGTCGCTAGGGCATGCAATGATCAAGTCACACATATGCGAGAAGCATGAATCACACTGTCAAATCATGTAACAATCCAGCGTGTACTACGCGATCATGTGGGACACTTGGTCTCATAACGAGTCCTGTAAATGGTCTGCCCAATGGCGTATGCTATGATCAGTCACTACTCATATCAAGCATACATATGATGCGTATGGGCATGAGTCATGGGATTATACTAAGCATGTTATAAAGTGATGAATATTAAAGAGTATGGGCCTATCAATGGGCCCTAAGGAGAGTTACAATGCGGACATTTAACTAACATTGTACTTACAATGTGGACGTCAAACCATCATTGCTCTAAAGGCACTGCCCACCATAATTATCATTACATGAACCATGGGGAAATGCACATTGCAATGGACCCTATGGACATCCCATTGAGCCTCGACCCATGGACCTTAGATACATCAAATGGGATGCATTAATGGATGTAACATCCCGAAAATCGGGGGGTCGAGCAAAAACCCAACTCCCGAGTTCCAAAATGTTATTTATGCAACATAGATATGTATGATTGAATGTTGTCTGTGATAATGTATTAAATATGAGTGAGATTAATCCAGAACAGCATATCATACTCCAGAGATAGTTAAATTTACCAGCGGAAGTCTGTGATAGTATGTATAACATATATAAACTGTTGTGTGTTTCTTGAGTGTGAACATGTTACCAGGTTAAGCATATACATGTATACCTCAAAATAGAAAGAAAGTATATACATGAGTACTCTGAAAATATAAAATGACAAGTGTCAAGACATATAATCAACCTCCCTATAATCCCGTCGATCAGAACACGCATAAAGGAGGGATCCTCCTCCTCATCATCAAGTCCGGCTCTGCCTCGCAGGCCGCGCCATCATCTGCAATCACAAAAGGGTCTGGTGGGTGTCCAGAAACACCATCCCGTAACGTGGGAGTGAGTAGCTAACTTAGTGGAATAATAGAGCAAGGATTAACATGTTCTCAAATCAATCATGTGATAATAGTAAAGCAGTAAATCAAACAATCGTAAAACTGTTGTTAATGCAATATGACATGACGTGATGTATGCCCTCACCGACGATCTCCCTCATACGGCACCATCTTACGACCACGGCATGCAATCGACCCTCAAGTGCTCCACATCTTCCAGGCACATGCAATGGTATGGTGATATGATTTTTGAGTTATTATTAGTCCATTCAAACACCAGGATTGGAAAACTAAGGTACCTTCCTTATATCAATCCCAACACAGATCCTGTCTAGGGTCGTCACTCCTAGTAATCTCTTACGATGTATATTTTGTAGGTCACTGCAATGGCTGCCAGGGCTGTTGCTCGCACTCGTTGCACAGCTCCCCCATCACCTTATCAATACAGGCCTACTGTACTCTACTGCTACGGAAGAGTCGTCGCCTCCCGTAGACTCAGAATACGCTCACGGTCACTACAAAGGGCTGCCAGGGCTGTTGCTCGCACTCGTTGCACCGTTCCCCCATCACCTTATCAATGTAGGCCGACAGCAAGAATATAGTGTCCCATACCACCATAATCTGCTCACGAGTCATAGGTGCTCACTGGTCACTACGGAGAGGTTTGTGGCCCCAGCGTAGGCCGACAGCTCGACCACGGTGTCCCATACCACCATGCCCGGCTCATGAGTCTTCGTGGATCAAGGTACCATGGTTAACAGGGTTTACAATGGTAAGTTCAGTACCCTAGGTTCAAGCAGTTATGACTCATGCAGAGTGAACATATAACGGCCAGTCGGGTTACTTGACGGGCTCGACTAGTGCGATCGCATCTCAAGTCGAACGACATGAAGTGCGTAAAACACTTCGCGTGGCCTAACCACTGCCGCCAACTCCAAACACGACTCGCATTCATCGACGCGTCGTTCGTGGCAAAGATAAGCCAACCACGAATTCGCTCGGTTACCGACTGCCTGGACTAAGTATAGTCCCAAACAGTTATGGAATCACATCAGCATTCATATGAGAGTATTGGAAATGAAACACAACCATGTGAGCATGTTAACACATGTTGCAACATACCACTTAAGCAAATCACCTGATACATGGCTTTCATACATATAATGAAATTATGCATATCGCCAACATAAAGGAAACCATTTCCATCAGCAAATTAATTGAGAATTCAATCTCAAACTAAATCATAATGAAATCATCAAGCACATATTATAACATACAACTTAAGTGAATCATCAAGCACATGCATTTCATTCATATAATGAAATCATGCATATGGCTAACATGTAGGAAACCATTTACACCAGCATATTAATTGAGAAACCAATCTCAAACTAATCCATAACATCATTTAATTCAATACATACTAATACAAACATTTATACAAACACTTACACTACACACTTAAGTCTACATATAGTATGTCGACCCGAAGTGCGCAATTAGGCGAATCTCTTCGCCAAACTAATTATGCACGCATTCTTAACATTCTAATGCGACAATAAACCATGTCAATCACATCAGCAAAATATGCATGAAAACAGTACTTCCTACAAATGACTAAAATGCCCTAAATCTCATATTCTTCGCCGGTTTACGAAACAGGAAACGGACAGCATGTTGTACATGTCAAACGGTGATGCCGTCGATAATCTACTATTAAACGACTTTGTAAGCTTTGGAAACAATCAATCAAAGCGTCTAAAATCCGCACCTTGTCTCTTATAAACATGTCGTTTCGAACGGAGCGTATACGCTTTGTCTACGGCGAATAGAGGACCTGTTTTACAAGATCTATTAGCTATCAAGCTATGGAACAGAAGAAACATCAAATCAGCAACTTTCTAGGGTTATTTCTTACGTGAAAATGCAGAGAAATCACCGGCCAGGTGATCGGAGTGTGTTTCTTAGGCACTTGCAGCAGGTGGCACGAGCAGCAAGAAATTCTCTCCTACTCTCTCTCACAAACTCTCACCTTTTCTCTCTCCCAATCTAGGGATTTTTGCAAATTCGGATGGGAGAGAGGAGTGAGGGTTTCAACCCTTTTTATAAGCCCAAACTTGTCCGAAATAGGCTCAGGAACAAGTTTCACTTGAGGGGTAACCAAATCGAGGTTGTTTCAGTCCAAAAGGACATTTCTGGTGGTCCCCTGGCCGAACGCGATCGGACTTAAGCTCATGCATACTGGATCTAGCATACATCAAGTTTTTAGTCCGGCAGGGTTCGCAGATCGCCCGTGGCGGTCCAGTTTCAGTTCAACGGTCACCGCACGTAGATCAGGTTTGTAAATCTCATGGTATGAAATAGAAATTTTTTCTGATCTGAGGGTGTAATTTGGCTGAATTCTGACGGTCAGAACGCTTAATATTGACGTGTCAAGTCGTGTGCCAGATTTGAATTTAAAATTCCAATTCTGTCCCTATTCGCACTCTCTTCAGTCCGGGCTCAATGAAATAGCCTGTGATTATCGGTTGGACTTGATTTTTGAAATGATTGTCAAGTCCAGCTAGGCGGTTCTAATGGTCTAAGATAGCAGGTATCGGACTTTCGACGCGCGGTCTAGATCCAATACAAAGTTTCAAAGTGATCCAGAGAACAAACCTGCTTAGAGTTTGATCCGAGGTTTTAGAGCATCATAGAGTCATTGGTTCTACTCGATTTGGGTCTTGTAGAACGTATTTAAAGTGATCAGGGACTATTTCCCAGCTACTCTAGCGTTGCGCTAGCTAACTTATGCTTAGTTTCTAAAGGAATTAATCCTAAGTGGTTTCTTTGGCTATGGAATTGGGTTCTGAGCAATTTTCCTGGTGTTTTAGTTGACCCACTGCTTAAGGACGTCAAATCCCAGATTGGCCAAAATTCGGGGTGTTACAATAGACCTCACCAATGAGCCTTATGTACATTGCAATGGTCCGTGACCCATGGGCCTTGAAATACATCAGAATGAGCCTCACAACTTGGGCCTTATATGTATCAAATAGGCTTAATCCCATGGGCCTTATATATGTCAAGTGGGCCTATTCCCATGGGCCTTATATATGTCAAGTGGGCCTATTCCCATGAACCCTTTATATACACCAAGGTGGGCCTCAATGAATGGCCTCAAATAAATCAACATGGGCCCTATACACATACCAAGGTGGGCCCAATTGAACCATAGATCTAACTCATTTTCAGCTCAAGCCATAATATGAGCTTACAAAATAAATGGACGGTTTGGATGCAACACATGCATCATGATGGCGGTCCACATAAAGGCCCTCCATCATACATATATACATATTTAATATATATAATATATATAATATGATAATATATATATATATATATAAACACCCACACATGTGAATAGAGTGGATGGAACACATAAACCATGGTGGGTCCCACTGTCCAAACAATGGACAGTGCTGATGAACACATAATGGCTTGTAGAACCAAGCCAATATTTGTGTTTCCCTTTCACGTCCAGCGTCCAAGGAAGCTTAACCGTTTGGGTGTACATGCTTAGGGTGGGACCTGCTTTAGGTTGGCCACCACATGGTTACATAGTGTAGGTATAACATATCTAAAGTGGGCCCCACCTATGGATGGCTTGGAAAAAATACATATTTCATGGTGGGGCTCATTCAAGTGGGCCATATAGCCACATCAACATACAAAGAAAATAAATAAAAAAGGAGAGGGAGAGAGAGAGAGAGTAAAAGAGTGGGACATGAGTGATGGAGGGACCCCGGGACTATGGGCCCTCCGTTTTGAGCATCCAATTCATACATAAAGTGGGCCCCATTGCATGTGGACCCATCAAATCAAAGATCTACGGTGGAGATCCTTTCTCCACCCAAATAAAATGGTCTAGATAACCTCTTCCAAACTAGTATTAAACCTCATGATGGGGTCCATGGAGAATGGCCCCATCATGGAATGATATTGATGATCAAGATGGGCCATCGGCCACATCCTAGGGTCCAAAGTGAGATCCATACCATTGATCGGTAGGCCTCACTTGGCCTATCTTAAAAACATGAAAAACTAGGCTATGAAACCACCCACCACTTGATCTTCTCGGTCCGTTGGAAAGCCACTCTCCTTATGCTTCACTTTCATGGTGGATGATGAGATCTGGATGGTTAGGATGGAGGTTTTGGGATAGGAAAGGGGGCCACCAACATGCACTCTCTCACATGGAAGAGAGCTTGGACGTGAGTGTTTTTTTTTTTGTTGCTTGGACTTGTGTGTTGAGAAAGAGAGAAAGAAGGGGTTGTAAGGTGTGATGGAGTGATGGGAAGTGAGTGATGGGGTGATGGATATGTACTTGACATGTATGAGTGTGTAAGAGAAAGAGAGGGAGAGAGTTGACTTTGGTGGTTGCTTGGGGTTGGGGTGAAAGGTGATGTGTACTTGACATGAAGTGATTGATGGATTGATGGGTTGATTGATTGATTGATTGATGGATTGATGGGACATATTGTAGAGATTCTCTTGGGATTGCAACGTGCATCATTTTCTTCGAAATAAATGCCAACCCACATCTCTTAGTCAGGGTATCGGATTGGTATGCGAGTCGCAGCGTTGGAACCGCAGTGACAGTGCAGTCGCAATGATACAAGTCTCGGATTAAGCCGACTCAAATGTATAGGATACGACTTACGATCATGCGCAAACATTGATTACAGGTCACAGATTGCTAGAATTTGACGGAGAGAATAACAGCAGTTGACGAAACAGTACAGATTAGGATACAGATCTTACAACTCTCCCCACCTAATAAAAATTTCATCCTCGAAATTTATACTATCATTGCAACTGACCATAACTCAAAAAGGAAATAGGAAACATAATCATCATATATAATCATAACATAATACACTATACAATCAATCATCGAAAAGATGAGGATAACGCTCTTGAATCTCCGCCTCACACTCCCAAGACGCCTCATCCACACTATGATGGCTCCACTGCACCTTCACCAAGGGCATGACCTTGGTTCTAAGGACCTACTCCTTCTGATCGAGGATACGAACTGGCTGCTCAATATAAGAAGCATCCTCATAAACCTTCAATGGCTGCCAATCAATAACAGGCACGATGTCTAACCCACATTTCCTCAACATAGAGACATGAAAGGCATTGTGGACGTCAGACAACTATCATGACAAGGCAAGCTGATAGGCCACGGTGCCAATGCACTCAGTGATCTCGAAAGGTCCTATGAATCTCGGGGCAAGCTTGCCTTTCATCCCAAAATGAACCACACCCTTCATGGGTGAGACCTTGAGATACACATAGTCCCCAACGACAAACTCTAAGGGACGACGCCGACGATCAACAAAACTCTTCTGCCGACTCTGAGCTATCCGCATCCTCTTTCTGATGATGTTGATAGCCTCTGACGTCTGCAGCACAAGTTCAGGACATAGGAGACACCGCTCTCCAACCTCGGTCCAACAACTTAGAGATCTACATGGTCTGCCATATAATGCCTTAAAAGGAGTCATGCCAATGGTCACCTGATAGCCGTTGTTGTACGCGAACTCAGTCAATCGCAGGTGCTCATCTCAACTACTCGAGAAATCAATCGTGCAGGCCCAAAGCATATCCTAAAGGATTTGGTTGACCTATTCGGTCTGCCCATCGGTCTGTGGATGATACGCGGTGCTGAGCTGCAAATCAGTACCCATCGCTCTCTGGAAGCTCCTCCAAAATTGAGACATGAACCTCAAATTTTGGTCTGAAACAATCAAGACAGGAACAGCGTGTAATGTTACGATCTCATCAACAAACATCCTGGCGAGCCGATCCGTATTCTAAGTCTCACGAATTATAAGAAAATGTGCCGACTTCATCATACGGTCCACAACAACCCAAATGGTGTCATGACCGCTCTGAGTCCTCGGTAAACCCATGACAAAATCAGTAGATATGTGCTCCCACTTCCACATCGGGATGCTCAGTGGCTGTAATAGACCAGGGGGTCTCTGATGATCAGCCTTGACACGCTAACAGGTGTCACACTCGACCACAAAATTGGCTATTTGGCGCTTCATCCCTGACCAAAAATACTGACGCCTCATATCGCGATACATCTTCGTCGAGCCAGGGTGGATAGAGAACCGCGATCGATGTGCTTCGGTCATAAGATCTCAGCGTAACTTAGGAATATCCGGGACACATAATCGGCCTCTAAAGCGAAGTCCACCATTAGAACCAATCTTCCAATTCATCTGACTCTCAGATGCTGCCTCTGCTCGGTAATCCTGTAACGACTAGTCTGTCTGCTGACCTTTGATCACCCTTGCGACAAGAGAGGGTTGAATCGATAGGCTCGATACCTGAACAATAGATCACTGGAGAACAAACTCAAAGTCGTACTCTACTATATCCTCGAGCATCCTCCACTACTGAATCATCATATGCGCCACCAGGCCTCATGGCTGACGGCTGAGGGCATCCACCACCACGTTCGCCTTGCCCGAGTGGTACTGAAGATCAAAATCGTAGTCCTTCAGGAGTTCCATCTAATGCCTCTACCTCATATTCAGCTCGGATTGAGAGAACAAACACTTCAAGCTCTTTGGTCGGAGAAAAGCTCAAACCTCACCCCATAAAGATAGTGCCTCCACACTTTCATTGCAAAGGCAACCGCTGCCAGCTCCAGATCATGTGTGGGGTAGTCAGCTCATGGACCTTGAGCCGGGGAGATGCATAAGCCACTGGCTTCCTATGCTGCATCAGGACAGTACCTAAGCCAACTCGTGAGGCATCGGTAAATACAATAAATTCATCACTCCCAGAGGGAAGAGTGAGGACAAGAGTGGACGTGAGGCGGTCCTTTAACTCCATAAATGCCTGCTCACAAGCGTCACTCCAAATGAAATCGGCAACCTTCCAGGTCAACCTGGTCAATGGGGCTGCGATGCGAGAGAATCCCTCAATGAAACATCGGTAGTAGCCCGCCAAACCAAGAAAACTATGGATCTCGGATGCGTTCGTGGGCTGGTCCCACTGACGCACGACATTAATCCTCAAGGGGTCTACTGCGATACCCTGCCTCGTCACCACATGATCGAGGAACTTCACCTCCTCGAGCCAGAACTCACACTTCTCCATCTTCGGGTAAAGCTAGTGTGCACGGATGGTCTGTAATGTAATCTTAAGTTGCCGCTCATGCTCCTCACTGGTCCTTGAATATATGAGAATGTCGTCGATGAACACCACAACAAACTGATCGAGATACGGATGGAAGACCTCATTCATCAACTGCATGAATACTTCAGGCACATTGATCATTCTGAAGGACATGACCTGGAACTCAAAATGACCGTAGCATGTCGTAAAAGCTGTCTTCGGGATATCCTCATCTCGAACTCGAACCTGATGATAATCGGACCTCAAGTCTATCTTCAAAAAGAACTGTGCCTCCTGTGGCTGATAAAAAAAGTCATCGATCCTCGAGAGCGAGTACTTGTTCTTGATCGTGACCTTGTTGAGCTCACGGTAATCTACGCAAAGCCTCAACGAGCCATCCTTCTTCTTCATGAAGAGTACTGACGCTCCCCACGGTGAACTGCTCAGACGAATAAAGCCTAGCTCGAGTAACTCATCTAACTGCTTCTTCAGTTCCTGTAACTCCAACGGTGTCATATGATACAGGGCCTTCGAAATAGGAGCGGTATCAGGCACAAGATCAATCTGGAACTCAGTGTGTCGACGAGGTGATAACCCTGAAATCTCCTAGAACACATCTGGAAAACCACAAATGACAGGTAGCTGGTCAATACTCAAAGCAGATGACTCCTCAACGGCACACGATAACAGGCAAGAAAGATGCCCTCCTCTGGGCTCGGCAACAAACTGAAACTTTGGCACGCCGGGTGTAAGACCCGTATCTTGGTCCGTACCGTTCCATAGACTTCCGCAGTCTTACCGGTCGAATTCCGGCAACCTTCAACCCTTAACCGATATCGACGCGCGACCCCGATTCATATACCGACAACTCGAGTCGACTCAGCCCGAGACCAATACCATAGCGACCGCGCCGTCGTTAGTTCCAATACCATGACTCGCGCACCGAGGCGATACCCTAGTCGAGAGATGTGAGCCAACGTTCGGTGCGAAAACTAAGGGAATCTCTATGATGTATCACATCAATCACATCAATCCCATCAATCAATCAACCCATCAAGCCATCACATGTCAAGTACACATCACTTTATTCCCTTTTCCCAAGCAACCACAGAAGTCTCCTAAACCCATACCTCTCTTACACAAAAATCCACAAAAGTCTTCACCACCCATACCTCTCTTACACAAAAGCCTCGAAAGTGAATCTTTTCTTACACAACCATCATTCATCCATCCATCCATCTCTCTCTACATCACTCTCTCTCTTTCTCTCTTTCTCATTTCAAAAATCCCAAGCAACAAAGAGTCCATACGTATGGAATTTTCCAAAATTTCCAAGCTCCAAGTGTGGCCCACCTCTTCACCCCATCATCTCTCATCTCAACCCTCTATTCTTCATCACATCCATTAAATTTGAAGCCAAGGTACCAAGGAACCCCTAGGAGCAAGAAGATCGGACGGTGGGTGCCTCTATAGGGTAGTTTTTTTCTCGTTTCTATGATGTGCCAAGTGAGGCCCATCGATCAATGGTATGGATCTCACTTGAGACCCTAAGATAAGGCCGATGGCCTACTTGGATCATCATGATCATTCCATGATAGGGCCATTCTCCATGGACCCCATCATGATGTTTATTTCATTTAGAAAGGTCATCTAGACCGTCCATATCGGTGGGGAATGGATCTCCACCGTTGATTTACATTTTTGATGATCCCATGTTCAAAGGGATCCGTTTATTGTATGATTTCATTCGAGGGAGGGCTCATAGTGGCGGAGCCCTCCATCACAAGGCGTGTCCCACTCTCCATGTCTCTCTCTCTCTCTCTTTTATTTCTTTTTTTTGTTTATTTTATCTTATTTTATGTGATAAGGTTGTGTGGCCCACTTGAATGGACCCCACCTTGAGATTTATTTCATTCAAATTTTTATTCAAGTGGGGCCCAGCTTATATGTTGAACCCATGATAAACATCAGTGGTGGCCCACTTCATCAGGGCCCACCACAATATATTCTAAGAAGAGGTCCATCGTCCAGCTTCTGGGACGTTGGACGTGCCTGTACAAAAAAAAAGAAAAAGGAAAGAAAAGGAGAAGCTTTTGGGGTGGTCCCTAGTGCAGGCCCCACCTTGATGTATATATTCGATCCAAGCCGTCCATCCTCTTGCCCACATAGTTTTAACCGTCGAGTAAAAGAATAGGGCTGATCTGAGTACCTGGTGGGCCATAGCATAGGGAACATTGGTGGTTACCCTTAAAAATTTTCCTGATCATTATATGTACCCAAAAAATTCCAAACTTTGGTCTCATTTGATTTGTTATGAGCTGGAGAATCCCATGGCTGGGATGGATTGTTCGAATATGGGCCCCACCTGTGGAAAACCACACAAAAACAAATGTAGAGGAGAGAGAAAAGGGAAGGGAGCAGCTCATGCTGCTCGTGTCAGGCCAGCGCAGGCGCTGCCTGCGCTGTTGCCAGCGTGCGGGTGGGTGGCATCCAGCAAGGGACCCACGGCTCCAGCCGTGGGCCCCATCATAATGCTTTTTTGTCATCCGACCTGTTCACGAGGTGGGTCCCCTCCTCAGGTGAGCCCCCTCCAAATTTCGGCTAGATCCAAAACTCAGGTGGCCCACACCACATGAAACAGTGAGATTGAGCATCTACCATTGAAATCTTTCTGGGGCCCACAGATGTGTTGGATCAAGCTGAAATTTATCTTTTCCCTTCATCCAGGTCAGAGTGACCTTATGAACAGCTTGGATGGCAAATAGATATTTCAGTGGACCCCACATGGGACCCACCATGATGCATGCGTTTTAGCCCACCGTCCACTGGACGGTGGCGTCCACCTTGCTGCTGCGTTACCTCCACCGTCCGCCCTCCTTGATGCACATGCCACACCCGCTGTCCAGCGGCAATGGGACCCACCCATGATGCATGGGCTGCATCCAAACCGTCCATTCATTTTAAGAGTCTGTTTTATGACATGGGCTTAAAGAATGAGTTAGATCCTTAGCTCATATGGACCCCACCTTGGCCTGTTTTGAGGACCATCCTAATGCAGTTACGGTAGTTCATTGGGGCCCACTTTGATTTATGTAAGGCCATGGGATTGGGCCCAATTGATATGTTCTAAGGCCATGAGACTAGGCCATTTGATATATTGTAAGGCCCATGGGACTAAACCCATTTGATTATAAAAAGGGTCCATGGGTTTAGGCCCACTGGATTTATTTGAGACCCATGAGTTAGGCTCATTTTATTTGATTAAGGCCTAGGGGTTTAGGCCCATTTGACTCATGTTAGGCCTATGGGTTGAGTCCCTTTTTATGTTCATGTGGGGGCCCAATTGGTGTGGCCCATTGGTCACATATTAGACGCATGAGACTAAGCTCATTTGATGCAATCCAAGGCCCACGGATTTTGACCCATTGCAATGCACATAAGACCCATTGGTATGACCCATTTATGTGGCCCATCTGATGAATAGAAGGCTCATAAGATATGGTCCATTTGATATATATGTAAGGTCCAATGGGAAGAACCTACGGTCCATTGCAATGTGTAAATCCATTACAGACTAAGTACCGATGGTTACAAAGATCGTGCCTTAGGAGCAATGTTGGTTTGACGTCCACATTGCGAGTGTAATGTTGGTTGGATGTCCACATTACGACTCTCCTTAGGGCCCATTACTGGGCCGTACTTGCTGTGTTTCGGCGGTCTAGGCCTATCTGCGTCGTAAGGATGGTTCATCACTCATTTACATGTTTAGTACAGTTTCATGACCCATGATCATACGCATCATATGTATGCTTGATATGAGGATTGACTGATCATAATATATGCCTTCGGGCAGTTTATTTATGGGCTCCTGGTTAGGCGGTGTTGCCCTACATGAGCGCACGATATGCGCAGGATTGGTTGCATGACTGGATAGCATGATTCATGCATTTCGCATTTGTGTGACATGGTTATTGTACGCCCTAGCAACATCGGGGTCGTAGCCTCCACAGACAGATCGTGGTTGGCAGGATTAGATACCGAAAATCTTGTTCTACATGGGGTACTATAGATATCCCTGTGTGAAAGTCCTTAAACCCTTATGGTACCAAGAGGTTGCTCCAACGTCTAGACAGAGTGGGTAGATGAGCGTTGAGTGCCGATTACCAGATGGTTACGCTCTCCACTGTGTCGTGGTCGGTTGGAAGGGGGTGCGGCCTTACCCGCCAGAGAGTAGGGGGTAATGCTAGGCTGAGTTTGACCAGCTCGAGGAATGGATCCGCTATCGACGAGTCGCGCCCAATATTGGCAGACGGATAGTGAGGTCTCTTCCACTTACCTTATTACGCGCGATGTGGCGGCAATCTAGTTTAGAGTGTACTAGACCCCAGTGATATCCCATATTTGAGCTGTATTGATGTGTGGACATAGATGAGGATCTGTATGCTTGAGTTGCATTGCACATCGCATGGCCTTAGGATGGCCGATACCATTCATGTCTTATATTGTGTAGCCTTGGTCGACTCATGATATTATGGTTCCATCTGCATTTTTCGCACTACTCTGACATTGCATGATCATATTACTACCTTGCGCACACACTTTCACCACCCTCTAAGCTTTCTGTAAGCTTATGCACGACCGTTGCGTGTAGGTGACGTTGGTTCGCAGCAGCGCTGAGGCAGGAGCACGTTGCAGAGTGTTTTGGAGTTTTTTGTTCTTTACCATTGTATTTCCCTTTATGCTCATTGTACTTGTAAAGTTTTTTATCATAGTGGAAATGTAATGGAGTTCTTGGTTGTTGTTTGTGGGTTATGCCTTCGGTTATGCTTATTACGAATCAGACTGACATTGGAAATCCTCCTCGTAGCATCCCAGGATCGGAACCTGGCGAATGGGAGCTAGGAGCCGAGAATGGGGTTCTATGGAGGCTGTCGGTGCCGGATTCGACGATTGAAAATTTTGTGAGACCGGTTTCTGAGTTTGGGGCGTGACACCGGGTATGCAGAACATGACTGTCCTCACAGAGCAGTCTAATATGGGGTAGTACTCGGTGAGCCAATCCATGCCCAGGATGCATCAAACTCGGACATCGGTAAAGGGAAAAGATCAACCGACAAAAAGATATCCCCAATTAGAACGGGGCAAGATGTGTAAAATCGGCCCAACACTGCGATCTTCCCTAAAGGCGTCGATACTACCAAACCCTCACGGGCAGACTTTAATGGAAAACTAGTCGATCGACAGAAATCATCGACGATAAATGAATGCGATGCACCAGAATCAAATAATACACGTGCAATGCATGCAGAAACAGGAAGAGTACCATCGACGACCCCTCTTGGTGACTGAGGGTCCTGCTGGGCGGCATAAAATCTGCCCTAAGCCTGCTGGGGAAGTGTAGGTCCCCTCTGAGGTCTCTGTTGCTGTTGTGGTCACTGTGGGGGCCTAACCTGCTGCCTCTACTGCTCTGGGGGAGGTAAAGGAGGCTGGTACTGCGGTCGCTGCTGCTGAAGTGGTTGTCACGGAGGTGGATGCGGTGCCCTCGGCCGCTACTACTGAGGATGGGGACACTCGTTCCTACGATGTCCTGTCTGACCGCATCCAAAACAAGTACCTGTAAAAGGTCCTGAAGCTGGTGCTGGGGGTACTACTGGTGCTTGGAATGCTGGGTGGGTCATGGGCCGCTACTGTGAACGATGCTGCTGGTGGGAACTACTAGAGGGTGCATTCCTCTTCTAATCTCCCCTCTGATCACGGGCTCTCTGCACACCGGCCCAATCTGTCTCATATATCAGGGCTCTCTCCACTATCTGCTCAAACGTCAGAAGCATGTGTCTGATCACACGACTCCGGAGGGCAGGACGTAAACCGTTCTCAAAACGGCAGGCCTTCCGCCCCTCATCATCAACAAGATACGTCATGAACCGCGATAGCACGACGAAACGTGCCTCATACTGGGATACGGTCATGTCTCCTTGGACTAGAGTCTCAAACTCTAGTGAGCGCTACTGTTACACATGCTTGGGAAAAAACTTTCGGTCAAATAGGTCTACAAAGTCCTCCCAGGTCCACTCGAAATCAGTCGCTACCAATCGGGCCACAGATACCCACCAATACTGAGCCTCACCTTGGAGAAGGAATACAACTAATGGAACTCACTGCTGGGTCATACATCTCATGGTGTCGAATATCTTCTTCACCTCAGAGCACTATATCTCTGCAGTAGTAGGGTCTGGCTCACCCCGAAAACATGGGGCATCGTGCTGTCGAAAATCCTTGAGAAGAGCGCTCGCACGCTCCTGCTCAACCTCGATTGGTGTAACAGTGGGACGTCTTCTCTGCCCCTGAAGAATAACAGTCATCACTTGTAACATCTGCTATAGCTGAGTATCACTCACAGATATGGTCGGATCCGCACCGGTCTCAGGTAAAGGAGTGTCATCCTCAGGCTGGAAGGAAGAAATATCTGGTGGTGGAGCAGGAGTAGCAGGTGGTAAAGAGGGAGCCGTAGGTGGTGGTGCGGGAGTCGCAGGTGGTGGAGTGGGATTCACTCGGGTGGCTCTTCTAGCCATAATGTCCTACAAGAAGGAACAATGGCCTATTAACCTTGAGGATTCTCGAAGGCATAAATGTTAAGGGTCTATGTCGGAAAATCGCTAAGTCATTCGGACTCGGAACCTATTTATAGTAGATATGTGATGTGATCCTCAGGTATTCCCAAGTTATGCTCTGATACCAACTTTTATCACGGCCCAAACCTAAAAATCGAATTCATAGGAATCCCGATCCTCGAATCCGGTGCCGACAGCCTCCATAATGCCCCATTCTCAGTTCCTAGTAATCATATGCCAGATTTTGATCCTGGGATCCTACAAGGAGGATTTTCAGAAAGATTTTTTTTTTCTTTTTTTTGTAATGGAGCATAACCACAAGCATAACCAAGTCACAAAACAAAATCACCACATATCCACTATATCAAAAACTTTAAGTACAATGGGAAAGGAAAATACAAGGTGATAAAAAAAAACTCCAAAATGACCTGATATGCGCTCCTGCCTCTGCGCTGCTGCTGTCCAACGCTACCTGCACGCAACAGTCATGCATAAGCTTACAAAAGCTTAGAGGGTAGTGTAAGTGTGTGCGTAAGACAAGTGCTAAGTATATAATATTAGAGTAATGCAGAAACCTGTGGTAAGTCCATGAATACAATCAACCATACCAAGGCTATGTAATGCAAGGCATAAATGCTATCGGCCATACCAAGGCCATGCGATGGGAGATATGAATGTCAACGGCCACACCGATGCAATGCAAGGCCTACATAGCTGAATGTCATATGTGAAATGCAATCCAAGCAAGTTAATACTCATCAAGTACACATATCAGTACAGTTCCTCTCTGGATATCACCGGGGTCTAATACACTTCGCAGTGACTGCCACCTCCCTAGCTGCACAGTTAAGCAAGTGGAATAGACCTCACTATCCGCCTGACCAGTAGTCTGCCAATACCTACCCGGCTCATCGATAGCGAACTCACTTACAAGCTGGTCAAACTCAGCCTAGCTTATAGCCCCTCACTCAGGAGGATAAGGCCACACCTCCTTCCAATCGACCATGACACAGTGGGAGACACGGCCTACTGGTATTCGGCACTCGGGCGCTCATGTATCCACTCGGTCTGGACGTTGGAACATATCCTCGGACCAAAAAAGTTTTGGGACTTTCACTCAAGGGCATCTTAAGTGCCCACAGTGCTAGAACCAAGTATTTCTGGTATCTGATACGGCCATCCACGATGTACCTGTGGAGCCACGGCCCTGATGTCGCTAGGGCGTGCAATGATCAAGTCACACATATGCGAGATGCATGAATCACACCATCAAATCATGCAGCAATTCAGCGCGTACTGCACGATCATATCGGGCACTTGGTCTCATAACGAGTCCCGTAAATGGTCTGCCCAATGGTGTATGCTATGATCAGTCACTACTCATATCAAGCATACATATGATGCGTATGGGCATGAGTCATGGGATTATACTAAGCATGTTATAAAGTGATGAATATTAATGAGTATGGGCCTATTAATGGGCCCTAAGGAGAGTTACAATACGGACATTTAACCAACATTATACTTACAATGTGGACGTCAAACCATCATTGCTCCAAAGGCATGGCCCGCCATAATTATCATTACATGAACCATGGGAAAATGCACATTGCAATGGACCCTAAGGACATCCCGTTGGGCCTCGACCCATGGGCCTTAGATACATCAAATGGGCCGTATCACATGGGCCTTACATTCATCAAATGGGCTACATTAATGGGCCTCACCAATGAGCCTTATGTACATTGCAATGGTCCGTGACCCATGGGCCTTGAAATACATCAGAATGGGCCTCACAACTTGGGCCTTATATGTATCAAATGGGCTTAATCCCATGGGCCTTGTATATGTCAAGTGGGCCTAATTCCATGGGCCTTATATATGTCAAGTGGGCCTAATCCATGGGCCTTATATATGTCAAGTGGGCCTATTCCCATGGGCCTTATATATGTCAATTGGGCCTATTGGGCCCTTTATATATACCAAGGTGGGCCTCAATGAATGGCCTCAAATAAATCAACATGGGCCCTATACACATACCAAGGTGGGCCCACTTGAACCATAGATCTGACTCATTTTCAGCTCAAGCCATAATATGAGCTTACAAAATAAATGGACGGTTTGGATGCAACATATGCATCATGATGGGGGTCCACATAAAGGCCCACCATCATACATATATAAATATATAATATATATAATATATATAATATGATATATAATATAATATATATAAACACCCACACATGTAAATAGAGTGTATAGAACACATAAATCATGGTGGGTCCCATTGTCCAAATAGTGGACAGTGCTGATGAACACATACATCATAGTGGGCTCTGCCGTCCGCTAGACGGTGGGAATACAACACATACATCACCGTGTGGACTCCACCGTTTGCCTGGACGATGGGAGTACAACACATACATCACCGTGGGCTCTCACGTGGGGGCCTACCATAATGTTTACTGACCATCCAACCTGTTGTTAAGGTCACAAACGCTTGGGTGAATGGGAACGACAAATATCACATTGATTCAAAACATCCGTGGGCCCAAAAGGGTTTCAATGGTCGAGTTCAATCACTGCTGTTTCTTGTGGTGTGGGCCACCTGAGATCTGAATCAAGCTAATTTTTGGGTTGGCCCCACTTCAGAGAGTGGCCCACCTTGTGAACGGATTAGATGGAAAATAAACATCAAGGTGGGGCCAATGCACAGGGCCGTGGATCCCTGCCCACCGTCCACTGGCGTGGCCTGCGCGCTGCTGACAACAGTAGCAACAACTGCTGTTGTTATTTCTTTTTTTTTTTGAAAACCCATTTTTCTGGGGTTTTTTCTCATATGAGGCCCGCATCAGGTAGATCCACCCCATCCACTAGCTCCCATGGCCCTAGACAAGTCTCTCAAGACCAATATTGTGCCTTTTTCAGCGTGTAAGAAAAATCTGGGTGGACTTCAACGGTAATAATATTGTTTTCAACACTATGGCCCACTAGATACTCCGATCAACCGCATTTTTCATCTCAACGCCTAAAATGAGTCAGAGAGTGAGGTGGATGGTTTGGATTAGAAACATACATCAAGGTGGGGCCTACACAAGTGGTTCACCCCAATGGCTTGTACAACCAAGCAAATATTTGTGTTTTCCTTTCATGTCCAGCGTCCAGGGACGTTGGACGGTTTGGGCATACATGATTATGGTGGGCCCTGCTTTAGGTGAGCCACCACATGGCTACATAGTGTAGGTATAACATATCTAAAGTGGGCCCCACCTATGAATGGCTTGGATAAAATACATATTTCATGGTGGGGCTCATTTAAGTGGGCCATATGGCCACATCAACATACAAAGAAAATAAATTAAAAAGGAGAGGGAGAGAGAGAGAGAGAGAGTAAAAGAGTGGGACATGCGTGATGGAGGGACCCCGGCACTATGGGCCATCCATTTTGAGTATCCAATTCATACATCGAGTGGTCCCCATTGCATGTGGACCCATCAAATCAAAGATCTACGGTGGAGATCCTTTCTCCACCTAAATAAAATGGTCTAGATGACCCCTTTCAAACTAGTATTAAACATCATAATGGGGTCCATGGAGAATGGCCCCATCATGGAATGATATTGATGATCAAGATGGGTCATCGGCCACATCCTAGGGTCCAAAGTGAGATCCATACCATTGATCGGTAGGCTTCACTTTACCCATCTTAAAAACATGAAAAACTAGGCTATGGAAGCACCCACCACTTGATCTTCTCGGTCCATTGGAAAGCCACTCTCCTTATGTTTCACTTTGATGGTGGATGATGAGATTTGGATGGTTAGGATGAAGGTTTTGGGATTGGAAAGTGGGCCACCAACATGCACTATCTCACATGGAAGAGAGCTTGGATGTGAATGTTTTTTTTTGGTTACTTGGACTTGTGTGTTGAGAAAGAGAGAGAGAAGGGGTTGTAAGGACTGATGGAGTGATGGACATGTACTTGACATGCATGGGTGTGTAAGAGAGAGGGAGGGAGAGAGTTGACTTTGGTGGTTGCTTGGGGATGGGGTGAAAGGTGATGTGTACTTGACATGAAGTGATTGATGGATTGATGGGACATGTTGTAGAGATTGTCTTGGGATTGCTACGCGTGGCGTTTTCTTTGAAATAAACGCCGATCCACATCTCTTAGTCACATTATCAGATTGGTATGCGAGTCGCAGCGTTGGAACCGCGGCGACAGTGTGGTCGCAATGATACGAGTCTCGGATTAAGCCGACTCAAATGTATAGGATATGACTTACGATCATGCGCAAATGTCGATTATAGGTCGTGGATTGCCAGAATTTGACACGTAGAATCGCGACAGTTGATGAAACAATACGATTAGGATACGGGTCTTACAATAAACATCCGGGTGCATTGTGTGGACCATTGATCTGTGTGGACATAAACATCCAGATGCATTGTGTAGACCCTTGCTCTGTGTGTGTATAAACATCTGGGTGCATTGTGTGGACCCTTGCTCTATGTGGGCATAAACATCTGGTTTGGAGTGCACCAATAAAATCAAGGGTTAGAGGTGAACCGAGTAGAAACCTCCGTGTAAAGTTTTAAGGTGAACCTGATTTAAAACTTTAGGTCTGAGGTGAACCCTAGGAAACCTCCTTAGTGAAATTCAGTACACTCAAGGGTTAAGTGTGACAACCGAGAGTGGAGTAGAAAAGTAGTTGAACCACTATAAAAATGATTGTGTTTGAGTTTGTTATTATTTTTTTATTGTGTGAATTTCCTTACATGTTTTTATATTTGATTGTCTAAGATCACACTTCATATACACACACAGTCTTATCCATCATAATCTTGTATGCAACTTGTTTATCTTTCAAACAGTTTGTGATTGGATCCTCTACAAGGCTTGAAAGCTAGTAGAGTTACATTTGAGTAATCCTGATAATTGTATATCTGATAGGATTAGTGCAATAGGATTTTAAATATATCATAAAACTTTAAAAAGTCCTATTTACCCCCCTCTAGCACATATTGGCATATTCCTACTTCATCTCAAGCGGTCTTCACCGCTATTTTAATTAGTATCAAAGTGGGTCTCTCTTTAAGGGCTTAACCGCCTAGAAAGTGATCTTGACTGAAGTTGAGGAATATAACCAAAGGAGAGGGCTCATCAGTTACTAGACCTCCAGTATTTGATGGTTCAAATTATGTATACTGGAAGGCTAGAATGCACTACTTCCTGAGATCTTTGGATCATGATGTTTGAGATGTAGTTGAAAAGGGATATGTGGTACTATCTGAACAAATCGTACTTTAAGATGAAACTACCACACTAAACCCAAACCCAAAGAAAAGTGGACGACGTTCGACAAAGAACAACAAACTACTGAAGCAAAAGCAATGAACACCATCTACTGTGTCGTGTCTCAAGATATATTCAATCAGATAAGTATGTGTGAGACATCTAAGAAAGCATGGGATCTACTAAAAACAACCCATGAAGGCACAAGCACTATGAAGAGGTCTACACTACAACTTCTAACCTCACAATTCGAAAATCTTAGGATGGAAGAGCATGAGACATTTATGGAGTTTTTCACCAAATTGAATATTATTTGTAATTCCATAGGTGCATTGGGAGAAAAAATTTCGGTACCAAAAATATGTAGAAAAATCTTATGATCTCTTCCAGAATGGTTTAATCCCATGGTTACAACAATTGAGGAGTGTAAAAATATTGATGAAATGAAAGTAGAAGAACTAGTAGGTTCCCTACAAACCTTTGAACTACACTTCACTCAATCCCAAAAATCTAAAAACATAGTCCTAAAAACATCTAAGAAAACAAAACATGAGGACAGTGGGAGTGAAAAAGAAGATGAATATGAGAAAGTGGCCTTGCTGGCACAAAGATTCCGAAGATTCTTTCAAAAGAATCGCAGTCGTCCCTCTAGAGGTAGAAAAGTGGATGACAAACCTTTTATAGGAAAATTTGGGAAAAGAACTAAAGAACCACAATGCTACGCCTGTCGGGAGTATGGACACCTATCTACTGAATTCCTAAAAAGAAAAACCAAGGGAAAGGTAATGGCCACCACGTGGGATGATACAGAGGAGTCAAATTCAGAATCAAGCGACTCAGAGAGCGATGAAGACCAAAAATCCTTGAAAATACTTATGATCTCCACTATTTCGATCATTCCAAATGAATCGTTTCCATCTGACAATGAGGGAATTGAAGAAGAGGAAGAAGTTGAAAAGGATAAACTGCAAGATGCTTATAATCAACTGTATATTCATAGCATCCATATCCTTAAAAAAACTCGGTATGTCTGAAAATAAAAAGGAACTGCTGTAGAAAGACTTGGAAAGAACCTTGGAAATTAACACACAATTAGTCAATGATTTGTAACAATATCATACAGACAATGACAAGTTAGAAAGAGAAAACCTATCCCTAAAAATAGAATTGTCAAAACTTGTGAACCAGGCTGAATTGTTAATCGATGATAAAGCACAACTCAAGAATGAGAATCACTCACTCAACATTGACTTAGAAAAATCCAAGAGAGTTGCTGAAATCAACTACAAATTTTCCCAAAGTGGTGAGAAGCTAGAAAAATTATTAAGGATGGGAAGGCAAGGAAGAGACAAGAGTGGCTTAGGGTATGAGAAAATTAAAAAGAAAACTAGAAATAAAGCTCCAATAAAATCGGCTGCTTCAGGTATTAATATGGGAATTTCTCCAGTTTATCATTTATGTTGTGATGTGGGTGATTATAAGTTTGAATGCTTGGCACCAAGACAGACCTCACATAACTTTGATCGAAATCACATTGAAAAATCCAAACCAATCAGAGAAACGTTGAATGATAAAAGTCTTCCAAGAAAAGACATCCATTCATCACCACCTAAAGAAAAGGACAAAATAAAGAAATCTGTCTCACAACGGGTAGTAAAAGAAAAACTGAACTGTCTGAAGATTAACTTTCATATACCCTGAAATATCAAGCAAAACATGGAATAAGTCCAGATCATGCATCTAGATACTGGATATTTAGTGAAATGATGCAATTTTGCTGAGCAATCAATGATTACATCTGAGGTGGCATACCTCAAACTTTCTGTATATATGAACATTATTATGTTTATAATTTTGAGTTGTACAAAACTTGTATAAAATTTTTGTGATATGCACTGATCAAATCAAGATATGCATAAAAGTGTGTCATGGTGAAAAACCTAAAAAATACTCACCTTTTGATACAACTGTCAATCTTTTTCGATTTTATCGAACAAGGGTCGATACAATTGATGGCTCTTCAGAATATGAAAAGTGGCATGACTGTGGATGACATCATGGATAGAATCGATAGAATCGATTGGTAACTTCTCGATATCATCGAGACAATTGTCGATATGATTGACAAATGGCACGCGATAAAAGTCAGCAGGGCAAAAAAGAGGGTTTATTCTTCAAGGGCTTCTCGGTCGTCTTCTCTGCTCGATCCTCTCGACCAATTACTAGGAGTCTCGTCGGACTACCCAAATCCTTCCGCAAGTCGGGTAATATCCTTCTAAAAACGTCAGAGTTCTTTTTGGATATTTTCGATTTGTCAGTCATTTTGTCATTTTTCCTAAAATTCTTCAAAAAGCTTATTAGTCCACATGGGAAAAGACAAAGGTGTAGCATCCGGTCTGGGGGAGTCTTCAAGAACTACCAGACAAAAAGTTCTTACCTCAAGAGAAAGGGAGAGGATCCCGGATCGTGCGACCCCCACACGACAAAGATCACAACAGACCTCACATGGTGGGTCCCGGACAGAAGTTCATTCACCTCCTCAACCAGCACCACCTCCTCCGGCTACCCAAAGCCCAGTAAAATACACCGGTAAGAAACTGATCCATGAGAGAAAAGTCAACATGGGTTGTTTGGCACCTTACAATCTGGAACCCCTTTTCGCTACAATTGGGTGGCTTCCCATCCTAGATTTTAGAGGGCCTTGTCAACTTGAACAAATACGCAACTTCCTTGTAGCGTGTCATTCTCCGGTATCTGACCCTCCTTCATTCATGGTCTCTTTGGATGGTGATGATGCGTTTATCACTCCTACCACAGTGGCTCACATTCTCAATCTAGAGATGGCTCTAGAAGGTCCTCCAAATTTGGGTCTCGATCTTTCTGATGTCCGATCCATAACAACCAAGTACCTATGCCATAATAGAGATATCCCCTGGCATCAAGGGAATGCCTTAAAATCCAGGTACATGGAACCCCGCTTCCGGGTTATGCATGGTATCTTTACTAGGAATTTGTATCCAAGGAGTATAAATCGATCAGATCTCACGAGTCTTATGGTCATGATAGTATACTCTGTTGCGAGTGGGACAAAGATTTTCCTTCCAACACTTATTGTCAATCAGTTGGTAAATGCTATACATACATCCAGAGATCTGCATTTTTCATATCCTTAGATCATAAGTAGAATATGTCAAAGCATTGGTTTTCCTTCTACAAATGATCCTGTACTTCCACTTCAAGTTTTTAATTTTAAAAACACTCACAAAATGGATCTGATCTACCACGAGTACAAAGAAGGAGTCATTCAAGAAGAAGAAGACGAAGGTGTTGGTGACCCTCAGACGGAGGAAACTGAGATGGAAGGTGGTGAATCTGCCAGAACTGATCTAGCCCCATCTATGTCAATCCCTAGACATACCAAATGATACAAGTTGGACAGGATCAGGGTAATTTAGTGGGACATTCAATCAGTGCAAGAATGACTTATAGTCTTGGAGCGAGTTGTCCACAAGGTACAACAGTTAGTGCAACAGTTGGTCGACCTGATGACTTGTCGCCGAGATGACACAGCTCCATCTCACTCTGCTCCCTAACACTGATTTTTGAATGCTATCACACACACTCACTCTTTAACTTAGCATACGAACTGTAGTATGAGCCTAGATTTTGAGGAAACTCCCTTATTGAAGAATAGTGCTCTTATTAGCGGCTACAACATGGAGAAGTCCAAAAGATTTTCTGCGTATTAGCCTTAGCAGCTGAAAACTCCTATATACTGCTCATATCTTCTCTTTCAATGAAAGCCCTCTTATGATTTGGTTGCCAATTTCTATGGAAACTGGATTTGGATGTACTATATTCCTATCAATATGCTATTGTTTTTCATACATGTTTATCTTACAATTAATTTTTTGTGCTTAATCAAGTTGTGGGCATGGATAGCATTGAAGGTCCAAGTCTCTTTCCATTGCACCATTGCAGAAATCTAGTTTGTTGTTTTCATGTCCTCTTTTTCTTTCTTTTCTATCTCTTTTTTTTTTTTGGCACATATTCTAACCTAATTTGGAAAAAAATAAATAATCGTGATGGATAAAGCAGAAACATCATGATGGCCTTTTATTTGTAATCTGTAGGATTATTTCTCAAGAAGACAAAAGATGGTAATAAATCTCAAATATATAGGTCTGTAGCAAAAAATAATAATAATAATAATAAAATTAGTTTCTTTCTCCTGGGATATTTAATAAAAATTATGATATGTGAGCTTATTTAATTATGTGATGTTTCACATATCTGACATATATGATCTAGGCTATTCCAAGCATTGCATCGGATAAGATAACATATGTCGCACACTTCTTGCTCAGAGTGTTGTTTATGGTGCTATGGTTGGATACACAGGCTCCATTGTGGGACTTGTTAATGGCAGACATACTTATATCCCTTTCCATGTGAGTTCCATTAACATAGTTGTTTCCATTTCAGTATTTGATTAGTGGAAAACATGGATTGAAATATCCACAATGAACAACATGGATTAACGCAGTTGTTTCCATTTCGTATAGGTCCCAGTGAAAAACTGGGTTGTATCAAGCTATATTGGCTATACGAGCATATTTGTGTTGTTATAGGCCGATACAGCCATAAAGGCCCAAATTTGATTTTTCTTTTTCAAATTTTCTCTCATTTTTCTTAGATCATCCTAGCCCATTCAATCAATGACCTACAATGGACTGCTAAAAAATGGTATATCAAACAACTCGTTCCTCTACAAGTCCTTATAGAATTGTAAAGTCATTATTCTTTGTATGAATTATTCTATTTTCTTAGTAATTGGACTTAAAATAAAAAATAAAAAAAAATCCATGCTAATATTTGACTGATCATATTCCATCCAATTTAAGATTTGTCTTTGATATTTCCCATTATGGATGTGAAACAGTAACTTCATAAAAGTAGAGATAATTGAAGTTCTCATGTTGTTGCATCCTTTTAAGAAAAGAAATGGATTAATTCTGACCAATATGCACTAAAACAATGACCTTATTGCAAGCTATTTAGGGTTGACATTAACTCATGCTCCTAAATAGCATTGCTCAGTCAGTGAATGTGGATGGTCCATTTAGCACATATATTTTTAACTGTGGAAAACTATAAGTGCTATGGTATGAATCCTCTTTGGTTGTCAAATTTTGTGTGTCAAAACCTCTATTTGTGTCTTGTATCTTATTGTATATGTTCGAGACATCACAGCTATACTTTGAGACATGAACTCCTCAACCTAGTTCAAGCTACTTCACGAAGAGTTCAAGTTCAAGACTCAAAGTTCATATATTCAAGGTCAAGACTCTAGCATAAGATAGGGAACTGAGCACAACTCATACTGATGGTGACTTCAAAGCTTGTGAAGTGTTCAAGCTACATCAAGAAGAACTCAAGCTTCGTAAAGTTCAACGTCTAAGCTAAAGAAGGTTCAATGTCCTTGTTGAGGTTTGATTCACCTTTGGTTGACCTTTAGAGTAGGTCATTTTGGATACATAATTCATATATCTTCTAAAAATGATTTTGGTCTGTTCTAAGACTAGTCCTAGACCTTGTTCGACTAGTCCTGGCACTAGTTCGACCAATCCTAGAAATTTCAAGACCAGTCGAAGTTTTATTACAAATTATCAAATTTTTTCTGTTCGGCTACGACTAATCCTGGAGTCTGCTCGACTAGTCGTGGGATGGTCTCGATTCGACCTTCGACAAGTCGTGGAGCTATGACTCCAACTCCAACAACTAAATCAAGGGTCGCACGACTAGTCGTGTGAGGGTTACGACCAGTCGTGGACGGCCTTCGACCAGTGGTGGACTTCTCACGACCGGTCGTGTAACGGTTATATCCAATCGCGCCCGAAAATTTAAAAATCTGTTTCTTCTTCGACTAATCATGGTGACCCTAGGACCAGTCGAAGACGAATTTCTGCACTTATAAATAGCTGTAACACTCTAAAAATCGGGGGTCGTGTAGAAAACTAACTCCCGAGTTCCAAAACGTCACTTATGCAACAAATATGATTATGATTTAGATGTTGTCTGAGTTAGTGCATTAACATGAGTGAGATTATACCCAAACTGCAATTCATACTCAAGATCCAGTGATAAAACGCAAGCAGAAGACTAGAAGATATATATATATATATATATATATATATATATATATATCACTATCTGTAAAACAAAACAATCTCGATCTGTCTCCAAAGTATGAATGTATCTCAGAGTCACATATACATATACCAAACCAAAAATCAAAAGCCATGCGATAGTCCAACTAGCAAAATCCCATCGATCCAGGCCACCTATGCGAAGCCGTCAGAAAACTGCATGTACGAGAACTCGTCCTGGTCCTCGTAGTAGTCTGGCTCCACATCCTGAATCGCCTCGCTATCTGCATCTAAGACAGAGTCTGGTAGGTGTTGCAAACACCGTCCCAAAACAGGGGAGTGAGTGATCAACTCAGTGGAATCATAGAGCAAAGATTAGAATGTTATCAAATCAATCACATGATAATTGTAAAGCAAACAATCAGACATTCCTAGATACTGTTATTAATGCAAGGATGAAATGCAATAATGATGCGTGCCCTCACCATCATACTCCCTCATGCGACACCATCTTACGTCCGCGGCATGCTTTCTTCCCTCAGTGATCCACATCTTCCAGGCACATGCAGTGCGATATGAATATGATTACAGAGTTTTTATTAGTCCTTTCATACAACAGTATTGGGAAACTAAGGTACTTCCCTTATATTATTCCCAACATAGATCTTGTCTAGGGTCGTCACTCCTAGTAGTCTCATACGATGATATATTTCTAGGTCGCTGCAAGGGCTGTCAGGGCTATTACACATACTCGTTGCACCGCTCCCCCATCACCTTATCAATACAGGCCTAGTCTGTACTCTTGTTGCTATGGAAGGGTCATCGGCTCACGTAGACTCAGAAACACTCGAGGTCACTACAAAGGGCTCGTCACCAATCAGAGTAGGTCGACAGCTTGAATGTAGTGGCCCATACCACCACAATCGGCTCACGAGTCTAAGGTGCTCACTGGTCACTACGGAGAGGCTCGTCGCCACAGCGTAGGCTGACAGCTCGACCACGGTGTCCCATACCACCATGCCCGACTCATGAGTCTTAATGGATCAAGTTACCATGGTTATCAGGGTTTTCACTGGTAAGTTCAGTACCCTAGGTTCAAGCAGTTATGACCAATACAAGGTGAACATACAATGGTCAGTTGGGTTACTTGACGAGCTCGACTAGTACGAGCGCATCTTAAGATGAACAACATGAAGTGCATAAACACCTCGTGTGGCCTAACCACTGTCGTCAACCCAAGCATGACTCGAGTTCATCACGCGTCCTTCGTGGTGAATAGAATCCAACCATGATTTTGAATATGTTACCAACTGTCTGGACTAGAGTATAGCCCCAAACACTTGTAATCTAAATCAATAATCATGTAGGAGGGACAAAATTAAAATACACATAATTCTAGCATGATATTAGCATGTTATAACACACATCACAAGCAGATAAACATACACGAGTATTTATTGCATAAGGTAATCAACTCAAATACAATAAGCATGGAGAAAATCATGTGCATCATCAAACCAGTTGAGAATCCAATCTCAACGCTAAACTACAACAACATTTACTCAATACTTATACAAAACTTTATACAAACAGTTAATCTACACACATTAGTCTACACAGCGTATGTTGGCCAATAATGTGCATTAGGGCAAATCTCTTCACCAAACAGTTTATACACGCATAACTAGCATAGGTACACGACAAATACACATGGCAATCATATTAGAAAAATACGTACGTATACAGTATTTCCTACAAATACCTAAAATACCTTAAATCTCATATTCTTCGTACGTATTCGAAATGAAAAATAGGCAGCATGTTCTACATGTCAAACAACATCCTTGTCACTAATCTACTATTAAACAACATTGAAAGCTTTGAAAATAGATAACCTAAGCATCTAAAATCTGCACCTTACGCCGTAGGAGCGTAATGAATAGAATACGAACTCTACGCCTTCGCCAAGGATGATACGACCACCTATTACACAAGGTAAGTCAGCTACTTCGCTAATTGCATTGATAGAATTCCTAAAACAGGTTAAGGTTAGGGTTCTCTTACCTAGAATGAAGTCAGAATCACCGGAAGAGTGATTAGAACACGATGGCTAAGCACGTGTAGTAGTAGGATCGAGTGACAGGAACTTTCTCTCACAACTCTCACACAATCTCTCTCTTTTCTCTCTTCTCTTTCCTAGGGTCTCATGCAAATTCGTATGAGAGGGATGTGAGAGGGTTTAAGGTCCTTAAATAGGTTAGAAACTCACCTATTTAGACTTTAAACTAAGGTATACTCAGGTTATAACCAAATCGGGTCTTTTTCGATCCAAAAGAACATTTCTGGAGGTCCTGTTATCAATTACGGTAGGACTTAAGCTAACTAGCATCGGATCTTTAATCAGTTAAGTTTTCAGTCCGATCGCATTTCCAGATCGTCCGTGGCGGACCAGTTTCAATTCAACAGTTACCAAACCTAAATTAGGACTACAAGTTTCATGACATGAAAGGGCCAATTTTCCTGATCCGAGCCTGCTGTGGTCACGATACATCTTTGTGCTGCCCGGATGCATCGCAAGTCTAGAACTGTGCGCAGCCTTGAGAATCTCTCATCTCAAGGCAGGGACATCTGGGACGCATAGGCGGCCACGATAGCGTAAGCCCCCATCTGTTCCAACTCGCCACTCAGCATCTGCATCATCACTGGCCTGCTCTTGAAGCTCAGTCAGACACTCATCATCCCTCTACCCCGCTATGACCCTGTCATCGATAATAGGTCGTACTTGAACATGTGCGATAAACTCAAATGGCTCCTCCACAGTGAGTTTCTTCTCAAAGTCTCGCAAAAACTCAACCATGTCCCACTAAGCTACCATCAGTGGAGCCGCAAACTCTATCGCCTTCTTGCGGCTCAAGGCGTCAGCCACCAGGTTCGCCTTGCCTCAATGGTAGGAAACTTTGAACTTAAGGTCCTTCAAAGTCTCCATCCATCGCCGCTGCCTCATATTCAGGTCCTGCTGCGTGAATATGTACTTGAGGCTCTTGTAGTCGCAAAAGAGCTCGAGCTCCTCTCCGTAGAGGTAATGTCTCCAGAGCTTCAATGCGAAAATGACCGCTGCCAACTCTAGGTCATGTGTAGGGTAATTCTCCTCGTGTTTCCTTAATTATCTCGAGGCATATGCAATCACCCTGTCCTTCTGCATAAGGACAACCTAGACCAATGCGAGACGCGTCTGTATATATCGTATACTTGACCCTTTGCTCTGGCAATACTAGCACAGGGGCGGATGTCAGCCTGTCCTTCAGCTCCTGAAAAGCTGCCTCCACCTTCTCATTTCAGGCGAACTTCAGATACTTCCATGTTAATTGAGAAGAGGTCTGGCGATCTTCGAGAAATCTCGAATGAAACGTCGATAGTAGCCAGCCAATCCCAGAAAACTCCTCACCTCAGTGACTGAACCAAGCTGCTCCTAGCCTTGAACTGCGACTACCTTGGTGAGGTCTACCAATATGCCTTCCTTAGACACCACGTGTCCCAGGAACTTAACTTCTTCCTTTCAAAAGTCACACTTCTCGAACTGAGTAAATAACTGATGCCGTCTAAGAGCATTCAGGACTGAGCGCAAGTGCTCCTCATGCTCCTCTCGACTCCTGGAGTATATCAAGATGTCATCAATGAATACGATGACGAATCAATAGAGGAATGGCCGAAGTACCCTGTTCATTAGGTCCATGAACACGGCTGGTGTGTTCGTAAGACCGAACGACATCACGAGGAACTCATAATGGCCAAAGCTGGTCCTGAAAGCTGTCTTCTGCATGTCTTCATCCCTGACGCGCACCTGGTGATACCCTGACTGAAGATCAATCTTTGAGAAGTACTGCGCCCCTCTCAACTGATCAAACAAGTCATCTATCCTGGGCAAGGGATACTTGTAGTTTATCATCACCTGATTCAGCCTGCGATAATCAATACACAATCTCAGAGTACCATTCTTCTTCTTTACAAACAACACGGACGCTCCCCAAGGAGACACGCTAGAGCTTATGAAACTCTTCTCTAGCAGCTCATCAATCTGCCTCCTCAGTTCCTCCATCTCACATGGAGGCATACGATACGTCGGTAGCGAAATGGGTATCCCACCGGGCGTTAGATCAATAGTAAAGTCGACCTCACGCCGAGGAGGTAGCCCTGGGATCGACCTGAATACATCATCAAAATCTCGTACTACAGGGTTGTCTCTCATCCTTGGATCATCATCATAATCCAACAGAGCAGTGCAACAACTCAGTCGAGAAGGATGACTGACCTGAACCCGAAAGGTGAAAGTTGTACCCTCAGGTCCATAGGCTGTCACCAACTAGTCTCGCAGTCAATCTCGGCTCGCATCTCGGTGAGCCAATCCATACCAAGTATGACGTCGTAGTGGAATAGGGAGACAACCAACAGGTCAACAGTCATTGTCCTACTACCCAAGTCTATCAAACAACTCTCGCAGACTCTAGTAATGTCGAAAAAATCTCCTGTAGCCGTAATGAGAGTCGTCCCCTTCGTGGGGGCTGTAGCCAATCCCAGTCTCTTGACTGTTGTGCATGAAATGAGGGAAGTAGTGGACCCAGTGTCCACCAGTAGGAAAATAGAAATACCTGTAATCTGTGCCGTAACCTCGAAAGCCATAGGACTACCGTCTGATACCTTAGATGCCTCAGTTGTGAGCACATGCACCCGAGCCTATTGTGGTCAATTTGGCCGCAATACCATGGGCCGTTGAGGCGGCCGAAACTGAGGTACTGGAGGTCTGAAGTAAGGATGGACGAGATATGACCGTAATGGTGGAGCGGATAATGCCTGCGGGCGAGGACGATCGATCTTCTGCTATGGTGAAAACCCGCTATCTCTCATCCGAGCAAAGCAGCTCTCTGCAGTGTGACCCGATTTCCCACAGTAAGTGCAGGCCACACCCGGGCGTCTTATCGGGAGTACTGGCACTGTGATCTCAAGAGGAGAGTCGATGCGAGGCCTCTTGCCGAGGAATGGCCTGCTCTAGGTATCTGGTCGTGGCCTAGTAACCATAGGGCCACGAGAACGTGTCAATCGATCTACATCCTGCTCTACCCACATGGACATATGTATCAGCTCGGCATAAGAGGGTATGCTAACACAGCACATCTTCGACCGAATGTCAGGTCACAAGCCCTTAGAAAATCGTCGTATCCGCATCTACTCATCAGCATGTATCGTAGGGACGTATCTGCCCAACTCTGTAAATCGATGCTCGTACTTCATAACTGACATGCCTCCCTACCTGAGGCATAAAAACTCATTCTCCCTCTCATGTCGGTAGGTCTGCGGATAGTATTTCTCATGGAAACAGAACTCGAATGCTGCCCATGTCCATATGTAGCCAACTGCAACCGTCTGCAGTATACTATCCCACCATAAGTTGGCCTCTCTCTCGAACATGAAAGTGGCCAACTCAACCTGCTCAGACTCCGAGCAGTACAGCATCCTCAACATCTTCGAGATGCAGTCGAGCCAGTACTCGGCCTCCTCGGGTCTGTGAGAACCCACAAAAGTAGGAGGCCGTAAGCACTGGAATCACTCAAGTAAGCCTCTGGTATCAGCAGCATTCCCCATAGGGTAAACCGAAGGTGCAGGATGAGCCATACCCTCATCCTATGTTGAAGTCCCAGCATCCTCAGCTGGATGCATAGATGGTGCAGGTGGAGTCGTACTCCCACCCTGGGCTAAGGCCCCTACGATAGTAGTCAAAAGCTGTTGATGCTGCTGGTGCATCATAGTCATCAACTACTCAAACCTATCAGGAGGTAGAGCAGGCTGAGGCATATACTGCGTCGAGAAAGACACACAGTACTTCTCACAAACTGGTGGTGTGAAAGGTGGTGGTCCGACTGTAGGACCCGCAGAAGGCTGAGACTCAGGTACAGTCTCACGAATTAGGCCCACAGCAGGGTCCATATGATCATCACTCTGGGGAGGGACCCGATACATCGACTCTCCCAGCGTAAGACGTGTCGTGCTCCGAGTAACCTTAGGTGGCATTCCCTATATTCAAATTAGGGTGCAACCCAGTCAGTTTCAGTAATAGCACATACACACCACACAATCACTCACATACCAACCGAAGAAACTCCATGCATTTCATTTAATCAAAATTTATCACAATATAAGAGATATAACTTTACATGCATCATGATAGGAAGCGCATGGGAAACTAAGCTAGTGAAACCTACAACTGCAACACAAACCAACTACTAAGCCTTCTCAGGCTCACACACAGAAAACACAAAACAACCTACATACGACCAACAAACATCTGCAATCTAATCACTCGTCCGAGTCTGGCGATGGAGGAGGGGCACCCTTATCCTTCAGGCAACATAGGATAGCCTTCAAGGTGCGAGTCACCTTTCCAAACTTCCTCTTCATGACGGCCTTGGTACCCTCAAGCTCTTGTTTTATCTCAGCCTGGAGTTCTTGGACTTTCCTTCGCAAAGCAACCTGACTCTCCTCAAGTCGGGCTATGTGAGCATCCTTAGTAGCCTGAGTCGCAGGATGAGGACTCTCATCAGTATCTTGAGCCTCCTCTTTCTCTTCTTCCTGGCCTTCTTCCTCTATTTCTGCCCCACCTTCTTCACTTTCATCCTCTTCACTATCATATTCACCCTCGCTGTCATCATCAAGATGAGCCTCACGCTGCCGAGGCCCTATCTTCATTTTGTTCATAGTAGCCTTGTTGATGTAATGAACCGGCATAGGCAACTCCGGCCCAAGTCTGTAAGAAAACTCAAGCACAATCTTGCATATGAGCCAGCCAAAGGGAAGTGACTCAGACGTTCTTCTCGATTTCGCTACGAGGATGATCTGTCGTAGCACAAATGTGGGCATGCACATGTTCTCTCCCTGGCCCACTTGATACAGGAAATCTACCATGAGACGCGTGCATTCACTACGATTTCTCCACCTGGGATAAACATTAAATGTGCAGATGTGGTGAAGTAGATGAAAATCATCCGACATGTGGGTCGCTAAGAGGCTCTTATTACGCTGCCACTCAACTAAACCACCACATAAAAACCTGGTGCGGCGATCTCACTCACGAACACACTTCAGATTCTTAACACTTGGATGTACCTCGCCAAGATGCACGTTCAGGAGTCGAGCTATCAACCTAACATCGATTGTAGCTTACCGATCTCTGCCAAAGGGGATCCTGAACTACAGTGGCTCCAGTGTAGGGTCCCGAATATGAGCGTAAAAGGCACGAACTGTGCTCACATTAGCATGAGACTCACCCTTAAAGAGTGGACCCCACCCGGCAGCTTCGATGTGCTCGAACAATAAAAATTCATCAAAAAGTCACCCATCCACCTGCACCTCAAAAAGAACCTTGCGATCCGTATACGCGCCATGGGCCAAGTCTGCCAACAGCGCTCTCCCTATCGGAGCGTGGGGATCCAAATCCTGCTTCGTGTGTAGTTCTCTCCCAACACTTGGACTAGCGGCGATACTTGAACTAGCGACGCCACCCCTTGGCTTTCTTGAACGTGAAGGGCGACTAGGCCCAGCTTCATCAGCAGCACTCTTCCTCTTTCCCATAAGAGAGAGGATGGTGGAAAGGGAGAAAAAGGTTACAATAGCCTCTATAAAGGCCATGGGAAAATGATGAAGGGGAGAGAAAGGGCTGACCTAATGGGCTGCCACGAATCTAGGTCTAAGAGAGGAGGGAAACAGGCCACAAAAGGCTGGGATTACAAAGGGAAAAGGAAGAAACATGAGGGGTTAGAAGCTCACACGATTTTGAGCCTCAAATGAGAGCTTAGGAGCTCCAATCGTAGAAAATAGGTGAAGTGACTGCTGGATATGGTGGAGAACAATAGAGGGCTAAAGGAAATAACAGAAAATGAAAGAAGGGAGGATTAAAAGGGAGGTTGGAGAGAGAAAATAACAAATGTAGAGGGAAAGGAGAGCTTGGATGGATGATTTGTGAAGGAGGTAGGTATTTTCGAATGAACTAAGGGGTGAACCCTGTATGAAGGGGCCCCATTAAACCCCAAAAGTCATCGGCCCGGGCGGCCCGGCCCGAAAAGCCCTCCAACCGGCGAGGTCCTCGCAGACCTCTATGATGTTCGATGATGCCTCGCCATTTGGGCAAGGTCATCCTGCCCTAAGGACCCCAAATGCATGTAGGACCCACCTTGGATCATTCTGGATTAGCGTGGGTAGGTGCACGACTCCGTTTCGAACCATTTCGGGTCGTTTCGGGTACTAATTGTTGCACAACCACATTTAGTGATGTTTAACAACTGGGATATGATCAATAGAGGTCTAGATCCATCAATAAATGATCTAGAAGTGTTCTAGGGTTGTTTTATGCGACCATGGATGCACACGGACTCGATCAAATGATCGATCTAGGTGAACTTCGCCAATTGGCGAAGCTAGAATTCTAATGGTGTTTTTATGGCTTTCTCGTCCCCACCTAAGTCAAAAAGGTGATAGGGTACATCGTGTGACCATAACCCAGGTCTGGTTTAATCCAAATCATGCTCTGATACTAACTTGTAACACCCTAAAAATCGAGGGTCGTGTAGAAACCCAACTCTCGAGTTCCAAAACGTCACTTATGCAACAAATATGATTATGATTTAGATGTTGTCTGAGTTAGTGCATTAACATGAGTGAGATTATACCAAAACTGCAATTCATACTCCAGATCCAGTGATAAAACGTAAGCGAAAGACTAGAAGATATATATCACTATCTGTAAAATAAAATAATCTCGATCTGTCTCCAAAGTATGAATGTATCTCAGAGTCATGTATACATATACGAAACCAAAAATCAAAATCCATGTGATAGTCCAACTAGTAAAATCCCACCGATCCAAGCCACCTATGCGAAGCCGTCAGAAAACTGCATGTACAAGAACTCGTCCTGGTCCTCGTAGTAGTCCAGCTCCACATCCTGAATCGCCTCGCTATCTGCATCTAAGACAGAGTCTGGTAGGTGTTGCAAACACTGTCCTGAAATGTGAGAGTGAGTGATCAACTCAGTGGAATCATAGAGCAAAGATTAGTATGATATCAAATCAATCACACGATAATAGTAAAGTAAACAATCAGACATTCCTAGATACTATTATTAATGCAAGGATGAGATGCAGTAATGATGCGTGCCCTCACCGACATACTCCCTCATACGAAACCATCTTACGTCCGTGGCATGCTTTCTTCCCTCAGTGCTCCACATCTTCCAGACACATGCAGTGCAATATGAATATGATTACCGAGTTTTTATTAGTCCTTTCATACAGTAGTATTGGGAAACTAAGGTACTTCCTTTATATTATTCCCAAAATCGATCCTGTCTAGGGTCATCACTCCTAGTAGTCTCATACGATGATATATTTTTAGGTCGCTGCAAGGGCTACCAGGACTGTTGCACGCACTCGTTGCACCGCTCTCCCATCAACTTATCAATACAGGCCTAATCTGTACTCTTGTTGATACGGAAGGGTCATCACCTCACGTAGACTCAGAATACACTCGAGGTCACTACAAAGGGCTCGTTACCAATCAGAGTAGGCTGACAGCTCGAATGTAGTGTCTCATACCACCACAATCGGCTCATGAGTCTAAGGTACTCATTGGTCACTACGGGGAGGCTCGTCGCCACAGGGTAAGCCAATAGCTCGACCACGGTGTCCCATACCACCATGCCCGGCTCATAAGTCTTAATGGATCAAGGTACCATGGTTATCAGGATTTTCACTAGTAAGTTCAGTACCCTAGGTTTAAGAAGTTATGACCAATACAAGGTGAACATACAATGGTCAGTCGGGTTACTTGACGAGCTCGACTAGTTCGAGCGCACCTTAAGCTGAACGACATGAAGTGCATAAACACCTCGTATGGCCTAACCACTGCCGTCAACCCAAGCATGACTCGAGTTCATCGACGCGTCCTTCGTGGTGAATAGAATCCAACCATGATTTTGAATCTGTTACCGACGGCCTGGATTAGAGTATAGCCCCAAACACTTATAATCTAAATCAATAATCATGTAGGAGGGACAGAATTAAAATACATGTAATTCTAGCATGATATTAGCATGTTATAACACACATCACAACCAGTTAAACATACACGAGTATTTCATGCATAAGGTAATCAACTCAAATACAATAAGCATGGAGAAAATAATGTGCATCATCAAACCGGTTGAGAATCCAATCTCAACGCTAAACTATAACAACATTTGCTCAATACTTATACAAAACTTTATACAAACAGTTAATCTACACACATTAGCCTACACAGTGTATGTCGGCCAATAATGTGCATTAGGGCGAATCTCTTCGCCGAACAGTTCATACACACATAACTAGCATAGGTACATGACAAATACACATGACAATCATATTAGCAAAATATGTATGTATACAGTATTTCCTACAAATACCTAAAATACCCTAAATCTCATATTCTTCGTACGTATTCGAAATGAAAAACAGGCAGCATGTTCTACATGTCAAACAATATCCTTGTCACTAATCTACTATTAAACGGCATTGAAAGCTTTGAAAATAGATAACCTAAGCATCTAAAATCTACACCTTACGCCGTAGGAGCGTAATGAATTGAATAGGAACTCTATGCCTTCGCTAAGGATGATATAACCACCTATTACACAAGGTAAGTCAGCTACTTCGCTACTTGCATCGATAGAATTCCTAAAACAGGTTAAGGTTAGGGTTCTCTTATCTAGAATCAAGTTAGAATCACCGGAAGAGCGATTAGAACACGATGGCTAAGCACGTGTACTAGCAGGATCGAGTGACAGGAACTTTCCCTCATAACTCTCACACAATCTCTCTCTTTTCTCTCTTCTCTTTCCTAGGGTGTAACATCCCAGATTTTTGCCAACCTGGGATTAGATGTCCTTAGGCAATGAGTCTATCCTAACACTTGATTAACTTCTCAAAACTCAATCCAAAAGTCTCAAATCCCTATTTCTTTCGAAAATCTCACCTTTTACTACTTTATCCTTCAAAATTTTCTAAGAGCTCTCACATTAGATACAAATCTTAAAGTTTAGGTGATGTTGATCAATACTTAAGCTAAAAAGTACTATGAATAGTAAATAAATAAATGAAAAGGGTTTTTAGCCATTAACCTTTTGAAGTCTCACTAAATAAGTAGGCTAATTGGATAGATCAGCTTCTCCTACCCCAAACTCATATATTGCATGTCAAATAACTCATCCCAGGTTCTAAAATACACCCATTTTAAATATCAGATGGAGAAATCACCCCAAACAGGTCAGTGGTCGGCGATGCCATCGCCGAACTCGTCCGTACAACGAGTTTCTGTACCTTTTTTCCTGCGTGTTTCTTCGAACTTTGAAAAATCATATCTCCTTCGTTATAACTCCGATTTAGGTGATTCAAATACCAGATTGAAGCTAAATGAGTCTAGTTTTATATAAAAATATGTGAAAAATATAATAAAATATTTAATATAGTTTAAAATAGGTTATTATGAGAAAATGTTTGATAATCACTTGTTGGACAGCTGCTGCTTCTGGAATTTTTAGAATTTTTCTACAACTCAAAATCTTATGAAATTTGGAGGAGTTAGGGTAAACTTGATGATGAATCCCTAGAAAAATAATAAAAATAATATGATACCTAGAAGTTCCCAAAATGGGGGATAGAATGGCCCTAGGACCGTATTCTGCCATAATTAGGGTAGAATTTGGTTGAGTACCAAACTGAATACTCAGTAGAATTAACTTCGACCACTTTAAATACGTTCTACAAGACCCAAAGCGAGTGGAACCAATGACCCTATAACACTCTATAACCTTGGATCAAACTCTAAGCCGGTTTGTTCTCTAGACCTCTTTGAAACTTTGTATTGGATCTAGACCGCGCGTCGGAAGTCCGATACCTACAATCTTAGACCGTTATGACCGCTTAGATGGACTTGACAATCTTTTCAAAAATCAAGTCCAACAGATAAACACAGGCTATTTCATTGAGCCCGGACCGAAGAGAGTGCGAATAGGGACAGATTTGGAATTTAAAATTCAAATCTGGCACTCGACTTCACGCGTCAGTATTAAGCATTCTGACCGTCAGAATTCAGTCAGATTACACCCTTGGATCAGGAAAAATTTCTATTTTATATCATGAGACTTTCAGCCCTGATCTACGTGCGGTGACCGCTGAACTGAAACTGGTCCACCACGCGCGATTTGTGAACCCTGCCGGACTGAAAACTTAATACGTGCTATATCTGGTATGCATGAGCTTAAGTCCGATCGCATTCGACTAGGGGACCACCAGAAATCATCTTTTGGACCGAAACAGCCCCGCTTTGGTTAAGCATCAAGTGAACTTTGTTCCCGAGCCTATTCCGGGCATTTTTAAGCTTATAAAAGGGGTTGAAACCCTCTCATATCTCTCCCATCCGAATTTGGAAAAAGCCATAGATTGAGGGAGAGAAAAAGTGAGAGATTGTGAGAGAGGTAGGAGAGAATTTCCTGCTGCTGGTGCTACCTGCTACACGTGTTTAAGCCACGCGATCCAAGCACTTTTCCGGCGATTCCTCCACGTTTTCAGGTAAGAAATAGCCCTAGAAGTTGCTGATTTGGCATTCGTTCCGTTCCATAGCATGTAAACTGATATAACTCGTAAATTAGGTTCTCTATTCGCCGTAGACGAAGCGTATACGCTCCGTTCGAACTCTCACCCCTAAAAGGGAAAAGGTGCGGATTTTAGATGCTTTGATTGACTGTTTCCAAAGCTTTCAATGTCGTTTAATAGTAGATTCTTGATGGCAACGCCGTTTGACATGTACAACATGCTGTCCGTTTCCTGTTTCGTAAATCAACGAAGAATATGAGATTTAGGGCATTTTAGTCATTTGTAGGAAGTACTGTTTTCATTCATAGTTTGCTGATGTGATTGACATGAATTGTTGTCGCATTAGAATGTTAGGAATGCGTGCATAATTAGTTTGGCGAAGAGATTCGCCTAAATGCACATTTCAGGTCAACATACTATATGTAGACTCAAGTGCGTAGTGTAAGTGTTTGTATAAATGCTTGTATTAGTATGTATTGAATTAAATGGTGTTATGAATTAATTCGAGATTGATTTCTCAATTAATATGCTGATGTAAATGATTTCCTACATGTTAGCCGTATGTTCGATTTCATTATATGTATGAAATGCATATGTTTGATGTTGCACTTAAGTGGTATGCTATAACATGTACTTGATGATTTCATTATGGTTTAGTTGAGATTGAATTCTCAATTAATAGGCTAATGGAGAGGATTTCCTATATGTTGGAGATATGCATAATTTCATTATATGTGTGAAAGACATGTGTAGGATGATTTACTTAAGTTGTACGTTATAACAGGTGTTAACATGCTCACATGGTTGTATTTCATTTCCATTACTCTTACATGAATGCTGACATGATTCCATGATTGTTTGGGACTATACTTAGTCCAGGCAGTCGGTAACCGAGCGAATTCGTGGTTAACTTATCTTCGCCACGAACGACGCGTCGATGAACGCGAGCCGTGTTCTAGAGTTGGCGGCAGTGGTTAGGCCACACGAAGTGTTTTACGCACTTCATGTCGTCAACTTGAGATGCGATCGCGCTAGTCGAGCCCGTCAAGTAACCCGACTGGCCATTGTATGTTCACCCTGCATGAGTCATAACTGCTTGAACCTAGGGTACTGAACTTACCATTGTAAACCCTATTAACCATGGTACCTTGATCCACGAAGACTCATGAGCCGGGCATGGTGGTATGGGACACCGTGGTCGAGCTGTCGGCCTACGCTGGGGCCACAAACCTCCCCGTAGTGACCAGTGAGCACCTAGACTCGTGAGCAGATTATGGTGGTATGGGACACTATATTCTAGCTGTCGGCCTACACTGATCAGGCGACGAGTCCTTTGTAGTGACCGCGAGCGTATTCTGAGTCTACGGGAGGCGACGACCCTTCAGTAGCAGTAGAGTACAGTAGGCCTGTATTGATAAGGTGATGGGGGAGCGGAGCAACGAGTGCGTGCAACAGCCCTGACAGCCCTTGCAGCGACCTACGAAATATACATCGTATGAGATTACTAGGAGTGACGACCCTAGACAGGATCTGTGTTGGGATTGATACAAGGGAAATACCTTAGTTTCCCAATCCTGTTGTTTGAATGGACTAATAACAACTTAGAATTCATATCACCATAGCATTGCATGTGCCTGGAAGATGTGGAGCACTCTAGGGAGTGTGGCATGCCGCGGTCGTAAGATGTTGCCGCATGAGGGTGATCGTCGGTGAGGGCATACATCACATCATGTCATAATTGCATTAACAACAGTATTAGGAATGTTTGATTTATTACTTTACTATTATCGCATGATTGATTTGAGAACATGTTAATCCTTGCTCTATTATTCCACTGAGTTAGCTACTCACTCCCACGTTACGGGACGGTGTTCCTGGACACCCACCAGACCCTTTTGTGATTGCAGATGATGGCGCGGCCTGCGAGGCGGAGCTGGACTTGATGATGATGAGGAGGATCCCTCCTTTATGCGTGTTCTGATTGACGGGATTACAGGGAGGTTGATTAGATACTTTGACACTTGTCATTTTATATTTTTAGCGCACTCATGTATATTCGTTTTGTCTACTTTTGGAGTATACATGTATGTATATAACCTGGTAACATATCCACACTCTGGAGGCATACAACAGTTTATATATGTTATACATACTATCACAGTCTTCCGCTTGTTAATTTAACCGTCTCTGGAGTATGATATGCTGTTCTAGTTTAATCTCACTCATGTTTAATGTGTTATCACAGACAACATTCAATCATACATATTTATATTGCATAAATAACATTTTGGAACTCGGGAGTTGGGTTTTTGCTCGACCCCCCGATTTTCGGGATGTTACAGATGGTATCAGAGCATGATTTGGATTAAACCGGGCCTGGGTTATGGTCACGCGACGCACGCAGTCGCTTCCTTTGACTTAGGTGGGTGCGAGAAGGGTCTAGAAACACTTTTAGGATCCCAGGTTCGCCAATAGGCGAAGTCTATTCATTTCGATCGCGTGATCGAGTCCGTAGCGCATCTAGGGTCGCGTGAAGTGACCCGAATAGCTCTTAGGTTGTAGGTAAGTGGGTTGAGACGTTCTTTGAACGATTCTAAACCCGTAAATGTGAATTTTGGGCCGTGGGACAACCACGACCCCTGTATTCAATTGTCAGGGCTTAAAAACCCCGTTTCACCGAAAACCTTCGAAATTCTTCCTCTCACCACCCCAATCTTCAATTATTTCTTATCCATTTCATGTTAGGCATCAATCCTAATGTGAAAATAACATAAAATCCTACTTTCACAAAATTTTACAGTGAATAGTAAAATTTCATGAAAAATGGCCATAAGGCCATTCTAACTTCACTTTCTTTAGAAAATAATGGGCTAGATGGATGTAATAGATCCTTCTACCCCAAAATCATATGCTGCATGATAGGTTTTTATATTCGGGATTGAAGATTGGCCCCGAAAATCCTCGAATGGATGTTAAAAATGTTTTGGCCTCCCTAGGGCAATCTACAATGAACCAAAGTGTGAACCATACCTTTTTGGAATCCCTAGGGCAAGGGGAACCCATCCCATATGGCCTCAGTGGCCAATTTGCAACTTCACCGGCGATGCCATCGCCGATTTGGCGATGCATCGCCGGTCAAACTTGTCAGATAGGTCTGACCTTTGGGCTGGAGGAGTTTGGGGGCTAGGGTAGTCCCCTGGTATGCGGTCCGTACCTTGAAACTCCCTAAAAGATGTACTTCCTTCACAAAAGTCCCCTTCCCTAGCCCCATTTTCGTTTTCTTGCTGCCCTAACCCAAAATCGTGGTTCCAAACCACCCCTAGATCCATTCCTTGCCAAAAAAGACCACCCTCCATCATTCCTTTGAAGTTGGCAGCCCTCCCTCTTAAAGGTTTCGTCCGTTGGAGCTCCTAAAACCCCCAAATCGAGCTGAAATCGTGAGGTGCTCCATTCCCCTTTTTCATTTTAATTTCTTTCTGAAAATCCATCCTAGGGGAGCTTGAAGCATCCCTCTACAATGCCTAGATTTCATTCTATCCATTTGGGCGACCGTTTCTTTGCATTTCCTCCTCCTTCCATGGCTATTGTTAAGGCTGTTTCAGCCTTTTTCTCCCTTTCCATCGTACTCTCTCTCATGTCCCTTTTATTTGATCCTCAGACTCGTGAAAACCTGCTTACCCATTCCATTTCTCCACGTTATTCGCTTGTTTGATTACTGTTTTGAAATTTCTGTGTTTTGTGTTGTTAGGTAAAAAATGTGTTTGTGTTGTGGTTTGAGCTTAACATAGCTAAAAAAAAAAATTGTTGAATGGAGTGCATGCCGTTTCATTTCGCTGTAAGGTATTGTCCCTAGGTTGGGAGTATGGTAACTCCCGGGATTCAGCCTGCAAATTAATTTTTATCCCAACCCACCCTCCTACCAAGCATGCCTCTTCCGATCCCGCTATGGGACTAGGAATGCGGTTCCATTTAATACAACTTAATGCTACTGGCCATATAGGCCTTTGGGCATTTTGGATCTAGTGTTAGTACTCCTAGATTTGAAGGATCTGACGACATAAGAAATCCAATTCCATTTAGACAATCTTGACCCTAAGCGATAGAACAACTCCCTGTAGTAGAAATGGTATGAAACCATTTAACGTATAAACTTAGGCTTTAGATTATAACTACTGAGTTACAGACTAGGCTACTAGTTATCTTAGGCAGTGTAAGGCCTAAATATGCTAAGGGATAGTAGGTTAGATTTGGTTGGAATGGGACTCCCTTCCTTGGATAGATCCCCTTATGACTTATAGACTGCTGTTATTGCCCATAGGAAGGAACCATTCACTCTCAGGGAACATTTATAAATCCCTCAGATTGAACTTAGAATGTACTAGCACGCCCCTTAGAATTGCCTTCCCCAAGGGCTTATTGCATTCGGGAATGCGGAGTAAAGGAACTGCATGTAAGCGATGTATTTGCGGTTTGAATCGACTTCTTAATCCTAGTGGTTACCAATGAATCCAATGCTCTGATCAAGCAGAAGATCGACATCGACTCGGATTAAGAATTGATACAATAAATCTTCTGTCCTAACTAGACAGAAAGTCTATGTATCCGGCTCAGACCCACTATACTACTTTTCTTCCGTGTTGGCTCGACCACATACAACCGAACGGGATCACAGTGTCTTTGGGAAATGGCGAGGACTTAAAGCCAGTAGAGAATTCAACATCTTTCCACCAACTCATACCTGCCCCTGAACATAACCACAATAGAGATTAGGCTCATCTCTATGATAATAAGTACCAATGCCATAGAACGCATCATTAGCAAGGAAAACCATGTAGAGAAAGATTGTTTCCATTTTAGGTTAAGGATAGCCCCTAAGTTGCGCCTCGTTCCGATATACGGATCGACGTTAAGATTCTTCAACCTTAAGTAAAACCAAGTTTTAAGGGGGGTAGAACGTATTGAGTCCAATCCAGTTAGGTTAGTCAACGCTACCGTTCGATCAAAGTAGCGCAGCGGTAGCGTGGTTAGGCTCTTCCCCACTGGCCCAAGATCGAAACCTTTGAGTTAGGTTATACGTAAAGGTTAGGTCGTTAAATAAGATTTGAACCCTTCCTTACACTGTCAAGACTGAAGCCTTGCTATGTACTCTTTACCCTTCGTCAATGTCGGGGACGACATTATGTTTTAAGGGGGGTAGATTGTAACATCCCAGATTTTTGCCAACCTGGGATTAGATGTCCTTAGGCAATGAGTCTATCCTAACACTTGATTAACTTCTCAAAACTCAATCCAAAAGTCTCAAATACCTATTTCCTTCGAAAATCTCACCTTTTACTACTTTATCCTTCCAAATTTTCTAAGAGCTCTCACATTAGATACAAATCTTAAAGTTTAGGTGATGTTGATCAATACTTAAGCTAAAAAGTACTATGAATAGTAAATAAATAAATGAAAAGGGTTTTTAGCCATTAACCTTTTGAAGTCTCACTAAATAAGTAGGCTAATTGGATAGATCAGCTTCTCCTACCCCAAAATCATATATTGCATGTCAAATAACTCATCCCAGGTTTTAAAATACACCCATTTTAAATATCAGATGGAGAAATCACCCCAAACAGGTCAGTGGTCGGCGATGCCATCGCCGAACTCGTCCGTACAACGAGTTTCTGTACCTTTTTTCCTGCGTGTTTCTTCAGACTTTGAAAAATCATATCTCCTTCGTTATAACTCCGATTTAGGTGATTCAAATACCAGATTGAAGCTAAATGAGTCTAGTTTTATATAAAAATATGTGAAAAATATAATAAAATATTTAATATAGTTTAAAATAGGTTATTATGAGAAAATGTCCGATAATCACTTGTTGGACAGCTGCTGCTTCTGGAATTTTTAGAATTTTTCTACAACTCAAAATCTTATGAAATTTGGAGGAGTTAGGGTAAACTTGATGATGAACCCCTAGAAAAATAATAAAAATAATATGATACCTAGAAGTTTCCAAAATGGGGGATAGAATGGCCCTAGGACCGTATTCTGCCATAATTAGGGTAGAATTTGGTTGAGTACCAAACTGAATACTCAGTAGAATTAACTTCGACCACTTTAAATACGTTCTACAAGACCCAAAGCGAGTGGAACCAATGACCCTATAACACTCTATAACCTTGGATCAAACTCTAAGCCAGTTTGTTCTCTAGACCTCTTTGAAACTTTGTATTGGATCTAGACCGCGCGTCGGAAGTCCGATACCTACAATCTTAGACCGTTATGACCGCTTAGCTGGACTTGACAATCATTTCAAAAATCAAGTCCAACCGATAAACACAGGCTATTTCATTGAGCCCGGACCGAAGAGAGTGCGAATAGGGACAGATTTGGAATTTGAAATTCAAATCTGGCACTCGACTTCACGCGTCAGTATTAAGCATTCTGACCGTCAGAATTCAGTCAGATTACACCCTTGGATCAGGAAAAATTTCTATTTTATATCATGAGACTTTCAGCCCTGATCTACGTGCGGTGACCGCTGAACTGAAACTGGTCAACCACGCGCGATCTGCGAACCCTGCCGGACTGAAAACTTAATACGTGCTATATCTGGTACGCATGAGCTTAAGTCCGATCGCATTCGACCAGGGGACCACCAGAAATCATCTTTTGGACCGAAACAGCCCCGCTTTGGTTAAGCATCAAGTGAACTTTGTTCCCGAGCCTATTCCGGGCATTTTTAAGCTTATAAAAGGGGTTGAAACCCTCTCATATCTCTCCCATCCGAATTTGGGAAAAGCCATAGATTGAGGGAGAGAAAAAGTGAGAGATTGTGAGAGAGGTGGGAGAGAATTTCCTGCTGCTGGTGCTACCTGCTACACGTGTTTAAGCCACGCGATCCAAGCACTTTTCCGGCGATTCCTCCACGTTTTCAGGTAAGAAATAGCCCTAGAAGTTGCTGATTTGGCATTCGTTCCGTTCCATAGCATGTAAACTGATATAACTCGTAAATTAGGTTCTCTATTCGCCGTAGACGAAGCGTATACGCTCCGTTCGAACTCTCACCCCTAAAAGGGAAAAGGTGCGGATTTTAGATGCTTTGATTGACTGTTTCCAAAGCTTTCAATGTCGTTTAATAGTAGATTCTTGATGGCAACGCCGTTTGACATGTACAACATGCTGTCCGTTTCCTGTTTCGTAAATCAACGAAGAATATGAGATTTAGGGCATTTTAGTCATTTGTAGGAAGTACTGTTTTCATTCATAGTTTGCTGATGTGATTGACATGAATTGTTGTCGCATTAGAATGTTAGGAATGCGTGCATAATTAGTTTGGCGAAGAGATTCGCCTAAATGCACATTTCAGGTCGACATACTATATGTAGACTCAAGTGCGTAGTGTAAGTGTTTGTATAAATGCTTGTATTAGTATGTATTGAATTAAATGGTGTTATGAATTAATTCGAGATTGATTTCTCAATTAATATGCTGATGTAAATGATTTCCTACATGTTAGCCGTATGTTCGATTTCATTATATGTATGAAATGCATATGTTTGATGTTGCACTTAAGTGGTATGCTATAACATGTACTTGATGATTTCATTTTGGTTTAGTTGAGATTGAATTCTCAATTAATAGGCTAATGGAGAGGATTTCCTATATGTTGGAGATATGCATAATTTCATTATATGTGTGAAAGACATGTGTAGGATGATTTACTTAAGTTGTACGTTATAACAGGTGTTAACATGCTCACATGGTTGTATTTCATTTCCATTACTCTTACATGAATGCTGACATGATTCCATGATTGTTTGGGACTATACTTAGTCCAGGCAGTCGGTAACCGAGCGAATTCGTGGTTAACTTATCTTCGCCACGAACGACGCGTCGATGAACGCGAGCTGTGTTCTAGAGTTGGCGGCAGTGGTTAGGCCACACGAAGTGTTTTACGCACTTCATGTCGTCAACTTGAGATGCGATCGCGCTAGTCGAGCCCGTCAAGTAACCCGACTGGCCATTGTATGTTCACCCTGCATGAGTCATAACTGCTTGAACCTAGGGTACTGAACTTACCATTGTAAACCCTATTAACCATGGTACCTTGATCCACGAAGACTCATGAGCCGGGCATGGTGGTATGGGACACCGTGGTCGAGCTGTCGGCCTACGCTGGGGCCACAAACCTCCCCGTAGTGACCAGTGAGCACCTAGACTCGTGAGCAGATTATGGTGGTATGGGACACTATATTCTAGCTGTCGGCCTACACTGATCAGGCGACGAGTCCTTTGTAGTGACCGCGAGCGTATTCTGAGTCTACGGGAGGCGACGACCCTTCAGTAGCAGTAGAGTACAGTAGGCCTGTATTGATAAGGTGATGGGGGAGCGGAGCAACGAGTGCGTGCAACAGCCCTGGCAGCCCTTGCAGCGACCTACGAAATATACATCGTATGAGATTACTAGGAGTGACGACCCTAGACAGGATCTGTGTTGGGATTGATACAAGGGAAGTACCTTAGTTTCCCAATCCTGTTGTTTGAATGGACTAATAACAACTTGGAATTCATATCACCATAGCATTGCATGTGCCTGGAAGATGTGGAGCACTCTAGGGAGTGTGGCATGCCGCGGTCGTAAGATGTTGCCGCATGAGGGTGATCGTCGGTGAGGGCATACATCACATCATGTCATAATTGCATTAACAACAGTATTAGGAATGTTTGATTTATTACTTTACTATTATCGCATGATTGATTTGAGAACATGTTAATCCTTGCTCTATTATTCCACTGAGTTAGCTACTCACTCCCACGTTACGGGACGGTGTTCCTGGACACCCACCAGACCCTTTTGTGATTGCAGATGATGGCGCGGCCTGCGAGGCGGAGCTGGACTTGATGATGATGAGGAGGATCCCTCCTTTATGCGTGTTCTGATTGACGGGATTACAGGGAGGTTGATTAGATACTTTGACACTTGTCATTTTATATTTTTAGCGCACTCATGTATATTCGTTTTGTCTACTTTTGGAGTATACATGTATGTATATAACCTGGTAATATATCCACACTCTGGAGGCATACAACAGTTTATATATGTTATACATACTATCACAGTCTTCCGCTTGTTAATTTAACCGTCTCTGGAGTATGATATGCTGTTCTAGCTTAATCTCACTCATGTTTAATGTGTTATCATAGACAACATTCAATCATACATATTTATGTTGCATAAATAACATTTTGGAACTCGGGAGTTGGGTTTTTGCTCGACCCCCCGATTTTCAGGATGTTACATAGGGTTTCTTCAAATTCGTATGAGAGGGATGTGAGAGGGTTTAAGGTCCTTAAATAGGTTAGAAACTCACCTATTTAGACTTTAAACCAAGGTCTTGGGTTATAACTAAATCGGATCTTTTCCAATCCAAAAGAACATTTCTTGAGGTCCTGTTATCAATTACGACAGACTTAAGCTTACTAGCATCGGATCTTTAATCAGTTAAGTTTTCAGTCCGATCTGATTTCCAGATCGTCCGTGGTAGACCAGTTTCAATTCAACAGTTACCGAACCTAAATCAGGACTACAAGTTTCATGACATGAAAGGGCCAATTTTCCTGATCCGAGGGTGAAATTTGGTTGAATTCTGACAGTCAAAACGCTTATAAATAACGCACAAATGACATGTGCTAGATTTCATAAAAATAAAATTAATTTTTTAAATCTTTTCCTTTTCTCACTCTCTTCACTTCGAACCCAGTAAAATAGTGTCAGGACACCAGTTGGGCTTGATTTTCGAAACGATTGTCAAGTCCAACTAAGCGGTCATAATGGTCTGAGATGTAGATATCAGACTTTCGACGCGTGGTCTAGATCCAATACAAAGTTACCAAACATGCCCTAGAACAACTGGGTTTAGAGTTGGATCCTAGATTTCAGGGTATTATAGCGTCATTGATTCTATAAGTTTTGGGTCTTGCAGAATGTATTTAAAACGATCAGTGCTAATTTCACAGCTAATCTAACATAGCACTAGTTAACTTATACTTAATTTCTAAAGGAATTAATCCTAAGTGATTTTTGCCTGAGGTGGTACTCGGGTCTATGTACGGATTTTTCCTAGACGTTACAATAGCATACGAATTTCAGAGTTATTCATCAAAATTTAAGTGAATTAAAAGCTCCACTCTCAGATAAGTTTGTGTCTGTTCTTTAGCTATATTGTGCATAATTTTATTTTTTTTTGTTAACTTTTTTTTTCTATTTGATTTGATTCATTATTCCAATCTGATTTGTAAAGAGGAAATATTGCTTTCCTTCTTTTGGGAATTAAAATCAAATAGAGCTTGCCCAGTCTGATTTGATTTAAAATCAATTAGAACTTAGAACCATTATAAAGTGAGTATTTGACATTGAACTTTCATATCTGAACATCTACTCCAATTGGTTCTTCCGGGCTGCTACAAGAGGAGAAATTCAGGAATTTTACAACTTTGTAAAATTTTCATTCTTTTGGTTTTTGTTTGGAATTCGCCAGAAAAATTTCATTTGTTGGTTATCTGAGGAGAGCCAGAAAACTCAGAATAGTGTGGGTTTTTTGATTGTGTAAGCTCAAGTTGAAAGAAATAATTGTGAAGGTTTTAGGTGAACTTTTGAAACCTATTTTGACAGTGAATGCTAATATCCCTATGTGTGGATATTATGAGTGGAGTAGCATTCTGTGTGGCTGTTGTAAAACAGTTAGTGTACACACAGGCGAACCACTATAACTCTTTATCTTGTGGATTGATTGCTTGCTTAATTTCTTATATTTCATCATTCAGTTGTGTGGAATGTACATGTGGATGTGAATGCTGTAACTATTTACATTTCAAGCAAGTGTGGGGAATGTTGTAATAATCTAGAGATTTACTTCAGCATTTTATCTCTTGATATATTTTTATCAATCTGTGCTTCAATTTCAGCAATTATTCTAGTAAGGTTGCCCTGCCATTTTTATGGTGCATGGTTGTCCCTAGAATAATCAATTCTTAAGATTGCAATTTATTCCTTGCTATTTATCTACATATATTCAGATTGAGTTCTTGATTCAAAAGACATTCTAGAAATAAGGTTGTCCTACCATAAGCCCTTGTTTATTATGGTGTAAGGTTGTCCTTAGAACTGAATTTGTATCAACTTCTCAATGCTTGTTTATTAAGATTGATTTAATTCCAGCATTGTGAATTGATTTATTTTGTAAGGCTATTTCTTTGTTTTAATCCACTGTATTTAATTTTAATTTGGCATAGTCCTATTCACCCCCCCTCCCTCTAGGACATATAGCTTGGCCATTTCAAGTGGTATCAGAGTCTAATAGCTCGCTCTTATTGCTTTATATTTTGGATTTATTTCCTGAGCTAACGATCTAAGCTATATAAGAAGATGTCAAATTTCGATTGCCTTTCAGTCACTAGGCCTCCACCATTTGATGGCTCCAACTATGCCTACTAGAAAGCCAGAATGAGGATCTTCCTCAAATCATTGGATGAGAGTATGTGGCAAGCCACAGTGACCGAATGGAAACCCCCTACCACTGAAGTAACTGGAACCGACGGTTCAAAAACAATGAGAGTATCTCCTTATTTCTCATGGACTACATTTCAGAAAAGTGAGAATAGTGTCAATGCTAAAGCACTAAATGTTATCACTTGCGCACTATCACTGGATGAATTCAAAAGAATCATATCCTGTGATACTGCAAAGTAAGCCTGGGATATATTTAAAATGACACACGAGGGTACATCAATTTTCAAGAAGTCTAAAGTCCAACTCCTCACAACTAAATTTGAAGAAATTCATATGGAGAAAAATGAAATGTTTATGGACTTTTACACTAGACTGAATGACATAGTAAACTCAATGTGGGGTCTTGGCAACAAAATTCTAGAAAGTAAAGTGTGTGCAAAAATACTACGCTCACTTCTTGAACGGTTCAACTTTAAAGTAACCGCGATCCAGGAACTTCGTGATATGGATAACATGAGGGTAGAAGAACTAGTTAGTTATTTATAAACCTATGAATTGAATTTTAAAGCTTCTAAGGTGTAACACCCCGAAAATTGGGGGTCGGGTAGAAACCCAACTCCCGAGTTCCAGAACGTCACTTATGCAACATAGATAATGATAAATGCAAGTTGTCTGAAGAATGGAATTAAACAAGATTGAGACTAAGCCAAAACAGCATATCATACTCCAAAGATAGTAAAATTAGCAAGCAAAAGACTGTGATAAATATATAAAATGTATAATTAATTGTAAGTCTCCATAGTGTGAACATGTTACCAGGTTAATTAAATACATGTATACTTTAAAAATGGAAAGAGAAGAATATACATGAGTGCTCTAAAAATATAAAATGACAAGTGTCCAGACATCTAATCAACCTCCCTGTAATCCCGTCGATTAGAACACAGAGGAAAAGTCCTCCTCATCATCACATAAGTCCAACTCCGCTTCTCAAGCAACACCATCATCTGCAACTAAAATAGGGACTAGTGGGTGTCCGAAACACCATCCCATAACATGGGAGTGAGTGTTCAACCTCCCTGTAATCCAGTTGATCAGAACACAGAGGAGAAGTCCTCATCATCATACAAGTCCAGCTCCGCTTCTCAAGCAGCGCCATCATATGCAACTAAAATAGGGACTGCTGGGTGTCCAGAATACCATCCCATAACGTGGGAGTGAGTGTTCAACTCAGTGGGAGAATAGAGTAAAGATTAGCACGTTATCAAATCAGTCACGCGTTAATATTGAAGCAAACAATCAAACATTCGTAGATACTTTTGTTAATGTATGCATGAAATGACATGATGGATGCCCTCACCGACATACTCCCTCATACGGCACCATCTTACGCCCGCGGCATGCTTACGTTCCTCAGTACTCCACATGTTCCAGGCACATGCAATGCGATATAGATAATGATTACCGAGTTGTTATTAGTCCTTTTCATACAGCAGGATTGGGAAACTAGGGTACCTTGCTTATATCAATCCCAACACAGATCCTGTCTAGGGTCGTCACTCCTAGTAATCTCAAACGATATTATATTTGTAGGTCGCTGCAGGGGCTGTCAGGGCTGTTGCTCGCACTCGTTGGACCGCTCCCCCATCACCTTATCAATACAGGCCTAATGTACTCTCGTCGCTACGGAAGGGTCGTCGCCTCCCGTAGACTCAGAATACGCTCGTGGTCACTACAAAGGGCTTGTCACCTGATCAATATAGGCCGACAGTAAGAATATAGTGTCCGATACCACCATAATCTGCTCACGAGTCAAAGGTGCTCACTGGTCACTACGGGGAGGTTTGTGGCCCCAACGTAGGCCGACAGCTCGACCAAGGTGTCCCATACCACCATGCCCAGCTCATGAGTCTTTATGGATCCAGGTAACATGGTTAACAGGGTTTTCAATGGTAAGTTCAGTACCCTAGGTTCAAGCAGTTATGACTCATACAAGGTGAACATACAATGGCCAGTCGGGTTACTTGACGGGCTCGACTAGTACGAGCGCATCTCAAGCTGAATGACATGAAGTGCATGAAACACTTCGCGTGGCCTAACCACTGCCGCCAACCCAAAACACGACTCGCATTCATCGACGCGTCCTTTGTGATACATAGAAACTAACGACGAATTCAATCTATTACCGACTCCTTGGACTAGGTCATAGCCCCAAGCATTTGTAAACCAACGTCAGTAAACACATGAGAGTAACAAGAATACATATAAACAATATAAGCATGTTGTTACAGGTTATAACATACCACATAAGCAAATCCTCCAACACATGCATTTCATATATATAATGAAATCAATACATATAGCAAACATGATGGAATTCATATACATCAGCATATTAATTGAGAATTCAATCTTAAAACTAATTCACAACACCATTTTACTCAATACATACTAATACAAACATTTATACAAACACTTAGTCTACACACTTTAGTCCACATAGCGTATGTCGACTCAAAGTGCGCATTATGGCGAATCTCTTCGCCAAACCGATCATACACGTATTTCTAATATCATAATACGATAAATTTACATGTCAAGCATTTCAGCAAAATACGGACGTATACAGTATTTTCTATAAATGCCTAAAATACCGTAAATCTCATATTTACCGTACATTTACGAAACAAAAAACGGACAACATGTTGTACATGTCAAACGGTGTTGCCGTCGATAATCTACTATTAAACGACATTGAAAGCTTTGGAATCAATCAATCTAAGCGTCTAAAATCCTCACCTTAAACCAAAAATTATGAAACAGAGTTGATTCAGACGATAAGTCTTCGTCAACGGCGGGTACGTTACCTATGGCATGAAACAGGTTAGCCACACCAACACTACAACTATTCTAAGCTTCAAATCAGGTTAGGGTTAGGATTTCTTACCTAAGAATGGAGCTAAAAACACCGGAATGGCGGTGCAGAAGCGGTGGCTATAGAACATGGAGCAGAAGGGAAGAATTCCAGGAGAGAGCTCCAAATCTCCCTCCCTTTTTCTCTCTTTCTCCCTCTCTTTTCTCTCTTCTCTCTCCAAATTCGTATGGAATGAAAGAGCAAGGGTTTAAGCCCTTTTTATAAGTCCAAAAGCGATGAAAATAGACTTGGGGCCAAGGTATAGTTATTTTATGTCCAAATATGGACTATTCCGTCTCAACGGAGCATTTCTGGAGGTCCCCTGGCTGAATGCGGTCGGACTTAAGCTCATGGATACTGGATCCTGCTCACATCAAGTTTTCAGTTCGGTAGTGTTCCCATATCGCACGTGGCGGACCAGTTTCAGTTCAACGGCTACCGGTACTCGATCAGGGCCACAAGTGCGTTGACATGTAAGGGCCACCTATCCTGATCCGAGGATAAAATTTGATCGAATTCTGACGATCAGAACGCTTAGAAAATGCCACGCAAGAGACACGTGCCAGATTTCATAAATTATACTAATTTCTAACATTTCTCACACTCTTCACTCTGGACTCAAGGAAATTATCGTGGGATATCATTTGGACTCGATTTTCAAGGTGATTGTCAAGTCCAACTAGGCAGTCAGGATTGTTTAAGTTCAGGATAATCAGACTTCCGACGTGCGGTCCAGAGCCGATACAAAGTTTCAAGGTGCTCCCGAGAGCAAACGGGAATAGAGTTTGATCGTAGGCTTTACAGTATTGTAGCGTCACCTATCCTATACGTTTTGACTCGAGCAGATCATATTGAAAGTGATTGGTGAGAATTTCATAGGCCATCTAGTGCAGCGCTAGTTGATTCTCGTTGGATTTCTAAAGGAAGTAGCCTTTATTGATTTTTATTTGCGATGCGATTTGAGAGGTGGAACGAGGGTGTTTGGAAACGGAAGAAGGAAGAGTTTGAAGGGGTGGTTTTTGCCAAAAATCAGGCGTTTGGGGGAGAAAAGAGAGCTTGAAAGGTCACTTTGTGAAGGAAGTACCTGATCGGAGGGGTTCTAATGGACGGGCAACATACCAGGGGGGCTACCCTAGCCCCCAAACACCTCCGGCCCGAAGCCCGAACCCAACCGAGCATTTTGACCAGCAATGCATCGCCGATGAAAATAATTTTCGGTGAGGCCGGCCATATGGGCTGGGTTCCGCCTGCCCTAGGGACCCCAAATATATGTGGGACCCACCCTGGTTCATTGTATTTGGGCTTGGATAGGCCCAAGACTCCATTTGGGGCGTTTCGGGGCCAGTTTGTAAACTAGAATGAGTTTATGTATCATGTAGCATATGATTTTAGGGTAAGAGACTCTAATCCATCCAACTAACCTATCTATTTTGTTAGATTCCAAAAGGTTAAGGGTCAAAACCCATTTTACCCATTTATTTACTATTCACGGTAATTTTTAGCTTCGGTATTGTTCTTCATCATTAATACCCTAGGATTGGTGTTCTTTACTATTTAAACTTTAGGAGTCATGTCTAATGTGAAAGTACTTGGAGAAGTTTGAAGAATGAGGTGGTGAAAGGTGAGTTTTGAAGGAAATGGGTTGAAGAGTGATTTTTTTGGCCTTGGAATTGGGCTTTGAGAGTGTTATGGTTGACCCATTGCCTAAGGACGTCTAATCCCAGGTTGGCAAAAAATCTAAGGTGTTACAATCTACCCCCCTTAAAATAAAAATTCGTCCTCGAAATTAGCTATGGGTAATGAGTACTTAAAGAGACTTTTGTATTGACGTTTTAAGGAAGGTTCAAATCCTATTTAATAACGTAACCTTACGTATAACCTAAATCAACTGTTTCGATCCTGGGCCAGTGGGGATGGGGCTAACCATGCTTCTGCTGCCCCACTCTGATCTAACGATTGCATTAGCTAACCTAACTAGATTGGACTCAAAATGTTCTACCCCCCTTAAAACTTAGTTCTACTTAAGGTTCAAGAATCTATGTATCGATCCGTATATCGGAACGAGGTGCAACTTAGGAGCTATCCTTGACATAAAATGGAAAACAACCTCTCACTACATTGGTCTTCCTTTATTAGTGATGCGTTCTATGACATTGGTACCTATGGTTGTAGAAATAAGCCTACTCTCTATTGGCTAGATGTCCTCAACATTTTTCAAAGGTAAAGCAATAACTTTTGGTTGTATGTGGTCGAGCCAACACGGAAGAAAAGTTATGTAGTGGGTCTGAGCTGGATACATAAACCTTCTGCCCCGCGATGATAGAAAATATGTTGTATCAATCCTCAATCCTAGTCGATGCCGATCTTTCGCTTGATCAGAGCATTGGATTCATTGGTAACTACTAGGATTCAGAAGTTGATTCAAATCGTGAATACATTTCTAATATACAATTCTTTTACTCCGCGTTCCCGATTGCAATAAATCCTTAGGAAGACAATTCGAAGGGGAATTCTAAGGGGCGTGGTGGTTTATTCTAAGTTCAATCTGAGGGATTTATAAGTTTTCCCTGAGAGTGAATGGTTCTAAGTTAAAACAACTTTCCTAAGGGTTATAAAAGAAGTCTATAAGTATTAAGGGGATCTATCGAAAGAATGAGGTCTCACTTTAACCTAATCAAGCCGACTAACTAAGTCTACATTTCACTTATCTTAGCAAAATCAGTCTTTTACATTCCTTAGTAACTAGTAGCCTAGTCTTAACTTATGGGTAGTGGCAATCCACTAGTTGTAATATAAAGTCTACGCTCATAAGCGAGATGATTTGATATCATTTCTAATACACGAAATTTATTTTATCACTTAGGGTGAAAGGTCACCTAATTGGAATTGAGTTGCCCAAACCTAAACGTAACTGCGCTCGAGCACTACACATATGCTCATATCAACTAAGGAGGTCCAAGGGTTTACATCATTAATTTATTAGATTTCCTATACTGTCAGATCTTTCTAAATCTAGGAATACCAACTCTAGTTCTAAAATTCTAAGGGCCTATTTGGGCTAGTGGTATGAAGTTGTATTAAATGGATAGCGTTGCTAATCCCACCTCAGGATTAGGAATGACATATTTGGTAGGAGGGTGGGAGGGGATTAAAATCGATTCATAGACTTTGGAAAATGAGTCTTGTGTTGGGAAGTAGGAGATGGGATTTCTAAATCCCAAGATGAAGAATTTCTAAGTGTAATTCATAAGGAAATCCTGGGATTTACTTCTAATTATATACATTCTAAACATGGTATTAAAAATCATGGGATACACCTAATCTAGGGGCAATACCTTATACCTGCATCTATGATTCGGTAGTTAATCTCGCCCGTCGGTGAAACTTGGGATTCTAATATGGTTTCTAAATTCCATCGCCCCCTTCCTAAGTCAGAGTGCGTAGGTGTGCGTTGTGTTACCATAACTCAGGTCCAGTTTAATCCAAATCATGCTCTGATACCATCTGTAACACCCTGAAAATCGAAGGTCGGGTAGAAACCCAACTCCCGAGTTCCACAATGTCACTTATACAACATAGATAATCATAAATGCATGTTGTCTGTAGAATGGCATTAAACAAGATTGAGACTAAGTCAAAACAGCATATCATACTCTAGAGATAGTAAAATTAGCAAGCGAAAGACTGTGATAAATACATAAAATATATAATTAATTGTAAGTCTCCAGAGTGTGAATATGTTACCAGGTTAATTAAATACATGTATACTCCAAAAATGAAAAGAAAAGAATATATATGAGTGCTCCAAAAATATAAAATGACAAGTGTCCAGACATCTACTTAACCTCCCTGTAATCCGGTTGATCAAAACACAGAGGAGAAGTCCTCATCATCATACAAGTCCAGCTCCACTTCTCAAGCAGCGCCATCATATGCAACTAAAATAGGGACTGGTGGGTGTCTAGAACACCATCCCATAACGTGGGAGTGAGTGTTCAACTCAATGGAAGAATAGAGTAAAGATTAGCATGTTATCAAATCAGTCACGCGTTAATATTAAAGCAAACAATCAAACATTCCTAGATACTGTTGTTAATGTATACATGAAATGACATGATGGATGCCCTCACCGACATACTCCCTCATACGGCACCATCTTACGCCCGCGGCATGCTTACGTTCCTCAGTACTCCACATGTTCCAGGCACATGCAATGCGATATAGATAATGATTACCGAGTTGTTATTAGTCCTTTTCATACAGCAGGATTGGGAAACTAGGGTACCTTGCTTATATCAATCCCAACACAGATCCTGTCTAGGGTCGTCACTCCTAGTAATCTCATACGATGTTATATTTGTAGGTCGTTGCAGGGGCTGTCAGGGCTATTGCTCGCACTCGTTGGACCGCTCCCCCATCACCTTATCAATACAGGCCTAATGTACTCTCGTCGCTACGGAAGGGTCGTCGCCTCTCGTAGACACAGAATACGCTCGTGGTCACTACAAAGGGCTTGTCACCTGATCAGTATAGGCCGACAGTAAGAATATAGTGTCCCATACCACCATAATCTGCTCACGAGTCAAAGGTGCTCACTGGTCACTACGGGGAGGTTTGTGGCCCCAACGTAGGCCGACAGCTCGACCAAGGTGTCCCATACCACCATGCCCGGCTCATGAGTCTTTATGGATCAAGGTAACATGGTTAACAGGGTTTTCAATGGTAAGTTCAGTACCCTAGGTTCAAGTAGTTATGACTCATACAAGGTGAACATACAATGGCCAGTCGGGTTACTTGACGGGCTCGACTAGTACGAGCGCATCTCAAGCTGAATGACATGAAGTGCATGAAACACTTCGCATGGCCTAACCACTGCCGCCAACCCAAAACACGACTCGCATTCATCGACACGTCCTTTGTGGTACATAGAAACCAACCACGAATTCAATCTATTACCGACTGCTTGGACTAGGTCATAGCCCCAAGCATTTGTAAACCAACGTCAGTAAACACATGAGAGTAACAAGAATACATATAAACAATACAAGCATGTTGTTACAGGTTATAACATACCACATAAGCAAATCCTCCAACACATGCATTTCATATATATAATAAAATCAATACATATAGCCAACATGATGGAATTCATATACATCAGCATATTAATTGAGAATTCAATCTCAAAACTAATTCACAACACCATTTTACTCAATACATACTAATACAAACATTTATACAAACACTTAGTCTACACACTTTAGTCCACATAGCGTATGTCGACTCAAAGTGCGCATTATGGCGAATCTCTTCGCCAAACCGATCATACACGTATTTCTAATATCATAACACGATAAATTTACATGTCAAGCATTTCAGCAAAATACGGACGTATACAGTATTTTCTATAAATGCCTAAAATACCGTAAATCTCATATTTACCATACATTTAGGAAATAAAAAATGGACAACATGTTTTACATGTCAAACGGTGTTGCCGTCGATAATCTACTATTAAACGACATTGAAAGCTTTGGAATCAATCAATCTAAGCGTCTAAAATCCTCACCTTAAACCAAAAATTATGAAATAGAGTTGATTCAGACGATAAGTCTTCGTCAACGGTAGGTACGCTACCTATGGCATGAAACAGGTTAGCTACACCAACACTACAACTATTATAAGCTTCAAATCAGGTTAGGGTTAGGATTTCTTACCTAAGAATGGAGCTAAAAACACCGAAATGGCGGTGCAAAAGCGGCGGCTATAGAACATGGAGCAGCAGGGAAGAATCCCAGGAGAGAGCTCCAAATCTCCCTCCCTTTTTCTCTCTTTCTCCCTCTCTTTTCTCTCTTCTCTCTCCAAATTCGTATGGAATGAAAGAGCAAGGGTTTAAGCCCTCTTTATAAGTCCAAAAGCGATGAAAATAGACTTGGGCCAAGGTATAGTTATTTTATGTCCAAATACGAACTATTCCGTCTCAACGGAGCATTTCTGGAGGTCCCCTGGCCGAATGCGGTCGGACTTAAGCTCATGGATACTGGATCCTGCTCACATCAAGTTTTCAGTCCGGTAGTGTTCCCAGATCGCACGTGGGGGACCAGTTTCAGTTCAACGGCTACCGGTACTCGATCAGGGCCACAAGTGCGTTGACATGTAAGGGCCACCTATCCTGATCCGAGGGTAAAATTTGATCGAATTCTGATGGTCAAAACGCTTAGAAAATGTTGCACAAGCGACACGTGCCAAATTTCATAAATTATATTAATTTCTAACATTTCTCACACTCTTCACTCTGGACTCAAGCAAAACATCGTGGGATATCATTTGGAGTTAATTTTTGAGGTGATTGTCAAGTCCAACTAGACGGTTAGGATTGTCTAAGTTCGGGGTAATCGGACTTCCGACGTGCGGTCCAGAGCCGATACAAAGTTTCAAGGTGCTCCCGAGGGCAAACGGGAATAGAGTTTGATCATAGGTTTTACGGTATTGTAGCGTCACCTATCCTATACATTTTGACTCTAGCAGATCGTATTGAAAGTGATTAGTGAGAATTTCATATGCTATCTAGTGCAGCACTAGTTGATTCTCGTTGGATTTCTAAAGGAAGTAGCCTTTATTGATTATTTTTTTTTGCGATGCGATTTGAGGGGTGGAACGAGGGTGTTTGGAAACGAAAAAAGGAAGAGTTTGGAGGGGTGGTTTTTACCAAAAATCAGGCGTTTGGGGGAGAAAAGAGAGCTTGAAAGGTCACTTTGTGAAGGAAGTACCTGATCGGAGGGGTTCTAACGGACCGGCAACATACTAGGGGGCTACCCTAGCCCCCAAACACCTCCGGCCCGAAGCCCGGACCCAACCGAGCATTTTGACCGGCGATGCATCGCCGATGAAAATCATTTCCGGCGAGGCCGGCCATATGGGCTGGGTTCCCCCTGCCCTAGGGACCCCAAATATATGTGGGACCCACCCTGGTTCATTGTATTTGGGCTTAGATAGGCCCAAGACTCCATTTGGGGCGTTTCGGGGCTAGTTTGTAAACCAAAATGAGTTTATGTATCATGTAACATATGATTTTGGGGTAGGAGACTCTAATTCATCTAACTAACCTATCTATTTTGTTAGATTCCAAAAGGTTAAGGGTCGAAATGCATTTTACCCATTTATTTACTATTCACAGTAATTTTTAAGTTCGATATTGTTCTTCATCATTAATACTCTAGGATTGGTGTTCTTTGCTATTTAAACTTGAGGAGTCATGTCTAATGTGAAAGTACTTGGAGAAGTTTGAAGAATGAGGTGGTGAAAGGTGAGTTTTGAAGGAAATGGGTCGAAGAGCGATTTCTTTGGCCTTGGGATTGAGCTTTGAGAGTGTTATGGTTGACCCATTACCTAAGGACGTCTAATCCTAGGTTGGCAAAAAATTCGGGGTGTTACATAAGGGTAAATTTATTGCTTTAACATCTTCTAAAGGTATTTCTCAAGAAAACTCATATTTAGAAAATTCAAAAGATGATATGGCGTTTTTAGCTAAAAAGTTTTACAAGATTTTCAAAAGTAAGAAAAGGGTCGATTTCCAAAAGGCAAACGAAAAGAAACGATCTAAACCAAAGTCTAGAACTTGGAAGTCTTTGAAAGATAGTCAATGTTACAACTGCCAAGAATATGGGTATTTAACAAACAAATGTCCTAAAAAGGACAAACCCAAGAAGAAGGGTATGTTAGCTACTTGGGACGAATCATCCGATTCTGAAGCCTCTTTTGAATCAGAAGATTTTGAAACCGAGTTGGGCAATGATGTAAAAGCCCTTATGACTCTAGCCAAGTTCACATTCTCAGATCACGATGATTCAACTAGTGAAGAAAATATGCATAGTGATCATGAAAATGAAGAAGATCTTCAAGATGCTTATAATGCCTTATATAAGGAAAGTTACAAAATTGCTGTCAAACTTAAACTTCAAAAAGAAAAGTTTTCTAAACTCAAAGAATGTTTTGAGACTCTTGTTTTAGAAAAATCCCAAATTTCAGATTGTCTTGAAAAATTAAAATGTGATTTGGAATTCAAAACCTCCCTGATAGAAGATTTAAAATCTGAAAATGAGAAACTTAAGAATGAAGTATCTTCTCTTCTGAGTTTGAAGGACACATGGAGATATGTCCAAGGTGATCCAAAATTAGAAAAATTATTATCCGAATCAAGAAAATGTGGCGATTGATCCGGGTTGGGCTATGATAAAAATAGACCCCCCAAACAGAAGCATACTCCTCTCAAATTTGTAAAAGGAGAAGCCTCAAACTCAAAAGTGAAAAATACTTATCGAGGTTTTTCTAAAAATATAAAAACTTTTCAAAAACCTAAAAGCAGCTATATCAATTTCAAAAATCAGATCAGAAATCCTCTAGCTGAAAAGATAGTTGATTTACTTAAGGAGCTCTTAGAATATAACTTAATAGGTCATTCTTACAACTATAATCAAAAGAAGACCAACTATACTCCTAAACCCAAAACTGTTCTGAAATGGGTTCCTAAGGGTGCCTGCTTGGTTTCTCACACTGCATTCAAAGCAACAAGCCATTCAAAGTGATACCTAGATAGTGGATGCTCCAGACATATAACGGGAGACAAACCTTTATTCACTGATCTTAAAGATATATTTGATGGGTCTGTCACATTTGGTGATGGAAGTAACTATAAAATTATTGACAAAGGTACGGTTCAACTTTACAACCTTCCTTTAATTAAAGATGTTTTATATGTTGAGGGGCTAAAACACAACCTGTTAACCATATCTCAAATATGCAATAACAACCATAGTGTGAAAGTTTCCAATCAAGGTTGTGAGATCATAAACAGAAAGGGTTCTGTAATATTAATGGTTGCAGAACTTCTGAAAACTACTATATAGTAAGTGATGATAGCTCATCTAACTAAAAGTGCTACATGGTCCATACTAATGAGACAGAATTGTGGCATAAATGCCTTGGACATGTGCATTACCGAAATTTATATAGATTGAGCAAAGGAGAACTAATTAGAGGTCTACCTAAGTTACAAAAAATAGATAAAATATGTGGTGAATGCCAGTACGGTAAACAAACAAGGAGCTCTCACAAAAAGGTGAACTCCAATACCACAGTAAGACCACTCGAGCTTCTCCACATGGATCTTATAGAACCAACTAGAACGGAAAGTCGAAGAGGCAAAAAATACATCTTGGTTATCGTAGATGATTATACAAGATACACTTGGGTTTCATTTTTAAAAGACAAATCAGAAACCCTTGATGAAGTGAAAAAGATCATCAAACGAATCCAAACTGAAAAATGTTCTCAAGTCAGTAAGATCCGTAGTGATCTTGGATCCGAATTTGAAAATAGAAGTTTTGAGAAATTTTGTAGCGATCAGGGAATATCACATGGATTCTCTATGCCCAAAATACCATAACAAAATAGTATAGTGGAAAGAAAAAACAGAGTGCTTTAAGAAATGGGAAATGTTATGTTGAATAGCATGAAGCTCCCTAGAAATCTATGGGCTGAAGCAGTAAATACTTCCTGTTACATTATTAATCGTGTTTATACTTGTAAATCAAATAATAAAATGGCTTATGAAATGTGGTTTGACAAAAAGCCTACTGTCAAATACTTTCATGTTTTTGGCAGAAAGTGCTACATTTTGCGTGACCGTGAAAACTCGGGAAAGTTCGACACTAAAAGTGACGAAAAGACCTTTTTAGGATACTCTTTAAACAGTCGTGCTTATCGTGTAATGAACAACAGGACCAGTGTGATTCAAGAATCAATTAATGTTTTCATTGATGATCACTTGAATACACCTACTCCTAGTTTAGACAATGATGAAGTTCTTGTAGTTGAAAAACCAGATACTTCATCAAGTGAAATTAATTCTGAATTAAGGACTGTTAAAGATCATCCAACTACTCAAATTCTTGAAAACCTTCTCATTTGTGTGCGCACTCGTAGACAAATTGAAGACATGTAATTACGTATGTTTTACATCCCAGATTGAATCGACAAACGTAAAAGAAGCACTTTCTGATGAAAACTGGATAGTTGCGATGCAGGAAGAACTTAATCAATTTGTTCGTAATGATGTCTGGTATCTTGTTCCTAGACCTAAAGATAAACACATAATTGGAACAAAGTGGATTTTCAAAAATAAGTCTGATGAACTGGAAAATATAATTCAAAATAAGGCAAGACTGGTTGTACAAGAGTACACTCAAATTGAAGGCATTGATTATGATGAAACGTTTGCGCCAGTTGCTCGCCTTGAATCAATTAGACTTTTTATATCCATCGCATGTTTTAGAAAGTTTAAAATATTTTAAATGGATGTAAAGAGTGCCTTTTTAAATGGCGATTTACATGAAGAGGTATATGTTGAACAACCTACAGGGTTTAAAGACCCTAAGTTTACTAATTATGTATACCACCTTAAAAAAGCTCTCTATGGTTTGAAACAAGCTCCCAGGCATGGTATAAAAAATTGACAAAGTTTTTACTGAGTACAATTTTCAAATGGGCAGTGTCGATAAGACACTTTTTATTAAGAAACATAATGATGATATCTTAATGGTTCAAATCTATGTTGATGATATAATTTATGGATCAACTTGTACTAACATGACTGTTGAGTTTGCATATCTAATGAAATCTGAATTCGAAATGAGCATGGTTGGGGAATTAAATTATTTCCTAGGATTGCAAGTAAAACAACAACCTGATGGAATTTTTATTTCTCAAACCAAGTATGCTTTGAATTTGATTAAAATGTTCGGATTTGAAAATGGTAAGAATTTTGATACTCCTATGAGTACAACTCTAAGACTATCTAAAGACTCTATAGGTAAAGTTGTAGATCCTAAGTTGTATCGTAGTATGATTGGCAGTTTTCTTTACCTAACTGCAAGTAGACCTGATATTGTTTTAAGTGTTAGGATTTGCGCTAGATATCAGTCTAATCCTAAAGAATCTCACTTAACTGTTGTTAAGCGAATTATTAGATATGTCGCAAGTTCAGTTAATTTGGGTCTTTGGTATCCTCATGATACTAGTGTTCAATTGGCTGGGTATTCAGATGTTGATTGGGCTGGTAATATCGATGACAGAAAATCAACTAGTGGTGGTTGTTTTTACATTGAAAACTGCTTAGTTTCTTGGTTTAGTAAGAAACAAAGTTCCATATCACTCTCAACTGCTGAGGCTGAATACATTGAAGCTGAAAATGCATGTACATAGCTGGTTTGGATGAAACGAATGTTGAGTGATTATGGTATCGCACATGATTCAATGGTTTTATACTGTGATAATGTCACTGCGATAAATATTTTGAAAAACCCAATCCAGCATTCACTACTAAGCACATTGACATTAGATTTTATTATATTCATGAGTTAGTGGAAGAAAAAGTAATATACTTAGAATACATACCCATTGAAACTCAACTTGCTGACATATTCACTAAACCGCTCGACAAAAGCAGATTTAACAAATTGAAATTTGATCTTGGTATGTGCAATTTAAAATGATTGATTATGCATCTCAGTAGTATAGTGTATATATATTAATATATTAATGATTTTTATTTCATAATTTTGATGAAAATTACATTTTTTCATGGTACACGACCAGTCGTGTAGCGCGCTGATGTGTTTATTTGGGAAAAGTCCTTCATCCTCTTCATTCTAACCCTCCTCTCCAATGAGCCAAGCTTCGACTAGTCGATCTCCTATGTTCGATTCCTTCAGGTTAGAGCATTTTTCTTGCTTTTCTTGTAGATTCATTGTCTTTTCTTTTCAATTTCTTGATTATTGTTTTCTATTTCATCTCTTTCTTCAAGATTTTTGAGTTTTCTTCCTCATTTACTGATTCTAGAAAAACTCATCTTCATTTTCTTGAAATTTCTTGTATTTCTTCAAGAAAATGGATCTTAGAGCTAAAAAAAAGAATCCTAGAGGTGCTTCTTCTTCTAGATCGAATGTTATCAACAGACGCCATCATAGGGCTGCCGAAGATGATCCATCGTATGTTCGTGATTTGCATATGCGCAATGTGATTGTAGAAAAGGCCATTGATTTCAACCATATCGCTCCTTTCAATCTTTTTCCTCTCCTTCAATCTGTAGGTTGGGAAAACATTTTACGCTAGGATGGGCCGGCATACCAGTTCATAGCGCAGGCCATGGTAGCGTGCATTACTGAATTCTCTACTGAGCAACTGACTTTTACTATTGCTACTAGAGAAGGGCCTTTTTCTATTGATCGACATTTAATTTCAGGCTTTATGGATATTTCAGTAAATGATAAAGGTATTCATCCAAGAATTTTGGCTGAAAAAGAAACTGAATCTAAAAAACATATTTTTACTAGAGCCTTATGTAACATGGATGCACCATGGAATCGTACTGGGAATGCCCTCACAACCAGATACTTGTTGCCCAGATATAGAGTCTTACATCATATCTTCACCTCTAATCCGTATCCCTGCTCAGGTAACAAGAATGAGCTGACTCTGCTCATGGTTCATATTTTGTACTCAATTGTTACTGGTGCTAATATTTGTTTTCCCTCCTTGATTTGTTACTCTATCATTCAATTCTATATTCATCCGGTCATAGTGATATTCCATTTGGGTATCTTATTAATGTGCTAGCAACTCACATGTTGGTAGCTATGCCTGTTGGAGAGGCTCTTATCCAACACCTCATATTCAACAACTCCAACATAAACAAAATGTAGTTGGATTTGGCTCGAGAACAAGTTGCTATTGGTGCGGGTGAATCTGCTGCTGAAGCCGGGAATGATGAAGAGGGTGATGCTCCTCCTCCAGATGATATCAATATGGATGATATTTTTAATGAAATTGATTCTGACTCTGGAAATGATCCTGACTTTGAGCCATCCGATTTTGATGCACGTTTGAGTGCATTAGAGGAAAAGGTAGAACAAATGCATGTTGGCCAAAATGCCCAATTCAAAAGTATGCGCAAGTATTTTAGGCGCTTACAAAAAGGCCTTCATCAAATTAATCCAACCATACCTGCTCCCTCTTCTGGCTCAGATTGTGTACTACTCAGGGGGAGTTACTAAACTTACAGGAGTGTGTGCATGATTCTTTATTGATACTTATGATGCTTCTCTTATTGTATATGATGCTTCTCTTATTGAATTTTGTGCTTTGAACTTAGGAGTGTGTTTTTTCACAAATTTGACAAAGGGGGAGATTGTAAGTGCTATGGTATGAATCCTCTTTGGTTGTCAAATTTTGTCTGTCAAAACCTCTATATGTGTCTTGTATCTTGTTGTATATGTTCGAGACATCACAGCTATACTTCGAGACACGACAATGAACTCCTCAAGCTAGTTCAAGCTACTTCACGAAGAGTTCAAGTTCAAGACTTAAAGTTTGTATATTCAAGGTCAAGACTCTAGCATAAGATAGGAAACTGACCACAACTCATAATGATGGTGACTTCAAAGCTTGTGAAGTGTTCAAGCTACATCAATAAGAACTCAAGCTTCGTAAAGTTCAACGTCTAAGCTAATGAAGGTTCAATGTCCTTGTTGAGGTTTGATTCACCTTAGGTTGACCCTTAGAGTAGGTCATTTTGGATACATAATTCATATATCTTCTATAAATGATTTTGGTCTGTTCTAAGACTAGTCCTGGACCTTCTTTAACTAGTCCTGGCACTGGTTCAACCATTCCTAGAAATTCTAAGACCAGTCGAAGTTTTATTGCAAATTATCAAATTTTTTCTATTCGGCTACGACTAGTCCTGGAGTCTGTTCGACTAGTTGTGGGATGGTCTCGATTCGACCTTCGGCCAGTCACGGAGCTATGACTCTAACTCCAACAACTAAATCAAGGGTCGCATGACTAGTCATGTGAGGGTTACGACCAGTCGTGGACTGCTCACGACTAGTCGTGTAACGGTTTTATCCAATCGCGCCTGAAAATTTAAAAATCTATTTCTTCTTCGACTAGTCGTGGTGACCCTTGGACCGGTCGAAGATGAATTTCTGTAGCTATAAATAGCACATGAATTTTAGAGTTATTCATCAAAAATTAAGTGAGTTAAAATCTCCACTCTGAGATAAGTTTGTGTCTGTTCTTAAGCTATATTGTTAATAATTCTATTTCCTTTTATTAGTTTTTTTTTTTCTATTTGATTTGATTCATTATTCCAATCTGATTAGAAAAGAGGAAATATTGCTTTCCTTCTTTTGGGAATTAAAATCAAATAGAGCTAGCCCAGTCTGATTTAATTTAAAATCAATTAGAACTTAAAACCATTATAAAGTGAGTATTGGACATTGAACTTTCATATCCAAACATCTACTCCAATTGGCTCTTCCGGGCTGCTACAAGAGGAGAAATCCAGGTATTTTACAATTCTGTAAAATTTTCATTCTTTTGGTTTTTTTTTGGAATTCGTCAGAAAAATTCCATTTGTTGGTTATCTGAGGAGAGGTAGAAAAATCAGAATAGTGTGGGTTTTTAGATTGTGTAAGCCCAAGTTAAAAGACACAATTGTGAAGGTTTTAGGTGAACCTATGAAACCTATTTTGATAGTGAACGCTAATATCCCTGTGTGTGGATATTAGGAGTGGAGTAGCATTCTATGGGGCTGTTGTAAAATAGTTGGTGTACAAATAGGAGAACCACTATAACTCTGTCTTGTGGATTGATTGCTTGCTTAATTTCTTATATTTCATCATTCAATTGTGTGGAATGTACATGTGGATGTGCATGTTGTAACTATTTACATTTCAAGCAAATGTGGGGAATGTTGTAATAATCTAGAGATTTACTTCAGCATTTTATCTCTTGATATATTTTTATCAATCTGTGCTTCAATTTCAGCAATTATTCTAGTAAGGTTGCCTTGCCATTTTTATGGTGCATGGTTGTCCCTAGAATAATCAATTCTTAAGATTACAATTTATTCCATGCTATTTATCTATATCTATTCAGATTGAGTTCTTGATTCAAAAGACGTTCTAAAAATAAGGTTGTCCTACCAAAAGCCCTTGTTTATTATGGTGTAAGGTTGTCCTTAAACTGAATTTGTATCAACCTCTCAATGCTTGTTTATTGAGATTGATTTAATTCCAGCATTGTAAATTGATTTATTTTGTAAGGATATTTCTTTGTTTTAATCCGCTGTATTTAATTTTAATTTGGCATAGTCCTATTCAACCCCCCCCCCCCCCCCCTCTAGGACATAAAGCTTGGCCATTTCAAAAACAGTCTTAGAATCTCCATAGTTAGTGTAACATCCCAAAAATCGGGTGGTCGAGCAAAAACCCAACTCCCGAGTTCCAAAATGTTATTTATGCAACATAGATATGTATGATTGAATGTTGTCTGTGATAATGTATTAAACATGAGTGAGATTAAGCTAAAATATCACGCTCCAGAGACGGTTAAATTTACAAGCGAAGACTGTGATAGTATGTTTAACATATATAAACTGTTGTATGTCTCCAGAGTGTGAATATGTTACCAGGTTATATACATACATGTATACTCCAAAAGTAAACCAAAAGGATATACATGAGTGTTCTAAAAATATAAAATGACAAGTGTCAAGGTATCTAATCAACCTCCCTGTAATTCCATCGATCAGAACACGCATAAAGGAGGGATCCTCCTCCTCATCATCATCATCAAGTCCGGCTTCGCCTCGCAGGCCACACCATCATCTGCAATCACAAAAGGGTCTGATAGGTGTCCAGGAACACCGTCCCGTAACGTGGGAGTGTGTGATCAACTCAGTGGGATAAGAGAGCAAAGATTAACATGTTCTTAACTCAATCATGCGATAATAGTAAAGCAGTAAATCAGATAATCCTAATATTATTGTTAATACAATATGACATGACGTGATGTATGCCCGCACCGACGATCTCCATCATACGGCACCATCTTACGACCGCGGCATGCCACACTCCCTTAAGTGCTCCACATCTTTCAGGCACATGCAATGTAATGGTGATATGACTTCTGAGTTGTTATTAGTCCATTCAAACAGCAGGATTGGGAAACTAAGGTACTTTCCTTATATCAATCCCAACACAGATCCTGTCTAGGGTCGTCACTCCTAGTAATCTCATACGATGTATATTTTGTAGGTCGCTGCAAGGGCTGTCTGGGCTGTTGCACGCACTCGTTGCTCCGCTCCCCCATCACCTTATCAATACAGGCCTACTGTACTCTACTGCTAATGAAGGGTCGTCGCCTCCCGTAGACTCAGAATACGCTCGCGGTCACTACAAAGGACTCGTCGCCTGATCAGTGTAGGCCGACAGCAAGAATATAGTGTCCCATACCACCATAATCTGCTCACGAGACTAGGTGCTCACTGGTCACTATGGGGAGGTTTGTGGCCCCAGCGTAGGCCGACAGCTCGACCACGGTGTCCCATACCACCATGCCCTGCTCATGAGTCTTCGTGGATCAAGGTACCATGGTTAACAGGGTTTACAATGGTAAGTTTAGTACCCTAGGTTCAAGCAGTCATGACTCATGCAGGGTGAACATACAACGGCCAGTCGGGTTACTTGACGGGCTCGACTAGCACGAGCGCATCGCAAGTCGAACGACATGAAGTGCGTGAAACACTTTGCGTGGCCTAACCACTGCCGCCAACTCCAAACACGACTCGCGTTCATCGACGCGTCGTTTGTGGCCAAGATAAGCCAACCACGAATTCGCTCGGTTACCGACTGCCTGGACTAGGCATAGTCCCAAACATATAGAATCACATCAGCAAATCATGTGAGGGTAAATACAACCATGTGAGCATGTTAACACATGTTATAACGTACAACTTAAGTAAATCATCTTACACATGTCTTTCATGGATATCTCCAACATATAGGAAATCATCTCCATCAGCGTATTAATTGAGAATTGAATCTCAAACTAAATCATAAGGAAATCATCAAGCACATGTTATAACATACCACTAAAGTGACAGATCAAGCATATGCATTTCATACATATAATGAAATCGTACATGTGGCTAACATGTAGGAAACCATTTACACCAGCATATTAATTGAGAAATCAGTCTCAAACTAATTCATAATACCATTTAATTCAATACATACTAATACAAGCATTTATACAAACACTTACACTACACACTTAAGTCTACATATAGTATGTCGACCCGAAGTGCGCATTTAGGCGAATCTCTTTGCCAAACTAATTATGCATGTATTCCTAACATTCTAATGCGATAATAAACCATGTCAATCACATCAGCAAAATATGCATGAAAACAGTACTTCCTACAAATGACTAAAATGCCCTAAATCTCATATTCTTCGCCGGTTTACGAAACAAGAAACGGACAGCATGTTGTACATGTCAAACGGCATTGTCGTCGATAATCTACTATCAAAAGACATTGAAAGCATTGTAAACAGTCAATCAAAGCATCTAAAATCCTCACCTTATCTCTTATAGATGTGTGAATTCGAACGGAGCGTATACTCTTCGTCTACGGCGAGTAGAGGACCTGTTTTACAAGATCTATCGGTTAACAAGCTATGGATCCTAGTGAACCTCAAATCAGCAACTTCTTAGGATTATTTCTTACCTAAAAATGCGGAGGAATCACCGGCCAGGTGATTGAAGTGTGTTGCTTAGGCACTTACAACAGGTGGTGCAACGACAGGTAAATTCTCTCCTACTCTCTCTCACAAACTCTCACCTTTTCTCTCTCCCAAATTAGGGTTTCTCTCAAATTCGGATGGGAGAGAGGAGTGAGGGTTTCAAACCCTTTTATAAGCTCAAAAATGCCCAAAATAGGCTCAGGTACAAGGTTCACTTAGTGCATAACCAATTCGGGGCTGTTTCGGTCCAAGAGATGCTTTCTGGTGGTCCCCTGGCCGAATGAGATCGGACATAAGCTCATGCATACAAGATCTAGCACGCATCAAGTTTTCAGTCCGGCAGGGTTCGCAGATCGCACGTGGCGGTCCAGTTTCAGTTCAGCGGTCACCGTACGTAGATCAGGTCTGCAAGTCTCATGATATGAAATAGAAATTTTTCCTGATCCGAGGGTGTAATTTGGCTGAATTCTGACGGTCAGAATGCTTAATACTGACGCGTCAAGTCGTGTGCCAGATTTGAATTTCAAATTCCAAATCTAGCCCTATTCTCACTCTCTTCGGTCCAGGCTCAACGAAATAGCCTGCAAATGTCGGTTGGACTTGATTTTCGAAATGATTGTCAAGTCCAGCTAGGCGGTTCTAACGGTCTAAGATAGTAGGTATCGGACTTTCGACGCGTGGTCTAGATCCAATACGAAGTTTCAAAGTGGTTCAGAGAACAAACTTGCTTAGAGTTTGATCCGAGGTTATAGAGTATTATAGAGTCATTGGTTCTACTCGATTTGGGTCTTGTATAACGTATTTAAAGTGATCAGGGACTATTTCCCAGCTACTCTAGCGTTGCGCTAGCTAACTTATGCTTAGTTTCTAAAGGAATTAATCCTAAGTGATTTCTTTGGCTATGGAATTGGGTTCTGAGAAATTTTCCAGGTGTTTTAATCAACCCATTGCCTAAGGACGTCTTATCCCAGGTTGGCCAAAATCCGGAGTGTTACAGTTAGGGATGCAATTACTATGTATATGTAGTTTCTCTTTCACTTGTGAATTTATTTCTCTACCTAGTTTTAAAACTAATGAGTTCTTCAGACTCATTTCATTTAGCATCTCTCGGTATCATCAGATTTTGCCTCCATCAGCCCATGCAGTAACATACACTACATCAAAGTTTCTGCTGAAATGGTTATTTTAGTATGAACATGAGCACAGACAATGGTCGACGCTATCTCTTTAGGACTGATATCAAGTTGTTTACATGCAATGGATTCAAGACAAATTCCAAATCATCATGGACTTCTTGAGGTACTTACTGGTTTATGCATACATACAAATGCTAACATCATTGTTGTCATTATCATTAGCATGACAGCCCAGCCTAGCCCAGCTCTCTTCAGTCTGAGTCTAAAGGCCCATGGGTTGGGCACTTGCATGAGGCATGACAGTCTAACTTAGCCCGATCGTACTAATTTTTATTTTTGGAATGGGTACTTGACTAGTAGGGCCTGGACCAGACCTGTACCTAGATCTAATCTAGGGGGCCAGGCCAAGATGGGCTTTGATAGCCACCACCAGGCTCATTCAATCCCCTAAAACAAGTATTATTTTTATGAGAAAGCCCTAAAACAATTATTGTTTCCTAGTAAATATGTGTAGTGGTAGCCTTTATGAGTGTATGAACCTCTTTGATATCTTGTAGCCTGTTCAAATGTGGATTTTGCATTGTTGATTATTTTTAAGCAGTTATTTATTTATTTTTATTTTTTTGGTGGATAGCTTATTATTCAATAGCTTAAATTATGATTTTTATCTTTTAAATACAAGAAGGCTCAACAGAACAATGTTGAAATTACAGCTACTGTACATAGCCATGAAAGGTCGCCTAGAAGTGAGTTATGTCTTCCATATTGCCCTTTTTCTTTTAATTAATTTCTTCTGTAATTATTTGATGACTGTTAAGGTTTACAAATTTCTACCACAAGTACCCGAGTAGGTCTATTATTTCAAGGTTCTATTTTTGAATGTGCGGGTTATAACTTAGAAGAAGTGAGTTGGTACAAGTTGAAGGCTCTTGAAGGACAAAGGGAAGGCCCAAAAGGATGTGGTTGGAAGTAACAAGGACTTGATTACCTATGGTTTTAACTAAAGTTATTTCCTTGATAGAGTGGAATTAACAAGATTCATGTAGCCAACCCCAATTAATTTAGATAAGGCTTAGATCATGATGATGGAATGAGTTATCCTTAATCATTTTACACATTAAATTTATTGAAATTGCTAAGAATATACTACTAGCAATCACTGGCAATTCCAAAGTATTGATTTATAACTCTTTTCAGGTCACATATCCTTCAACTCATGGAGTCTATGAAGAAGGCATTAATGAGATATGTAAGATAATTCATGATAATGGGGGGCAAGTCTATATGGATGGGGCTAACATGAATGCACAGGTTCGTATCTCCATCAATGTTCCTAAAATTTCTCTAATAACATATGTAGAAGTTACATTCTTCTTGCATGCATGTTTTATGTCTCCTGTTTGTTGAAACCACTGCCTGTGATGGGCTCTGCAAAGAAATATTAAACACATGTGGTTAATATTGTCTTCTCTCTGTAATTTTTTAATTTATGCTCCATCCACAACTAGGTCAATGAATTGTATGATCTGGATTAGTTGTTCAACTATTCCATGTACATTGGAAGAGTTACTACCTTTTCTTAAACAGTGTGTAACTAACTTAGGAGTGTAGCCCATAATTGATATAGGTGGGGAATTGTAACACCCAGAAAATCGGGGGTCATGTATAAACTCAACTCCCGAGTTCCAGACCGTCACTTATGCAACAAAAATGATTATGATTCAATGTTGTCTGAGTTAAAGCATTCACACGAGTAAAAGTATACCAAAACTGCAATTCATACTCCAGATCCAGTGATAAAAGCAAGCGGAAGACTAAACAATATATATATCACTGTAAGGAAAAACAAGGTAGATCTCATCTGTCACTAAAGTATGAATACATCTCTGAGTCTCATATACATATACATGAACAAAATCAAATGTTCAAAATAGTCCCACTGAAGTCCCATCAACCCAGGTCACCTAAGAAAAGCCATCATGATACTGCATGTACGAGAACTCGTCCTGGTCCTCGTCAAAGTCTAGCTCTGCCTCCTGGATCTCAGCATAACCTGCATCTACAACAGGGTCTGGTGGGTGTTGAAAACACCATCCCGTAACGTGGGAGTGAGTGATCAACTCAGTGAAATCATAGAGCAAAGATTAGCATGTTCACAAATCAATCATGCGATAATAGTAAAGTAGTAAATCAGACAATCCTAATACTTTTGTTAATGCAAGATGACATGACGTGATGTATGCCCTCACCGACGATCTCCCTCATACGGCACCATCTTACGACCGCGGCATGCCACACTCTCTTAAGTGCTCCACATCTTACAGGCACATGTAATGTTATGGTGATATGATTTTCGAGTTGTTATTAGTCCATTCAAACAGTAGGATTGGGAAACTAAGGTACTTTCCTTGTATCAATCCCAACATAGATCCTGTCTAGGGTCGTCACTCCTAGTAATCTCATACGATGTATATTTTGTAGGTCGCTGCAAGGGCTTCCAGGGCTGTTGCTCGCACTCATTGCACTGCTCTCCCATCACCTTATCAATACAGGCCTACTGTACTCTACTGCTACTGAAGGGTCGTCGCCTCCCGTAGACTCATAATACGCTCGCGGTCACTACAAAGGACTCATCGCCTAATCAGTGTAGGCCGACAGTAAGAATATAGTGTCCCATACCACCATAATTTGCTCACGAGACTAGGTGCTCACTTGTCACTACGGGGAGGTTTGTGGCCCCAGCGTAGGCCGACAGCTCGACCACGGTGTCCCATAGCACCATGCCCGGCTCATGAGTCTTCGTGGATCAAGGTACCATGGTTAACAGGGTTTACAATGGTAAGTTCAGTACCCTAGGTTCAAGCAGTTATGACTCATATAGGGTGAACATACATCGGCCAATCGGGTTACTTGACGGGCTCAACTAGCGCGATCGCATCTCAAGTCGAACGACATGAATTGCGTAAAATACTTCGCGTGGCCTATCCACTGCCGCCAACTCCAAACACGGCTCACGTTCATCGACGTGTCGTTCGTGGCCAAGACCAGCCAACCACGAATTCGCTCGGTTACCGACTGCCTGGACTAGGTATAATCCCAAACACATATGAAATCACATCAGCAATTTATGTAGGAGTATTGGAATTGAAATACAATCATGTGAGCATGTTAACACATGTTATAACATACAACTTAAGTAAATCTTCAAGCACATATATTTCATGCATATAATGAAATCATGCATATAGTCAACATGTAGGAAATCATTTATGTCAGCATATTAATTGAGAAATCAATCTCAAACTAATTCATAACATCATTTAATTCAATACATACTAATACAAATATTTATACAAACACATACACTACACACTTAAGTCTACATATAGTATGTCGACCCGAAGTACGCATTTAGGCGAATCTCTTCGCCAAACTAATTATGCACGCATTCTTAACATTCTAATACGACAATAAATCATGTTAATCACATCAGAAAAATATGAATGAAAT